>SJYX01005839.1:73547-136515 GCA_006410675.1 Oreotragus oreotragus | reverse complement strand
GACTGAGTGACTGAACTGAACTGAACTGAAATGAATGTTTAAAGATGGTAAAATAATTTCTCTCTTAATGTGAATGTTTGAGCTGGTAGCTGTCTAGGGGAGAAGGACAGCTTTTTCCCTGGAGATAATAACACCTCGATTCTTTCTGTAATGCTGTACTACTGTTTCCTGGGTGCTAACCTCATTCCCAAGGCAGGCTCACTGCTGTCGGATCAGGGTCTCATCCCAAAAGGAGCAGGAAAGAGGACATGGAGGGTAAGCAATTTCCTTGTAAGAGCATGACCTGGATGTTGCATAAACTGCTTTTGCTTAAATCTTACTGGCTAGAATTAACTAAAAGGCCATACCTATGTTAATGGAATGCTGGCAAATCTTATACCTAACTAAAACAAAGAGGGGATTTTTATGAAGGAAGAGAAGAGGAGAGTGGGTATTTGGGAAAATCGGCTATCTCTGCCTCAGTGTATGTGTAGAATCTTTCATAAGAGAAGGACCATGTGAACTATCTGAAGTCACAGGTGATTAAAGCAGAAAGAAACAATGTTTCCAAATGTAGTACATCATTGCAAGTAGTACATCTGCTACTACATCAGTGATGTAGTACATCATTGAAAATTATGTTTCAGCTGGCTGTTGAAATGTTACTTGAATTTCTTTTCCCAGTGTTTTCTGAGGAATACATGGACATTAAAGACATCTATTCCAAATGAAATTGGTACATTAACTCGTTAATTGCAGCACACCTGAAATTTTTTATTTTTCCCTCTGTAGCACTTGCATTTATCAGCATATGTCTTGTGGGGCATCTCTGGTCAGCCCTGGAGAAGCTGTTTTCGTACTAATGATGACTGCTTGCAACCCTTCTATGGATCCCATTTTGAAACAAAACAGTCCTTCTAGTCTAGTTTATTTCCACTCAGTTCAACCAGGTTGTCATGAGTGCCTACTGTGTGTCTGGTACCAGATGCTGAGGTGCTATCAAAAGATGCCATCTCTGTTTTTCAGCATCTCACAAGTTAGGAGGTGAGACAGACAAATACGTAAAACGTTTCAAATGCAGGATAGACAGTGATACGTGTGAGACTAGAAACACTGAGAAAGTGCTACAAGGGCACAGGAGGTGAGGGTGATTCTGACTTCAAGTGCCTGGAGCAAGAGCCTTCATTCAAGCTGTAGGACTTAAGCTGGAGAAATGTATGGTATTTTACTTGCTGTGCATGGGGCAAAGGCTCTCTCTGGCAAGTTTGTGGTTCTTAAGTATTAGGTTAGTGCAAAAGTTAATTGCAGTTTCGGCCCATGAATTTTAAAACATTGTAACTAGGTTTTAACATATCTTTATTAATCAAAATAGGAACCATTACAATCAATACGTTCTTGCTAACGAGAAATAAGTTTGTTTATTCCTGTAGCATAAAAATCAATGCTTCAGGATTCAACAAACTCTTGGAAACCATTTTCTGCCTTCTGTTGATTGTGGAAACGTTTTCCTTACAAAAAGTTGTTGAGGTGCTTGAAGAAATGGTAGTCGGTTGGCGAGAGGTCAGGGAATGTGGCAGATGAGGCAAAACTTCGTAGCCCAATTTGTCCAGTTTTTAAGCGCGGGTTGTGCTCATGGCAATGGGTGTTGTCCTGGAGAAGAACTGGGCCCTTTCTGTTGACCGGCCTAGCTGCGGGGGCTGCAGGTTTCAGTGCATCTCACTGATTTGCTGAGTGTACTTCTCAGATGTAATGGTTTTGCCAGAATTCAGAAAGCTGTAGTGGATCAGACCAGCAGCAGAAAAGCAGACAGTGACCATACCCTTTTTTTTTTTTTTTTGCAGTGCAAGTTTGGCTTTGGGAAGTGCTTTGCAGCTTCTTGAAAGTCCAACTACTGAGCTGGTTTTTGTCGGTTGTCATATAAAATCCACTTTTTGTCACACGACACAATCCAATCAAGAAATGGTTCGTTGTTGCTGTGTAGATTATGAGAAGACAACATTTCAAAATGACGATTTGTTTTTGATTTGCTGTCCGGTCACGAAGGACCCACTTACCGAGCTTTTTCACCTTTCCAGTTTGCTTCAAGTGCTGAATGATGGTCGAGCAGTCGATGTTGGGTTCTTCAGCACCTTCTTGTAGGATCAACTTCCATGATTGCTCTCAGTTGGTCGTTGTCAACTTCTGATGACTGGCCACTATGCTTCTCATCTTCAAGGCTCTTGTCTCCTTTGCAAAACTTCTTAAACCATCACTGCACTGTGTGTTCCTTAGAAATTCCTGGGCCAAATGCACTGTTGATGTTGCAAGTTGTCTTTGCTGCTTTATGGCACATTTTGGACTCAAATTAAAAAATTGCTCGAATTTGTGTTTTGTTTAATATCATTTCTATTGTTTAAAATGTCTATAAAATAAACAGCAAGTAATGTTATTAGCAAAAACATTACTAACAAAAAACATAAAGTGAGAAATGTACATTAAAATGATGTATAAAATAACTACATTTAGTTAAGAATGTATTCGAATATCAAATGGCAAAGTTCAGCAATGTAAAATTGCAATTACTGTTGCTCCAACCTAATAGATTGATGTTGCTAGAAAATAGCGGGTAAAAGCCATGGGAGGGAAGGAGAGGACTGTTGTGGGCAAGTAAGGTTGGAAACACTGATTTTTTTTGGAGTCAGATCATCCAGGTGTTTGCTTACCAAAGTAAGAGACTAAGAAAACTCTGGGGATGGTGTGTAGGACATCTTAGATGTTGTGTCTGATAGCAGAAATGTGTGTGTGTGTGTGTGTGTGTGTGTGTTTGAGGGAGATGGGAGCCTTGAGGTGAAGGACTGGTTAGGAGGTGGTATTATTAGTCTAATTGGGAAGAATTAGCTCATTCAGCTCAATATCAAAATGAACAAACAACCTAACCAAAAAACGTGTGAAAGACCTAAGGAGACATTTCTCCAAAGAAGACATACACATATGGCCAACAAAACATGAAAAGATGCTCAATATCACTAATTACTAGAGAAACACAAATCAAAACTACAAGAAGGTATCACTTCACACCAGTTAGAATTACCATCATCACAAAATCTATAAACAATAAGTGCTGGAGCATGTGTGGAAAGAAGGGGAGCCTCCGACACTGTTGGTGGGAATGTAGATCGGTACAGCCACTATGGAGGTTCCTTTAAAACTAAAAACAGAGCTCCCATATGATCCAGCAGTTCCACTCCTAGGCACGTGTTTGGAGAAAACCAGAATCTGAAAGGATGCATGCACCCATGTTCATTGCTGCACTATTTACAATAACCAGGACCTGGAAGCAACCTAAATGTCCACTGACAGAAGAATAGATAAAGAAGATGTAATATATATACACGGTAGAATATTACTCAGCCATAAAAAGGAACGAAATTGTGTCATTTGCAGATACATGGATAGATCTAGACATTGTCATACGGAATGAGTAAGTCAGAATGAGAAAAACAAATATTGTGTAACATCACTTATATGTGGAATCTAGAAAAATGGTACAGATGAACTTATCTGTAAAGCAGAAATAGAGTCACAGATGTAGAGAACAAACATTGTCATCAAGAGGGGGAAGAGGGTGGGACGAACTGGGAGACCGGACTGACATATACACACAATTATATATGAAATAGATAACAGATGAGAACCCACTATTATAGCACAGGGAACTCTACTAATTGCACTAAGTGAGCTAAGTGGGAAGGAAATCTAAACAACGGTGGACAATTTTATACATTTTACTGATTCACTTTGCTGCATAGCAGAAACACAACATTGTAAAGCAACCATGCTCCAATTAAAAAGAAAGTATAAACTACGGCTGGGGCATAACTGTGTAAGTGTGACAAAAATTGTGAGGGTTTGATCACAACTGGTTTTGAGAGTGAGAGAAAAGTAGAAAGGCACTGTCAGTTTTCAAGCCTGGACTGTTGAGAAGGTGATACCACTTGTCAAATAAGAAACACAAGTAAATTCATGGAGATAATTGGGTGTATTAATACCCACCACCTCCTGTGTGCAAAGGATATCCAGAGGGCCTGGAAAACAAAGTGCCAAATAAATGTAAGATGATGTTTTAACCTGTGCATTCTGAGGGAGCTGCCTGGAATGTTCCTCCCTGATGGCAGGGACCATGGCTGGCTTACTTCCCACTGGATACTCAGAGTCTGGAGAGAGGCCAATGAATATGAGCACAAAAGGTTCCAAAAGTCCTTAAAAAAGGAACCTGTTAAACTTTGTTTAACCCAGGATTTCATTTGGTCCAGAACTTTCTTGATGAAGCTATCCTATAAATGTCTCACAGAGAATTCTCCAGAACACACTTTGAGAAATAATGCCTTAGGCTAATATATGATTAATGATTAGATGAGTAAGATAAATATTCTAAAGAGAGAAGGGGGTTGGGGTCTATGTCTGTCTGTCTGTCTATCTCTTTTCCACCTAACAGAACTAACTGTAGTGAGATCTTCAGAAGGAGTGTCCCTTGGCAAAAGCATAACCACAAAGAAGGATGAATGGCTGACCTTTCCCTCTCACCTGATCACAGGTTTTAAAAGACTCACCATCAATTTTAAAATGTGTCTTTAAAGCTCTAAATATGGCCCTAGGACTTTACTCTTCAGACTCAGGTTCAAGATAATGGTCACAAGCATGTGCTGGAGGCAATTTTGAGCACTTTAAAAGCTTCATTTAGTTTTCAAATGTTTATCAATGCTCCCAGCACCCTGGAAGGCCAAGAGAGAGTTTCAGAGTTCAATAGAAATGTAGAGAAAGGAATGGGGCACAGTGTTTAATTATTATTTTTTTTTAATATATGCTACTGATTCTCTTATAGAGGAAAAAAATGCAGTATGCACACGCTGCAGAATTTATATATTGTCTATTTGGCACCTCTGTGAGGGATGGGTAATATACAGAGAGAGAATATCAATGCAGCAAATATCAGGGATGTTTATTCCTTTCTAAGGAGAGATTTTAAGAAGGAAAGAAATACTCTATTTATTGAAGCATAACCTTTTTTTATTTTTAAAAGAGGGCCCCACTGAAAAATTTTAAGACATTTTAGTAATCTCTGCTTTATAATATGTCAGTCATTACTATAATACCTATATTACATAGGCCTTGTTTTATAATAATCGAGCCTGGAGTCAAGCCTTGTATGTTTCCCTGTTATACTAAAGCACATGTCCTTTTACTGCTTATTTAATAACTAGTGGCTATGCCTGCTTCTTGTCAAAAAAGACTCTTATTTCATGAATGATTAAAGTGCTAGAAACCCAAGATTTATGACTCTCTTGCTCAGAATGCTCATGTGGCTCTTGTCTGATTAAAGATACCTATCGTTGAACATATTTCATTACAGTGTAATTCTTGGGTTACCAAGGTAACATTCAGGTTAATCAGCTGCACCACACTTGCTTAATTGAGGGAGAGCACTTCAGCTCCCACTTCAGTCCATGAGAGACAGCAGTCTTGTGCTTTTTTTTTTTCAGTCTGACATTTGGAGGCTCTTTCAGATGCTCTTGACTTCAGAACTGTTTCCCTTTCTGGCCCTAACTCATGGTGCTATGCCCTCACATTGGCTGTTCTTAAAGAACTAGGTTTTACAAAGGCTGTTTCCCTATTTGTTATGTGTAAATAGGATCACACTATTACGTACTGTTCTCTGAAATTATAGTAAGATGGTTGAAATTATAATTTAGTATATTAATGTCAGCACGTTGGAACGTGTTTTCTGTTCTTAGTTTTCTGAGTGCCTGACCACCTGAGTTATGTGAACAAAAAATTTTATTTGAAGTTGGGGGTTGAGAAGACTAGGCTGAACTTTCTAACTTTATTGGGCATAGTGAAATGTCTGTGCCATTTGACTTTTTCCCTTTCTTACTACTTCATTTTTCTCTGAAAAAAGTGCAAGAAGTAACTCCTCTGGTCAGCTTCTACTTGCTGCACTGAGTGAGACACTAGATAGCATCAACCAAAGTGAAAATGCATGGCTGAGGATAGCTGTTGGAAATAGATGTATGGACTGTTTAGTATCCAACGTCAAGCGCCATTGTGTGAGAACCAGTCTATGAGATCATGTAAAAGCAAGACCTCTAAAAATTACTTTATATCTGCTCATGCTGCTGAAATTCAGTTAGGTGAGTTTGGATCTTGACTAGAGAAAATTCAAAATGATTAGAGGGCTGAAAAATGATTCTACTGTTTCGTATTCTCTAGGGGGTTGTAGTTTTCTCTCATCGATAAATAAGGATATGAGGCCTTTTAATGTAATATTTGCTATAAATATACCCCTAGTTTGCTATTTACTTTTCAGTTCTGATTATCTTGAGTATATGTAGTTATATCATATGCTTTTCACTTTGTGATTTCTTTTACTGTCTTAATCATTCATTCTCTAAAACTTTGATATTTGATCTTATTTCTTTAGCTTTTGATAGATTATTTTTAAAAACAGCTGAACTTTTAAAATTCAACTGGAATTTAAGTGGGTACATGAGACAAGATAATGACTAACTTGGTTTCTTTTCCTGATGGATAATAGCTCTGTTTATCAAGACAGTATTCCTCTCCTCTACTGACTTTTGACTTTTTCTTCCATCATATATCATATAGTCACATGATTTATTTCTGAGCTATTTTGTTATTGACTTTTCAGTCTATTCTTATGCTATAATCATACCTTTTAATTAGTATTAGTAATTGGTAATAATTAGAACCCAGGTCTCTTTCATTGTAGGCAGATTCTTTACCAGCTGAGCCACCAGGGAAATCCATGAACGTGTTAGTCACTCAGTCATGTCCAACTCTTTTCCACCATATGGACTGTAGCCCACCAGTCTCCTCTGTCCATGGAATTCTCCAGGCAAGAGTACTGGAGTGGTTTGCCAGTTCCTTCTCTAGGGGATCTTCCCAACCCAGGGATTGAACCCGGGTCTCCTGTATCACAGGCAGATTCTTTACCATCTGAGCCTAAAGGTCTAGATGTAATAATTAGAATCCAGTAGGACTAGCACTCCACCAAAAAATGAGGATTCTTTGGTATTGTAGATAGCAAGTAAGCCTTTAAATTATAATTTTATTATTAACTTATGAAATGGTATCTTATGAACCTATTTGCCTTTAAATATATATGTAGGTTCCAAAGTATGAAAAACATATTCATTCAGATTTAGACTATATTTGAAGAATTGCTTTTCTGTTTATTTAAAAACTTCTCAAAATTATATCCAGTACATATACGTCCATGCCATGAAACCTGGTTTAGAGAAATCTTCTCTCTTCTAAAAATAAGCTGCCATTAAACCTAGGCACAAAACAAAGCAGAGAAGATTAAAAACGGAAAATGCTACCACTTTATACTCAAGTATTATTAAGGCAATTATGGACATCCTTGGGCAATAAATAAGATCATGCTTCTCTCTTGCCCTCTTTTCCCAGTCCCTTCCCCCTTTAAAAAATACCTTTAAGCATAATTAAAGAAATTTTGCATGATACATTTTATTCAAGGTATAAATTATATATCATCCCAACAGTCATGATTCTATCAATTACTGTGAGTTGAGAATGTAGATCTCTCTGACTTAATATCATCCTTGTGTACCTACTCTGTTATACATGTTACAGGAGACGTAAACAATCTATTTTATTCTAAAAGCACAAGCTGCTCTGGATTGATTACTCTGTCTACCAGAATTTAGCTGCTTTCAAATAAGGATATTTAGTCAGATATAATCTATGCAGCTTTTTTCCCATTCTAAGAATTAGCATTTAATCTCTGTTTAGCTGAAATTTAGTTAGCAATGTCGACACCTCTGCATTTCAACACTGGGATTTCTTTGTGGGACACAATTCCTTTCAATCAACTTAATATCCCATCTTGGTCTCTAAGGGACAATAATTGAGTTTAGGCTAGTTTTAAATAGCGATAAGGACAGGGAACACAGATGGGTATTTCATTGATTAACACTAACCCTGCCCTAAGGCCCCAGTGTCAGGCATTAGATTAGGACATTACGAGGAGAATGACAGAGTTTTGGTACTTTATTCCTCTCAATAACATTCTTTCACATATTAAGTTTATCCCCCCCTAGGTAGCTACTTTATCATGCAGAAGGCCTTAATCCACTGATGTGACTCTCTCTGCTCCCACTTTGATGCAGCCTCTGTTTACAAGAGTAATGCGGCCTGTGTAAGACAAAGTACTCGGGACAAGGACAACTGAATAAGGCTTTTAGATGCACAGTGATCCGACCTAAAAACAAAACAAAGCAAAACCCACACCGCTCACAAACACACACACAAACACGGAGGCAAACCCACAAGCACAGGCACGCCTGCACGTACAAATGCCAACAAAACTGAGGCTTTTTTGGAAATGCAATTACGGCGCTTGCATCCTGAAGAATCAGACATTAGGATTTCATCAAGAAGACCCTACGTTACTGATCTCCTTGTTTGGCACTTTATCTTTTCTTCACCTTTGACCTTTCTTTCAGGCTCTCTTCAAGGCATCATGAACGTAAGCCCTTGTGGTGTTCTTTTAGAAGTAGGATTGCTGCCATCCCCTCTGGTGAATTGAAGCAGCTGCTGGAATCAGTGACAAGGTTGGGTCCAGACTTGGTATCCCGGCTGGGAAAGAGATTATGGGTCAGTCCCCAGTGCTAGGATACAAAAGATTCAAGCAGTTCAGGATTTTTTGGATATCCGAAAAAGATTTCATGAAATTTGTAAAGATCTAACAGTGCATCGCAGATTTCATGTGGTCTAAACAGCTTATACGAAGTCAAACACCCGGCAGTCAGTAAATGGTGTTTTCACAGCTATGCAGTTTTTCCAAGATTGAACAGGCCTGAAATAGTTTAATTCCACCAAATTGTGTGGTTGCTGGAAGAAGCTGGTGGTGGTCTTTTACATTTAGCTGCTTTAATTGTTAATGGGTATCCTAAGTTTAGAGCACTCCCTGTTTATATGCTCATCTTAGTAAATTTAGATAATCAGGCAATGACTTTATTCTTCAAAGCACTAGTAAGTTATAAGGTTAGATACTATAGGAAGTATAAATTCTGTAGGAAATAAATTTATTTAAATAAAATTTATTTAAGTGAAATATTTTCCCCATAAAAGGAATAAACTGTACCTTAAAAGACTTATATTTTATCTTTTGTCATCATCTCGTCTCTCACCAAAGTCTCAAGAGAAAATCTTTGAGATTTACCTAAGGTTGAAAGTTCTTTAAAAAAAAAATTGTAATATTATTACCTACATGTAATTGTGAAGAGATATATTGTAATTCCATGTTGAATTTGTACATTTCTGATTAGCCAAAATACAATCTGTCAAAATCTTCAGCATTTTGAAGGGAGAACATTTAGTATATGTATTACTCATGCCTTTTTCTTTTCCTTCATCTACTTTTCCTCCAGAAATTTTTAATAGAAATCCACAAAATGATTGATATTTTGATCCCTGTGTATTAAAGACAGTAAATAATAAATAAGCAAAAAGCAGGAAAGATTTATTTTTTAAAGACAGAATATTTGGCATGACCTGCACATTCACATCAGACTGCTGGAATGGTCAAACAAGTCCTCTGGCATTGACCATTGCTGCAGTCAGGGCAGCAGACGTTACCCAGGACTTCCACAGCGCATCACTGCCGTCCTAAAGTTGGCTCCTTAAGGACAGTGGCATGTTTTTCTTGCTCTTCAGAGATCATAGTATGTTCTGGAGGTCAACACTGATGATTCATACTTATTTTTCAATTAGTTGGAACCATGCTAACTCATGGTTGGATCAAGTCTACAAAAATCCACTGAGGACACAGCATTAGCATAGTGCTATGTCCAACACCAGAGCACCAACTCTGGAGCTTCCTACCAAGAATACCTTTTCATCTAGGCCAGGACATGCATCATTTCAGAGATTCACAAAGCTACCAGCGATCTTCAAGATTCTCTGGTTTTGTGGTCCCTAAATTTTCATCAATCAAGACCTCTTTTATTATTATATCTTTATGGTACACATGTTTTGAAAGATTTGAAATATGTAACGTATGAGTTTGGTTTCCTTTAGGCTAAAAAAGAATTGCAATTCATTCAGGAACAGTCATCTGTTTGGGATGTTGATTCTTGGAGGTTTTTGTGGTCCCATTTTGGGTACCTGTGATCTCAGATGACCTTGTTCTATCCATGAAAGATTTGCACTTACCTAGGGCCCTCCTCCCCCCACCGCCTTCCACTCAAGATCACAGAGTTTTTTTGAAGCAGAATAGAAACTGGGCTCTGGATAGAAATGAATTGTCTAGTAAGTCTAATCAAAGTTTTTCAGAGAACAGGTAAAAAATGTAATGGTTTTTCACCTCTGGACAAGTGGAATCCATCTAAAGGCAAATGTATTTTTATATACAATTAGTCTTTTCTTTCAGATGTTGTTTGGGAAACTCCTAATGACTAAATTCTCATACCAACAATCACAACAAAGAAAAGCATTGTGTACTCTTTAACACACTCTCACAAGAGTTTCATCATTATAAAGAGTGACTGTTATGACATTCGTATGAGTCTGACCTGAGTTAGCAAAAGCCAGGAAAATCGATTAAAGACGAAAAATGGACCTCACATTTTGTGTTCCCACGGGGGCTTCCTGGAGCCTCGGGGCAGCCCGAAGCTGACATGTGGCTCATCTCTGACATGATTTTGAAATAAAATGAGGTGGATGCTGAAGCTCAATCCTTCCAAAAAAAAAAAAAAAATCACAGAGTATCCCTTTGGTCCATTCAAGTTCCCACCTAAGCTCATGCTTTCATGCCATTTGAGTCCTAAATGAAAGCTACTATATAATGAGGCAAAACTCTGATGTGGAAAATGAGGTCGTTGATTTGAATTCTTAGGTTAGATTTTTTTTTTTTCCCTAAAGTAATAATTTGCTCATCTTATGCTGGTGGATTTGGTCTCTTGCATTTTCTGAACGTCCAGGAAAAGTTAGCTCAAGTTTGCTCCCTCTGCCATTAACAGATGGCACGCAGATCTAAGCATAAGCTGTGGCTCCGGGGCCACAGGCAAAGGGTGAGGGCCGCTCCCCTGTGGACACCCTCAAAAGGCCCTAAGCTTGAGTAGCACAAATGAAAAGGTCTAGTGCTGGTGTTAATTACGCAGAAACCACACAGAAAGTGTTGGCTGTTACTGAGTTGAGAGGTTGGGCATCTCTTCTTCCCCAGATAAAAGGCTTGATATGAAAACATTTTGCAGAGGACAATGAAGTGAAGATTAGCATAATCTTCTGCAGTATCCTCAGTAAGCTATCCATGAGTGAGTTGCTTTTTCTCATTCCTCCGGCTCTAATGTCTGGATTTAAGGAATGGTATTGTTAAAAGTAGGCTTTGTCCTTGGAGCCTGACAGTTGTGTTTTTCCCGCCTTCATGTGATCATCCTAGTTGCTAGTCCCCTGCTCTCTGGCTAAGCAGACAATGGAAGGAAAAATGAAGTGTCAGTTCATTGACAGAACCTCTATGTGCTATGTTATTCTTAATCCGGACTCTTCAGTGTTTTGTTTTTCTTTTTTCTTTTCTTTTTTGTTTTTTCTCTTTTTTAAACGTTCTCTCACCCATGCACCCTGCCTGAATAGGGGAAAGTCCATTTAATACCATCCTGAGGGAAATGTAGAACAAGTAACACTGAACTCTGGAGCTTTAGGCAGCTTTAAACAAAGAATATTCAAATTGTGTTGTTTTCCCTGTACTTCAACCGGAACATTAAACTGCCATCCGTTCTTACATTTTATATCAAAATGTGAGTAGCTGTTAAAGTGGCTATTCAGATGTATGAAACTAAAAGCCTCAAGTGCTGCGGTTTTTCACGGGGAGAATTTAACTACTTGCACAATGCAGCTTAATGCAGTTCTCTCGGGGGCTGGTCCGGTGGCTAATGCCCTTATGTGTTGCCCACTTTGATCCTGGCTGCCCCGTTTTAAGTCTTGCTATGACTGGTTAAGCTAGTGCTCTGCAACCCCGGGGATAACTTGAGGGTTCTGAAAGTCACGAGGCACAGTCCCCAAGATCAAAATATAAAAATAGGTCTGGGGTCAGGGAACTCGACAGGCCCCCGGAAGCTCTTCACTTCTCCAGCTGGAGACTGTCTCTTATGTATTTAGAATTCGTCATTAGGATTCTGACAAAGAAGTGCAGTATGGGATTGCTGCGGGGCAGGCTCTTTGAATCCTCTTCCTGATAAAAAAAGAAAAACCCATCTTCTGACTGCTGACAGGAGATAAGGCAAGTACAAGGAATGCATTAAAAAGCAGCTTATGTCTATTGATGGCTGAAGAAAGGTTAGGATGGCTGAGTTTTAAGTTTGGGTGAAAACTTGAGAGTTTATTTGCTATACAAGATGAGTTTGGGGAGTCACAGGTGGTTTCTAAAGGCCTGGAGAGCCCCTTAATATCTTGAAAGCTGGTGTCAGATAATTTGTCGACCTTCCCAAAGTTCCATCAAGGACAATTTTGACAGGGATTCCACCCTGAACTTAGACTTTCTACCTGTTCTACTGCCCATGTTTGACCCATCAGACTTAGCTAAGATTTTCTTTCCTTATAGGAATCCTTAGAAAAAATTTGATTTTCTTTCATTGAGGCAGTTCTTCCACTTCAGTCTGTATTCCAAATTGAGGTCAACACTTGATGCAACCAAAGTCAAGTGGGCCTGTTTCAGTGGCCAGAGGTGACTATGTTGCTATGGTGTGACATCAAACAAGAAAGGGACTTTATATGTCACCGATAGTTGCTGTACCATGATACCAAAGTATGACTTGGAACCAAAGATCCAACCAGATCACTCCACTAGGAGATCTGATGATTTGTGTGGTCAAGTGAAAGGAGCTCTTGATGTGGAGTTGACACACCTGTGAGTTCCAGCTCTGCTCTTAGCTCCTGGGTGACCAGCCTTCTGAGAATATCCTTCTGTTATCTGTGCAGCAGTCATCGCAGTGGCAACTCCACAGTCCTGTTGAGAGGATTAGAGGAGATCATGTCTCTTAGAGCAATTTGTAAACTGTAAATCTTCACACCTACAAAAGATGTCCTTATGGTTCTTTTAGAAAGTTTCCCACTGAACATTGACTCATTTAACAAATATTCTTGAATGCTTACTATGTGCAGACACTCTGAACTTAGGGAGATTACAAAGACCAATAAGGCACAGTCCTTGCCCTCAAGGAAGTCAGAATCTAGCAAGAGGCAGGCGAAACCAACCAACCAACAACCAAAACCAAACCAAACCAGCTTGTACCTGGGACTACTATAAGTTTATGAAACTCTAACCCTTCTAACAAGTATTGGTGAAAAACTTGACTATGTACACAGCACTGTGCTGAATAATTTGTGGTGGTGGGAAATTACTGAGAAGTGTGATGTAGTCATATATACTTTATAGTCTGTTTGGGGAGGTAAGACATACATGCATGAATTCCTCTATCTACTAACATAAGACAGTAAAAGATAAGTGCCAGACGAACAAAGTGCAGAATAAATTCAAAAGAGATAGCCATAATTCCCAGAGGAGATGGAGTTTGATTTGGCCAAGTCTGAGAACGTTTAGAACTCTCATAGCACTTAACTTTATCTCCTTGAGGCACTTTTTTTGTCTACTGTATGTTCATTATAAATAACATTATCCTTATTACTGCTCCTAGGAAGCTCCCTGAAAGCAGGTTCTTATCTTACTCATTTTTTATCTTTTGTGATGCTTACTAAAATGCCTCACCCAGTGTAGACACTCAAATGATGTCTGTTCAATGAATATAGGTTAGAGGGATGATTTAATAGTGTGTAGACAGGGATAACATCTATTTCTGCTTTATTGACTATGCCAAAGCCTTTGACTGTGTGGATCACAATAAACTGTGGAGAATTCTTCAAGAGATGGGAATACCAGACCACCTAACCTGCCTCTTGAGAAATCTGTATGCAGGTCAGGAAGCAACAGTTAGAACTGGACATGGAACAACAGACTGGTTCCAAATAGGAAAAGGAGTACGTCAAGGCTGTATATTGTCTCCCTGCTTATTTAACTTATATGCAGAGTACATCATGAGAAACGCTGGACTGGAAGAAACACAAGCTGGAATCAAGATTGCCGGGAGAAATATCAATAACCTCAGATATGCTGATGACACCACCCTTATGGCAGAAAGTGAGGAGGAGCTAAAAAGCCTCTTGATGAAAGTGAAGGAGGAGAGCGAAAAAGTTGGCTTAAAGCTCAACATTCAGAAAANCTCTGTCTCTTATACACATCTAGATGTGTATAAGAGACAGGGCTGTATATTGTCACCCTGCTTATTTAACTTCTATGCAGAGTACATCATGAGAAACGCTGGACTGGAAGAAGCACAAGCTGGAATCAAGATTGCCAGGAGAAATATCAATAACCTCAGATACGCAGATGACACCACCCTTATGGCAGAAAGTGAAGAGGAACTAAAAAGCCTCTTGATGAAAGTGAAAGAGGAGAGAGAAAAAGTTGGCTTAAAGCTCAACATTCAGAAAACAAAGATCATGGCATCTGGTCCCATCACTTCATGGCAAATAGATGGGGAAACAGTGGAAACAATGTCAGACTTTATTTTTTAGGGGCTCCAAAATCACTGCAGATGATGATTGCAGCCATGAAATTAAAAGACACTTACTCCTTGGAAGAAAAGTTATAACCAACCTAGATCGCATATTGAAAAGCAGACACATTACTTTGCCAACAAAGGTCCATCTAGTCAAGGCTATGGTTTTTTCAGTGGTCATGTATGGATGTGGAAGTTGGACTGTGAAGAAGGCGGAGCACAGAAGAATTGATGCTTTTGAACTATGGTGTTGGAGAAGACTCTTGAGAGTCCCTTGGACTGCAAGAGATCCAACCATTCCATTCTGAAGGAGATCAGCCCTGGGTGTTCTTTGGAAGGAATGATGCTAAAGCTGAAACTCCAGTACTTTGGCCACCTCATTGAAGAGTTGACTCATTGAAGAAGACTCTGATGCTGGGAGAGATTGGGGGCAGGAGAAGGGGACGACAGAGGATGAGATGGCTGGATGGCATCACGGACTCGATGGATGTGAGTCTGAGTGAACTCCAGGAGTTGGTGATGGACAGGGAGGCCTGGTGTGCTGCGGTTCATGGGGTCGCAAAACATCGGACACTACTGAGCAACTGAACTGAAATGAACTGAAAATCTAAGTCTAAACTGGAGAGTTGGGAGTTAAAAAATTAAACCAGGAAATTCACCGCTATATTGGTTCTTTGAGTTTTCATTTTCCTCCCCAGCACACCCACTGTTATTTACTTTTTAGAATTCTCATATAGTTGCCTTATCTAGTTTGTCCAGAGATTTTATCAGTAATGAGTGGGAGAGATAGAGAGCAGAGTGTACACATTCCATCTTCCCCAGAACTGGACGTCCCAGGTAGATTATTAATAATATAAATGATGATGTGGCTGCAGCTTTAGATAAGAAAGTGAGATGTATCATTATAGTCTTGGCTGTGGTGATTCTTCTTATTTGCAGGAGGAACCTATACTGAGCTCTGCTAGTTAGCCTGGGGGTGGACTATTGCTATTTTTAAAGGATCCCAATAAATAGTTATTGCTCATCTGGTGTTTATAGAAGCCTCCTTTATCTTTCTGCATACAAAGTAGTAATAATCACCGTCATTGCCATAGTCATCTTCTCCTTTCTCATCAGTACTTGAGAGCTTACTATTTTCCAGGATCCATGCTAAGGGCTTGTTACATATGTTATGTCTCTTTGAAATAACCCCATCAGTGTAGACTTTGCAGACGTTCCAGGTCTGAGGTTGTTCCATAACGGCTTCCTTAAGAACCTGGACTGTATTTCCCTCTCCTACCCAGCACTTAGCTCTGTACCTGGTATATAGTAGTTTCTCAGTAAATATATGCTCAGTGAAAGAATGGATGCAAGACTACCCCCACCCCAGCCCTGCTTTGTAGGCTTTTTAAGGAGAATGTAGGACTTTAAAAAAATTAGTTTTTATTGGCGTATGGCTGCTTTACAATGTTGGGTTAGTTTCTTCTGTTCAGCTATACACATATCCCCTCCCTTTTGGACTTCCTTCCCATTCAGGTCCCACAGACATTGAGTCGAGTTCCCTGTGCAATACAGGAGGCTCTCATTACTTATCTATTTTATATGTAGCATCAATAGTGTATATACGTCAATACCAACCTCCCAATTCCTCCCACCCCCAGAATTTAGGAAGCTGTGCATGCTTTTCTTTCCTTAATGCAACTAAGAGGAGAGACTCTTTCAAAGGAAGACACTCACTTTGCCCTGCATCTATTCTCTGAACAAATCGCGTTCTGTCTGCTGGGGTGTAGGGAGGGAGGCAGACGGAATCCCAGGCTCACAGAGCTTGCCGTCTAATATATGAAAGGCAGGCAAGAAACGAGGAATGGGTAAACAAGTGAGGTCATTTCAAGGGGTGATAAGTGATAGGTAGAAATAAAAGGGTAGTGGATAGACCCTGGGGGTGTGGGGCTGCGTTAGTTTGGATGATCAGGGAAGTTCTCTGTGGAAGAGGTCAGGTTTGAGCTGAGTTTTGAGAAAGATGCCATCAGACGTTCATTCATCTGCAGGTTCATTCATCACATCCCAACTTGGAGTTTTCCTGTTGCTTACCCTGCGCATCCTTTTCACTGAGACGATTAAAAGTGTAAATAACACTTTAATAGGAGAAATGCTTTACAAAGACTGAGGAGAATCAGCTCCTTTCTTTTCTGTTTTGGAATTTTCTTTATTGTTATTATTTTACTCTTTCGGCTGCGCTGTGCTGCACAGTGTGTGGGGCCTTAGTTGCCTGGCCAGGGACAGAACGCATGTTCCGTGCTTTGGAAGCGTGGAGTCTAAACCACTGGACTGCCAGAGAAACTCCTCAGTTCCTTTCAGATTATTAAAGGGGACCTAGAAAGACTACCCAGTGATTTGTTTTAGCTCAGCTTTAAAAAAAATCATCAAAGATTACAGCAATTAGTCTCCTAGGTCCATGTTTTCAGAGTTTGACCACCAGAACTAAAACCCCTTGATTAATTCAATAGATATCTCGTGGGACTGAAGTGTTCATAGGCATGGTTTGTGTAATACCAGACAAAAGATAAAGAGGCTCGAGTGTGGTTTCTTTTTTAATTGCTCTTATAGCCTTCTGAGAGGTAAACATGTTGGTTTGTTAGATTTTTTTTTAAGAATTAAAAAGAACATTCCGTGTGTGTGTACATGCTAAGTCACTTCAGTTGTGTCTGACTCTTTGCGACCCCATGGACGGTAGATCCCCAGACTCCTCTGTCCATGGAATTCTCCAGGCAAGAATATTGGAGTTGGTTTCCATTTCCTCCTCTAAAAAGAACATTATAGAAACTTAATTGAAATTACATTAAAAAACGTAACTGCCCCTGACTGTTAGATCTCTTATGCAAGAGACCTTGCGTTCATCACTGCATTTTCAGAAACCAAAACAGCACTTGACTGTAAATATTTGACATCTGTCAAATGAATACATGCTTCTGGGGAAGTTTTACTCATCTAATGCAATAATAAAGCTTTCATTAAAACCAGCACAATTCATTAGTGTTCAGGTTTTTTGAGGTAGTTAGTTGACAGTGAAACTTGAATAATATGCATCTTGGAATGTGGTTTGTAAGTTCCTGAACTAATACTATCACATCTAGTCTTCATTGTCAGAGAAGGCAATGGCACCCCACTCCAGTACTCTTGCCTAGAAAATTCCATGAGCGGAGGAGCCTGGTGGGCTGCAGTCCATGTGGTCGCAAAGAGTCGGATACGACTGAGCGACTTCACTTTCACTTTTCACTTTCATGCATTGGAGAAGGAAATGGCAACCCACTCCAGTGTTCTTGCCTGGAGAATCCCAGGGATGGGGAGTCTGGTGGGCTACCATTTATGGGGTCGCACAGAGTTGGACATGACTGAAGCGACTTAGCAGCAGCAGTCTTCATTGTGGACTCACTCTGTTAATGGTTTCAGCACATTTAAATCCTCCACAACTCTGCCTTTTTTTTTTTTTTTTTTGCAGATGAGAAAACTGTGATGGGAAGAGGTTAAGTTCTGCAGTAACTAGTAGCAGAGCCAGAATTTGTATCTCAGTCCAATGTGGAGACTTGTGCTCTTAAACTGTTCTGCTATGCAAAGGCAGGGAAGCGTAGGGATCAGTCTTTGGGTTCTGGAGCTGAGTTTCCTGGGTTTGAATCCTGGCTTTGCTGTGTGACATTGAATACGTGGCTTGAACTTTCCATGCCTCTGTTTCAGTTCAGTTCAGTTCAGTCGCTCAGTTGTGTCCGACTCTTTGCGACCCCGTGAATCGGAGCACGCCAGGCCTCCCTGTCCATCACCAACTCCCGGAGTTCACTCAGACTCACGTCCATTGAGTCCATGATGCCATCCAGCCATCTCATCTTCTGTCCCCTTGTCCTCCTGCCCCCAATCCTTTCCAGCATCAGAGTCTTTTCCAATGAGTCAACTCTTCGCATCAGGTGGCCAAAGTACTGGAGTTTCAGCTTTAGCATCATTCCTTCTAAAGAACACCTAGGACTGATCTCCTTTAGAATGGACTGGTTGGATCTCCCTGCAGTGCAAGGGCCTCTCAAGAGTCTTCTCCAACACCACAGTTCAAAAGCCTCAATTCTTCAGCGCTCAGCCTTCTTCACAGTGCAACTCTCACATCCATACATGACCACAGGAAAAACCATAGCCTTGACTAGATGGACCTTTGTTGACAAAGTAATGTCTCTGCTTTTGAATATGCCATCTAGGTTGGCCGTAACTTTCCTTCCAAGGAGTAAGCGTGATCTAATTTCATGGCTGCAGTCACCATCTGCAGTGATTTTGGAGCCCCCCAAAATAGTCTGCCACTGTTTCCACTGTTTCCCCATCTGTTTCCCATGGAGTGATGGGGCCGATGCCATGGTCTTCAGTTTCTGAATGTTGAGCTTTAAACCGACTGGAAATAATTATGTGCACTTAGTTTCCTCAGTCGTGTCTGACGCTTTTCAATCCTGTGGACTGTAGCCCTCCAGGTTCCTCTGCCCATGGGATTTTTTAGGCAAGAATACTGGAGTGGGTTGCCATTTCTTCCTCCAGGGGATCCTCTTGACCCAGGGATTGAACTGGTATCTCTTATCTCTTGCATTGGCAGGAGATCCTCTTTAGCATTAGCGCCATGAAAGTGAAAGTGAAGTCGCTCAGTCATGTCTGACTTTGTGCGACCCCACGGACTGCAGTCCACCAGGCTTCTCCATCCATGGGTTTCTCCAGGCAAGAGTACTGGAGTGGGGTGCCATCACCTTCTCCAAATAGCACCATAGTCCTCAGCTAATATGGTTAATTAAGTTTTTATGGAAAGCCTGTAGCTACCTTTAGTGGTAAAGGACCCTCCTGCCAATGCAGAAGATGTAAGATATGTGGCTGTATCCCTGGGTTGGGAAGATCCCCTTGAGAAGGAAATGGCAACCCATTCCAGTATTGTTGCCTGGGAAATGCCATGGACAGAGGAGCCTGGGGGGCTACAGTCCATTGGGTTCCAAAAAATCAGTGTGTCATGATTGAAGTGACTTAGCACATGTATATAGTCAGCAGTCCATGGGATGAACTTCCCATGTTCAGTTCTGAGCTCAGACAGTTTGGGTGTGTTTGGTCTTTTGAGCTGGTGGGAGTACCAGGCTGGTGTCAGGTGTGGTCTTGAACATCCTGGCCAGGCTGCCTTCCTGCCTCTGCAGTCACTCTGAGCACTAGACTGCAGTTTATGTCAAACGCTACCCTCGCCTGGTCTGCCGGTCGTGTGTCAAGTTGGCAGCTAATTTTCTCAGAGCAGTTGGTTGGAATGGGACTCTGAGGCTATGCCCAAAGTCATAAAACACTCAGATTCAGCTTAAATGGCCATCATCTCTCCTCGTGATGCATACGGATTGCTGCGGCTTTATTGATCGGGCAACAATCTCTTGCTCTCAGGAAAAGCTCTGTGCTTAACCCACACAGACCAGTTCTGTCTTTTGGCCCTCTCGTTTCTTTCGGCATTTTAACAAAATCTGTGAATTAACACTTCCAGGGAGTGTTTTCAAGTAGTTGCCTATCAGTGAATCTATCTTGCTCCATGGATCAGAAGCTAAAATGACTGGGTTTTAATGATGCCATTGCCTCTTTAATCCACCTGCTGTCTGCACCCACTGTAGAATTCTTTTTTTTTTTTTTTTAAAGAATTTAGTTATTTATTTAACAAATTTATTTGGCTTCATCGAGTCTTAGTGGCAGCATGTGGGATCTAGTTTCCTGATCAGGGATGGAACCTGGACGCCCTGCAATGGGAGCGTGGAGTCTCAGCCATTGGACCACCAGGGAAGCCCCAGGCTCATCTTTCTGATACACTAGTCGGATTGTGTCACTCTTTTGCTTAAAAGTCTTCAGTGATGAGAAAGTTTTGAGGGGTGGTGATAGAAATATCATGTTTCTGGTGGTGGTTAAATGTCAAAATGCATCAAACTCTACCTTAGCATCACATCATTAAATTGGTGCAATTGTATCATATGTCAATTACACTTTATACCACAGAAGGAGTCAGGAGCGCAAACAGCTGCATGTCCTCCTCTTTTCTTTTAGGAAATCTCTTCTCAACCCTTCCCAGTAAGGGAGTTCCCTTTCTCTGTTCCTTTCCAGATGCCCCGTGTGCCAGGCATTACGCTCTGCACAAGAACCACAAAGGTGGACACGCCGCGGCTCAGCCTCCCTGGGTCACCCTGAGCGAGCCCCTTACAGAGCGTTTTCATCTGCGGCGAGTCTTTTCGTTTTCTTCTGGCACGTGCGGGGTTCAGAATGGAGGGAAAGATGGGAAGCATGAGCAGGTAGAAGGGCCTGGATGCTGGCTGGTGATGTAAATAAGCTCTCCAGAGCCTCTCTTTCGTGCCTCCCTCCAGGATGTTTCCCATCCTTCCTGTAACACACAGAAGTCAGCAGAGGAGTTAAGAGTTTAGACTCTGGAGACTGTCAGTCAAGATGGCTAATCTGTGTGACTATGTGCAAGCTGCTTAACCTCTCTGTACCTTGGTTTTATACCTATAAGACAAAGAGGAAAATAAGAATTTTCACCTCAAAAGATTAAGTGGATTAATATGGGCTTCCTTGGCGGCTCAGACGGTAAATATTCTGCCTGCAACGTGGGAGACATGGGTTCGCTCCCTGGGTTGGGAAGATCTCCTGGAAAAGGGAAAGGCTACCCACTCCAATATTCTTGTCTGGGAAATCCCAAGAGCAGAGGAGCCTGGCAGACTACAGTTGATGGGGTCACAAAGAGTCGGACATGACTGAGCAACTAACACACACACACACACACACACACACACACACACACTGATGACAGTAGGTAGCTCATAATAAAAGTTATATACATTATTAATGTCTGGCAAATATACTGAGATGATGAGTAAGAGCTTGCCTTGAAGGGTCATTTTTTTTCTAATGAAATCAGATAATCAACAAGTGAACAAATCAGTACCAAGATGATGCCACAGTGTAATAAGTTCTGTGAAAGGAACAAAGGAGGTAATATGCTCAGGAGTAATTATTTTTTGGGAAAAGGAGACTTTCTGGTTGGTGTGGTTGGTGTGGGTCTCTGTGAAGAGGGTACATTTGGACTAAAGACTGAACAGTGGAAGATTCTGTGACTAAGAAAGTTAGACTTGAGAGGCAAGAAACCTGGCTTTGAATCTCAGCTTCCCTGACTATCTTTGTGATTTTAGGCAAGTTACTTGAGTTCTTCATGTTTCTTTGGGGTTAATAATTGAACTTTGCAAACACCAGTGTGATAGTTCTGCACATGACGGTTGTGTTAACGGTCTGATGGCATATAGTAGGTACTGTTTACATTTTATTTCCATTCCCAGTGGGAAACTGAACGTTGAATGCTGTGCTATCACTTAATATTGGGTGAAAATGACTTGATTTTAAGCCAAAGATCATATTCTTTTAATAGCATAAGTCCCCTTCACTATCACATCCTAATTTCCTTTATCTTCTCATTAAATAATGTTGTTCAGTCATTAAGTTGTGTCTGACTCTCTGTGACCCCCATGGACTGCATCACACCAGGCTTCCCTGTCCGTCACTATGTTCTGGAGTTTGCTCAAAGTCATGTCCATTGAATCGGTGCAGCCATCCAACCATCTCATCCTCTGTCTCCCCTTCTCTTCTTGCCCTCCATTCTTTCCCAGCATCAGGGTCCTTCTCAATGATTCGGTTCTTTGCATCAGGTGGTCAAAGTGTTAGAGCTTCAGTTTCAGCATCAGTCCTTCTGATGAATATTCAGGGTTGATTTCCTTTAGGATTGAGTGGTTTGATCTCCTTGCTTATTAAATAATATTCAACACTAAATGGGATCCAGCATGCCTAAAAGTGCTTCCCTGATGATAGCTCAGTTAGTAAAGAATCCACCTGCAATGCAGGAGATTCCTGGGCTGGGAAGATCTGCTGGAGAAGGGATAGGTTACCCACCCAGTATTCTTGGGCTTCCCTTGTGGCTCAGCTGGTAAAGAATCCACCTGCAATGCAGGAGACCTGGGTTCAATCCCTGGGTTGGGAAGATCCCCTGGAGAAGGGAAAGGCTACCCACTCCAGTATTCTGGCCTGGAAAATTCCATGGTCTGTGTAGTCCACGGGGTCACAAAGAGTTGGACATGACTGAGCGACTTTCACTTTCACTTTTCATGCCTAAGAGTGCTGGCTAGCTTAGGCAGTTTATACCTTAGGGAGTAGCCCGTGGAGAGTGTTTTCATTCAGGTGGCAAAAGGAAGCTGATTGTGGTGATAGTGTGAGAAAAGCTTTTTCTAAGATAATTCTCCAAATCTGTGACATTTCTATGTAACTCATTAGATGATTCAGGTCACTGGATGGACCAGTCTCTTGGCATTGAAACTTCTGAGCCAACTGGTGTCCCAAATGTAGGAGTCAGCTTGAGTCGAAGACCCTGAGCAGAGTGAGGGTGATTTCAGACCCAGTCGTCTCCCTCTGGGAGACCTTTTCCATCTGTAATTCATAGAAGGGATGCCAAGGGCAGGTGGATGACTGTGGAGTTCTCTGTGTTCATTGCATCAGAGAAGGTGAGAATAATGATGCGAGGGTCTCTGAGACTACGGCTGTATGGCATCCTCTTTATCAGCCCTATATCTCTGTCACCATCTGGGATCACTTTTCAGACATGAATATATAGTGTGCTGTTCTGGCAAGGATAAAGCAAGTCTGGAAAAGAGTAACTTGCCAAGAAATTATTTGTCCTATCAAATGGAACACAGTCTACTCCATCATATTACCTTGCCCCGCTAGTAAAGATAAAAGAGAAATTCCACACCATTGACATGCTACAAGCTGATCCATTGCGTCATTTTAGTAAAGGAAGGAGTGCACACATTTCCTTATTTCCTAGTAAGTGCCGAAGTTTATGTGCCTCATCTAATTTGCTTGCTACCTTCTCCCTGTGATGTCTGAGATGCTTATCTCCACTTGATAGAAGAGGAATCTAAGGTTTAAAAAATATGTCATTTTTTCCAGGGCCATGTGGCCAGGAAACAGAGGTCAAGATTCAAAATCACATCTGTCTGACTCTGGAGACCACAGTTTGCCTCCTACTTTGCTTTCCTGCTCCAGGGTTTTAGGGGGCTTCTTGTTAATTGGATTTTGAGACTGCTCTGCTCTGTTTAAGTACTGGGGCTACAGAGGTAAATGAGCCATGTAGTCTTTAAATTTCTCTCATGCGTTATGAGTTCACAATGTTGTGAATGTCTGGTGTTCTAGACTCTTCACAAGAGATGACAGTAAACATAGTAACTTCTTTACAAGACCAGCAATTAAATGAGTCCTGATGCAATTGCAGTTATTATTATTTTTTTTGGCCCCAGGCAGTTATTTAGAGTGTGAAGCAAGTTGTGAATGTAAGACATGCAGAAATGATGAGCAGATGAAAATGTCAACATTTTCAAAGGCCAGGAGGAAAATTCAATTTGCGTTCCATCCTGTCCTTGGCAAATAGTCAGTTCCTCCCCCTCTGTTTTCCTGCTAATCACAAGTGAATGTGAATCTGGCTTGTTTACTTCTTGAATCTGTTTGCTCACTGACATCCACACAGCTTTGGGACTGGAGTATTAATTTCCTTTGTCATCTTGATGAATGCCCACAGAATTATATAGCAAAACGGCTGTGAAGTACAATGAAACTGATTCAACAGTGGAGCTTAGTCTATGAGAAAGGCTCATTGATATCCTACTAGTGAGGCAACAACCTATGATGGAGTCTACCATGTTGTGCAAAGAGTTTTGAAGAAATTTCCCCCCGAGTTTTGACCTAGAACAAGTCATAAATCTTATGCTGGATCATAAAACTGGACGTAAAGGCACTAACTGAGGTGGAGAAACCAAGAGCTGTTTATGCAGTTGTTGTCAGACTGCTTTTGTTGAAGAGTCTATATATTTAAGGCAAAAAATGTTTTCTGGCCAAGAATTTGGTCAATTGCTTTTCCCACTTGATGTTTCAGTAGTCACAGTAGAAAATGAAATCACGGTGTCTGGGTAATTCAAGTGAAGGCTGACTTTCTCCAACTTATCTAAGTAATTTAATCTCGATTTGTATGATCACATGGTGATCATAGCTATTTGGTAGTTAGTCTTCAGCCTTACCCAAGCTTACCCGAAGGCCATCTCCTCCAACTCAGTAAAGTCTTCATATTAGATATTCCAAATGATTTGCTTTGATCTCCCTTTTTTCCTCCTTTTTGATCTCTGTTTCCAAATGATTTGTAAATTATTTCCGTTGCTTTTTAAAAAAAGTCTTTATTGAATTTGTTACAATATTGCTTCTGTTTTATGTTTTGGTTTTTTGGCCCTGAGGCATGTGGAGCTCCCTGACTGAACCCACACCCCCGTATTAGAAGACGAAGTCTTAACCACTGGACCACCAGGAGAAGGGAAGTCCCTTCTCCTTTGCTTCTATAGGGTCATAAATTTGCAATGTCTATCTCTTCCCTAGAATAGGTACTTCATGAGGACAGGGTCTGCAGTCTCTTCAGCCTTGTCATTGTGCCTGGCACGAAGGTGCTCCATAGAGGCTCTTCAGAGTAACTGTGAATTGATTGGATGACTCTTTGAGCCCACGGACATACATATGAATGACAATTCTCCATAGCAGTTTCCAAACTTGAAACTGTACTTTTGAGCTTGATTTGTGGTTAATTAATACCTAGCAGAGTTGTGGATTTTTTTTTTTCCTTTACGAATGGCATTTCAAAAGATGGTACAGACAAGAAACTTCAAATGAAGTCCTTGAAATGAGGGACCTAAAGAGTTCCTCATGACTTCTGCCACAAAAACATGCCCTTGGAATCATCTACCCAGCTCTGACTCCACACTGACCCATCCTGGATGCCCTTGTGGTCAGTGGCATGCATTGGAGGGATGACTGGCTGGGCGCAGGGCACAGACTGGTGGCTCAGAATGGCCACAGCCGATTGGCCTCTGGGGGGATCACGTTCACAGCCTGGGTCTGAAGAATACCGTCATCACTGGATTTGTACTTAGGTTTAGGATCTCATTTCAGACGCTTGAAATCGGAGCTTCTAGTTTTTGAGGGTTTTGAGGCAGGTTTTATTTGGTTAATCAGTTGCTCGTGCATTCAACAAATATTAATTGAGCACTTACGGTGCGCCATTGCCAAAGACCACAAAGCAAGGCCCCTCGTTCACTGCAGTCTCCCATCACCGGGGCAGGTAGATGGACAGCCACACGTCGGGCCTTGTGAGGTTTCTAAAAAGGAAAGCACTTCCTGCTGAACTGATCCTTGCTTCGAATTAGTCATAGGAAAAGCATTCCTATTCTGCTTCCTACAAGGCCTGTTTCTCCCGCTTGAATTTATTTTGCAGTGTCAGCACGTTTTTCATTTGGGTGCATTTTAAATCAAAAGGCCAGTGATAATGTGGTTCTAGAAAGATAGACACAGATAGATAACCTTACATCTGAGATGTCTAAGTATTTCAAAATCAAAGAAGAAAAATGCAGATTTCCAAGGGTCCATTCTCTCTCTTTATTTTTAGAATTAAGCTCTTAAAACTACTTATACTGAGGAGTTATCTTCCTCTAGAAATTCTTTCTTTTATTTCTGCCCCTTGTGTTGACAGTGTGTGGTGGGTCCAGTCTGCTGGATAAGTAAAAAGAAGTGAAAAAAATTTTTAAAAAAGCAATGGTCATGGCCTTCCAGTCTTCCAGCCAATTTCTTCCTTTATCCACCCATATCTTAAATTTCCTGGTTACCACTATTTAACTGTATGGTATGCATGTATCTGGGTCTTCCCTGGTGGCTCAGTGGTCAAGAATCTGCCTGCAATGCAGGAGGCACAGGAGATGTGGGTTCTATCCCTGGGTTGGGAAGATCCCCTGGAGGAGGGCATGGTAACCCACTCCAATATTCTTGCAGGGAAAATCCCACGGAGAGGAGCCTGGTGGGCTCTGGTTCTTGGGGTCACAAAGAGTCAGACACAACTGAAGTGACTGAGCCCTTGTATGTATGTATTTATACAACTATCTGTATGTGTCTATCATATCTAGATATAGATTGCAGAGACATACAGTCTGGCTTGAACTAAAGGCTTTCTCCTTCTAAAAGACCAAGTGCTGCAAAGTTTTCTACATTAATTTACAGATAATCCACCACAGTTTCAGTCATGACTCTCACATGAAAGAAGTGACATCTGACAACTCCTTTACGCAAGGAAGTGACAGCTTCATGATGGTCATCAAACCGATTATTCCATTTGTTCACTGTTACCTAATTGGTTAATTGAGTAAGTCATTATTTAAAGACAATGAACTGAAATAAAAAATTTTTTAAAACTTTAGTAAGAAGTAGTGTTCTTTTGTATGTATAAAGAGGAAAGGGAAAGAACACTACCTAGCTTAAGAAAGTTCCTGATGCTATGAAATTCTCATTTGCAAGGCTTGGACTCTCCTGTGATGTCCATTCTAACCAAGATATGACTTGGTGAGAACTTGAATCAGTCATAATATAATGAGATTTTATTATCGAAGGAAGTGAGGTTGCAGGTGGAATTCTTTCTTTTAAAATTTATTATTATTATTTAAAAATTTAAATGGAGGATAATTGCTTAACAATGCTGTGTTGGTTTCAGCCATAAGTATACATCTATCCTTTCCCTCTCAACCCTCTCCCATAACACTCCTGTAGATGGAATTCTTTTTCCTTCATTTCATTAGTTTGAACTGTATGAATTTTTTAACTTTCAAGAAATGTATTCCATTGTTGATCCAGAAATGTAATTTTGAAGTTAAAAGCATGGACTCTGAGTTTCATTTCCTGGGTACCATTGATTTGCTGCACATTCTTAGTCAAGTCACTTAATTTCTCAGAGCTTTAGTTTTCTCACCTCAAAAATGGGAATGATATTGGTTCCTACCTCCTAGGATTAG
Organism: Oreotragus oreotragus; assembly: GCA_006410675.1. Taxonomy (NCBI): domain Eukaryota; kingdom Metazoa; phylum Chordata; class Mammalia; order Artiodactyla; family Bovidae; genus Oreotragus; species Oreotragus oreotragus. The sequence continues at coordinate 108,989 of SJYX01005839.1, read as the reverse complement.
AGAATGCTTGTAAAATGCTTAGCACACAGTGCCTTTCCAGTAAACACTACCTATGTATGCCTCATTTGGTCATCATGAGTGGATGCCCGATGTTGTGAGAGTTCATGGACAGATACCAGTTACTTCTTGGCTTTGGTTATGCTCTTTAAATTGTACCTTTTTCTTAGCATCTTTCCCAAGGTCCTGCTATTGGAAGCTATACTGCCTTCTGATTCATCACCCAGTACTTTCTATTCCCCAATTTCTTTCTTTACCTTGTTTTTTTCCACTGCTAGTCAGCTGCTTCTTTTGTGAGCTTGAAAGTGCCTACTCATGACTTATCTGTTACTTCAAAGCCATATGCTTCATTTTATCATTGGCATCCAACTTTGTATCTGACCTTCACTATTTTATTCAGAATTCAAACAGTCAGAAGCAACTGCCCTTTGTTTTCTCAAATGTTTGCTTAAGAACTCTAAGTCAAAATGTTACCACAGTGTTTTGAGATTTCTCAGACTCTTTGGCATAAATGTACATGACAGAATCTGCATATATTCTTGGTTGATTAATGTTAGTATAATAAAATTGTTATAAATCTACTTCAGTTAAGTACTTATAAATCAACTTTATTCCAATAAAAATGCTTAATAGGCAAATATCTATAAAGGTTTCTTTCATTTTTAAAGAGGTATGATATTGGGAATCATTTTATCCTGTCACTGGAGCTTTCTTCTGAAACATATGTTCTGTCCATCAAGTTGAATATCAACTAAAAGATGTTTGAGAAAAAATTACTTTGATTTTTAATTTATAAAGATGTGCAGCACATTTGTGGGTGTGTATCTGTTTGCAATCTTAAATTTTTGCAAGTAGTTCTTTTGCATCCATGATATGGATGATATTTTCCTTCCTCTCATTTGAACAGGGAGGAATGCTTAGCCTTTAAGGCATGCAACTCTCTCCAGTCCATTGACGGTAAGTGTCTTGCTCTTGTTGGTCCAAAGCTCATAACTATTTGAGAAGATATTATGATTTTCTCCAGCAAGACACATGAGAATAAGTAGAATGGAACATGGACACTTCTGCCCTTCATGCCCACAAGTCAGTGTCCTTTGATGTTTCCTGAGGGAAATAGTACAGAGCATTTTCAAAGGTCAAATTGCAGAACCGGAAAAGTTATATGGTGATTAGGCTGATGATAACGGCTAGCATTTGTTCAGCTTACCCTGGACTCAGGGACTCATTGAACTCTCAGAACACTCTGCAACATAGTTCTCGTTATCTCTTTTTTTCCAGGTGAAGAAACTTAAAGCTCAGGGGTAAAGTAACTTGCCCAAGGTCACGTGGCTGTGGCCTGTCTCTGAATCACACCCTCAGCACTAGTCCATCAACCATTAGGCTGACTGGTGCTTTATTATCAGTGTATCCTGACACCCCAGTGGGGTGGGACTAGACCCCTCTTTTGAAGGACTGCTGCCTGTCTGAGGCTGTGTTTGAACTTCTGCACCTTCTTTCTTTATCATCATAAACAAGAGGATTGTTTATAAGGGATTATTACACTGTGGTATTTTTCCTTCTTTGAACAAAGGTGTGGTTGTTGGTATGGAATTACCCACTTATTTTCTTCTGAAAAAATTAGGCTGTGGCCAGTCTGGCTATTTATTAGTGAGATGGGGAATGACAAAGGTGAAGACTGATTTCTTTTACATCCAAAGCTGGTAACAACAGATCCTTAGGAGACCTATTTGTCAGATCACTGTCATAAATGTGTTTTTTTTTATGTAAATAGGACTAATGATGGAATTTAAATTTATTTCTTTATGGTTGTCTGTGAAATAAGGCACAGAGCAAACAGTATATGTAAAACTTTTTAGTGGGGCAGCATTATGAAAGATAGGAAAAGCATAATTATACGTGGAATTGGTCAAAGCTAATTTCAAAGACCAGCTCCACAATTTGCTTTTTGTGTGTCCTTTAAGGCATTTGACCTCTTTGAGGCTTGGTTTTCTGGTTTTTAAGAGGAGATAATCATACCTACCCCTGGACTTACTGAACAAGCTGTAGAAGTGTGAAAATATTCTAGATGCTTAATAAATCTTAAAAAATGAGAGGAGATTCAAATCTTTCTTAGGCAATTAACTTGGAAGCATGATATATCAGTCGAATACACAAAAGAGATTTATTTGGGGAAGCTTGTTTATCTTTTAAAACTATGCTCTTTTTTTTTTTTGCACTAGAAAGATGATTGCTTGAACACATTCTGTTCTTATAATGAGTGCTGGAGAAGGCCTGAGTCACACACAACATGCTTTTAAGAAAAACTGACAGGCACTAACATTTCCCAAGCATCCATCCCTGGATGCATGAACACTGCATTAAAAGATCTACCAGCATTACATTTTGTGGCATATTGTTGGAGGTTAATAATTTATCTGATGTGACTGCTTGAGGAAATATTTCTCCATATTTGCAAGTGGGTTCTTCTTTCTCATTTCTCAGTAGATTTATTGCATAGGTTAAAATGAATTCTATAGTGCTCTTAAATGTTTCTCTGTAAGAGATGAGTTTCAGAGTCTCACATTTAGTCAATAACTTTTCACTTGACAGCAGAGTAGAGCATTCCCCAGGATCATCGGAAAACCGCAGGTAAAGGTCACTGTCCAATGTGCTGAAAAAGTGCTCCAGCTTATGAAATCAGTGACCTTGGGTTTGTTTTTTAGAAGGCACCTCATTCGCATATTTAATCCAGTATTTAAAAATACCTCACAGTATTTAAAGCAAATCTTCATGTGGCTTGTAGGGTACCATCTGTCAACAAACATTGGTTTGATACCTAGAAAAACAGTGATAATCTTGAAATCGTTTTTTTTTTTTCAATTTTTTTTTCTGTGGCAACAAATAAAAATTTCTTCTTACTTCAAAGATAAGCGGATTTTGTGTAAGTTTTACTGAGTGTAAATTATAACTAGTGTAATAATTTTGTTTTATCTATGAGGAAGTAGCACTTGGGGGCTTCCCTGATAGCTCAGTTGGTAAAGAGTATGCCTGCAATGCAGGAGACCCCGGTTCAATTCCTGGGTCGGGAAGACCCACTGGAGAAGGGATAGGTTACCCACTCCAGTATTCTTGGACTTCCCTTGTGACTCAGCTGGTAAAGAATCTGCTTGCAATGTGGGAGACCTGGATTTGATCCCTGATTTGGGAAGATCCTCTGGAGAAGGGAAAGGCTACCCATTCCAGTATTCTAGCCTGGAGAATTTCCTGGACTCTACAGTCCAAGGGGTTGCAATAAGTAGGACACGACTGAGTGACTTTCACTTTCACTTTCAAGTAGCACTTGGGATTTGTGAGTTTTCATTTGGCAAAACACTGACGGTATTTCTTTTCAGACTGGTGTGTTAGAGCTTTAGAGAAGAACTGAACCACAGTTTTGAAAGTTAAACTCAGTTTGATTTAGTATATTTGGGTTTAATTTTAAAGCTTTAATACCATAATAAACAATAACAATGAAGCTATTTTATACTCATAAAATATTCAAATACAAATTACTAATACATTTGGGGTTGAAAGGGGCTTCCCAAGTGGCTCAGAGAAAGCTTAACATATTTTATTAAGACTACATATTAGCTTTCACTTAGTTATTTTGTCAGTAAGTTTTCCTATACTTGCCTCCTTTTAAAAGGAATAACTATAGAGACCCATAAAGACAAATTTATTAAAGATTTACAACCTACCTTTTACAGAGGGCAAGAGAGATACCAGGAAGAAGTCTGTCAACTCGGTGTATGCATTAACTTCTTGAATCCAGAGAATTTGGAAGCCAAATTCCTTTGAACATGAATGTGTGGCCTGAATAGTGAAAGCTATTTAAAGACTTTTTGAAAAACTAAATTTGTTTTGAAAGCTTTTACTTCTATGAAAGTGGAAGTCATTCAGTCGTGTCTGACTCTTTGTGACCCCATGAACTGTGGTCTGCCAGGCTCCTCTGTCTATATTCTCCAGGCAGGATTACTGGAGTGGATTGCCATTTCCTTCTCCAGGGAATCTTCCTGACCCAGGGATGGAACCCAGGTCTCCTGCATTGCAGGCAGTTTCTTTACCACCATCAGTTCAGTTCAGTTCAGTTCAGTCGCTCAGTCGTGTCCGACTCTTTGTGACCCCATGAGTCGCAGCACACCAGGCCTCCCTGTCCATCACCAACTCCCGGAGTTCACTCAAACTCACGCTCATCGAGTCAGCGATGTCATCCAGCCATCTCATCTTCTGTCGTCCCCTTCTCCTCAGAGTCTTTTCCAAGGAGTCAACTCTTTGCATGAGGTGGCCAGAGTACTGGAGTTTCAGCTTTAGCATCATTCCTTCCAAAGAAATCCCAGGGCTGATCTCCTTTAGAATGGACTGGTTGGATCTCCTTGCAGTCCAAGGGACTCTCAAGAGTTTTCTCCAACACCACAGTTCAAACACATCAATTCTTTGGTGCTCAGCCTTCTTCGCAGTCCATAGAATCACCCTATTTGTATGACCCATCATATATTCCAGGTTGTCTTGCTTTTTGTTCCTATGATTTGATAGATTCTAATACTACGCTCTGGTTTATCTGCACTGTTTTTCCTATGTTAGCTTTCTTTTTTTTCTGAAAATGCCTTTTTTTCACCTCTCTTTGGTTTTTGGACCATGTTTAATTTATGGCACACTGTTGTGATTGGTCCTTGGAAAGGTGCTCTGTGTTTCGTGTTTATTTAGTAATTTACATTTTTTCCTAGCTCCATCCTTATTTACCTCCTCCCAGAGGGATTTACTCCAACATCATATATTTATATTTATATACACTAAACATGGATGACTTTACACCAGAGTTTTATTTTGTTTTTGTTTTTTTTTTACTTTTCCACTTAGTGCTATTTTTAAGGAAGTGTTGAAAGTGTTAGTCTCTCGATTGTGTCTGACTCTTTGTGACCCGATGGAATGTAGCCCGCCAGGCTCTTCTGTCTGTGGAATTCTCCAGGGAAGAATATTGGAGTGGGTAGCCATTTTCTTCTCCAGGGGCCCAGGGGTCAAAGCTGCGTCTCCTGTGTCACAGAGGGTTCGTTACCATCTGAGCCACCAAGGAAACCCATGTGTGTGTGTGTGTGTGTGTGTGTGTGTACATACATATGGCTTCCCAGGGTGGCATGGTGGTAAAGAATCCACCTGCCAATGCAGGAGATGCAGGTTTGATCACTCGGTTGGAAAGATCCTCTGGAGGAGGAAATGGCAACCTGCTCCAGTATTCTTGTCTGGAAAATTCCATGAACAGAGGAGCCTGGCAGACTATAGTCCTTGGGGTCATAGAATCAGACGCAACTGAGCACAGGAACACAAATATCTATATATGTTTATATGCATTTCAGTGCTTCTGACTTTATAAAGAAGTCAATTTTCTTCAAATTAACTCACCAACACATTGTGATTCTAATAAAATGCCCAATTTATATATGATGTTGTAATTTCATTATAGGAGTATGGTAAATCTCTCCATATATTCAGGACTTTTGAAATTTTTTGGGGTCAAATTTTAGATTTTCCCATACAGGCATTGTAGACTCATTTTTATAATAACTCCATGACAGCTTTTTAGATTTTTATAGCTATTGTGTAGAGTATCTCATTTCATATTATATTTTCTTGTTAGTTATTGCTAATAAAGAGAAATGCTACTTACTTTAATATGTTGATCTTTTATCCATAAACCTTGAATTGTTACATCTATATGAATAATCTACATGAATGATCTTACCATTCATGAAAAGTAATTGTTGCGCCCTTTCATCTCCAATGTTTTCTATTTTTTTCCTTATTTCTTTTTCTTGCATAGTTGAATTGGTGGAGACCTCCAATGCTATGTTGTACAGTTGTGGTAAAATGTGCACTTTTTCCTGTTCTCAAGTGAACACATGTCAGATGTTGTCACCAAGCGTGATGTCTGTTGTCGGTTTTGGCAATGAATGCTTCCTGTGGTGCTTTTTAATCAGTTTCAAGTGTCTTCAACTTTCCATTTTTATTTCTTCTTTATTCCAAAGACAGAGTATTTTTTAGTTTTTAGACATACAATGTTGATTTCTAATTTTATTGCTTTATAGTCAGAAACTAAATCTGTATGAAACTTCTGTTGTGGCCTGGTACGCTGTAAATTTTTGCTAGTGTTTCATATATATCAACAAACATATACACGCATGTAGTTCTTCAATATGACTTTTTCTTTGCTTTGTCTTTNTGTGTGTGTGTGTGTGTGTGTACATACATATGGCTTCCCAGGGTGGCATGGTGGTAAAGAATCCACCTGCCAATGCAGGAGATGCAGGTTTGATCACTCGGTTGGAAAGATCCTCTGGAGGAGGAAATGGCAACCTGCTCCAGTATTCTTGTCTGGAAAATTCCATGAACAGAGGAGCCTGGCAGACTATAGTCCTTGGGGTCATAGAATCAGACGCAACTGAGCACAGGAACACAAATATCTATATATGTTTATATGCATTTCAGTGCTTCTGACTTTATAAAGAAGTCAATTTTCTTCAAATTAACTCACCAACACATTGTGATTCTAATAAAATGCCCAATTTATATATGATGTTGTAATTTCATTATAGGAGTATGGTAAATCTCTCCATATATTCAGGACTTTTGAAATTTTTTGGGGTCAAATTTTAGATTTTCCCATACAGGCATTGTAGACTCATTTTTATAATAACTCCTTGACAGCTTTTTAGATTTTTATAGCTATTGTGTAGAGTATCTCATTTCATATTATATTTTCTTGTTAGTTATTGCTAATAAAGAGAAATGCTACTTACTTTAATATGTTGATCTTTTATCCATAAACCTTGAATTGTTACATCTATATGAATAATCTACATGAATGATCTTACCATTCATGAAAAGTAATTGTTGCGCCCTTTCATCTCCAATGTTTTCTATTTTTTTCCTTATTTCTTTTTCTTGCGTAGTTGAATTGGTGGAGACCTCCAATGCTATGTTGTACAGTTGTGGTAAAATGTGCACTTTTTCCTGTTCTCAAGTGAACACATGTCAGATGTTGTCACCAAGCGTGATGTCTGTTGTCGGTTTTGGCAATGAATGCTTCCTGTGGTGCTTTTTAATCAGTTTCAAGTGTCTTCAACTTTCCATTTTTATTTCTTCTTTATTCCAAAGACAGAGTATTTTTTAGTTTTTAGACATACAATGTTGATTTCTAATTTTATTGCTTTATAGTCAGAAACTAAATCTGTATGAAACTTCTGTTGTGGCCTGGTACGCTGTAAATTTTTGCTAGTGTTTCATATATATCAACAAACATATACACGCATGTAGTTCTTCAATATGACTTTTTCTTTGCTTTGTCTTTTTCTGTGCTGGGGTCCAGCCCCAGTGGATCCAGGGAATTTGAAGGGGAGACGGAGTTGGCGTCCTAGGAAAAAACTTATTTAATTACAGATATAAAGAAAGATTAGAAAAAGGTAATGTAGTAGGAAAATTTAGTGGAGAAGAGAGGCTGAATAACTTGGTTTACGTGGAAAACCAATAAAACTCCAAGACAAGGAGTTTGCACAATCTATGTAGGCCACTGGCACCCGCTTAAATAGTGGAAGGTGCCCCACCTTGGGCTCCCTCTCATGTGGGTCTTAGAAGCCAGGGCAAGTAAGTAGACATGGCGAGCCTCCATGCTCCAGATGGGAATTCAGCCAGAAAAGAAGAGAACGAGAAAAGACCACACGGGGGAAACCAGTCTTTCCAGGAACTGGTCCGATTTCTTTGTTTTTCAGGTTTGCTTGTATACCTTTTATTACACATAGACACAAATGGAAATTTCAAAGTCACATGGGGGTCAGCAGTCCTGATCTTTATCAAAATCAGGTGCTTCATATAAATGTATACAAAAGGTCTTAGGTGGATTTACATCATCTTCCGGCCAGGAAGCCTGCTAACATTTTATGACCCTTTCTTTCTGATAACAATCAGTCAACCAGAAAACCTATTTTCCAGGGGTGATTTTTCTTAAACCAGGTGCCACCCTCCAAAGGTACCAGATAAAGTTGTATTCCTATAGGGTGAAGGTGCAGTGGGTTACAATTAAGAAAGGAATTTAGTTAGCCTAAAATTTAACATGAATTAATATCAAGGTTAATACCTATTTTTCCTATATGCTAGTTATATTTATTTATGTGTATAAGGGCAGGGAATATGGAGACTTGGCAGCAAATATTGGCCCAACAAATGAAAACCCTTCACCACTAATACTATACTAATAATTTTCTAACTTCTCAAAAGAGTCTGTATTTAGAAAGTTTAAAGCATCTTGTGCCTCTCATGGTGGGGGGCTGTGAACAGTCACATGTGGCCAGATGAACCTGCTCAGGCAGGCTAGAGAAGCTTCAGAGGAGTTTGTAAGTTGAAACACTCTTGTCACACCCAGGAATTTTTATTAACTGGAGCTGTAAGTTAACTCCTTCTCTGAGAGAGGTGGTGGGGAACAGCTCCCCATAAAGTCAGAGGCGTAGGTGAGAGCATAAAGCAATAAAGTCGGCAGACTCTGGTTTTGGGGGTAGATGCTCGGGAACAGGGGGTCTCCTGAGGCTCGATCCCACCTTTGTATATGCCGAACCTCCTTCCTCATGACCTTTGCCACAGGCGGAGTTCCTCACGCTGGCTCCTGGCACTTCTGAGAAAGAATTATTAGAAAATCTCCAGCTATAATTATTGATTTATTTACTACTCCCTGTGGTTTTATCCTTTATGCTTCATGTACGTTGATACTGTGTTGTTTAGAGCATTATGTTCATGATTATTATAGTTTCTTGATCTAGTGTTGCTTCTACCAGTATATATCATAGGTCTTTTTTCCTTATCATTCTTTTTACCTTACATTCTATTTAGTCTGATATTAAGATTTTGGGAGTTCTTTTTTTTTCCATTTCTTTATTTTCATCTGGCAGACTCCCACTTTGACCAAATTTTTGTTAGGCTCCTCTTAATAGTCTAGAGTTTGACCTTGGCCTTCAGAGTTCAGTTTCAGCAAAGAATCTTTATAAGTGACTTTAGGGAGAACCTCCCCATCCTTCATGTCTGATCAAATTCCTCATCCTGCATCCTTGATATCCAAGTCCTTCACCTGCCTTTAGCAGAATCCTATTAAGCCAGTTTTGCAAAAATTTCCCCACCCTTATCTCTTGCCAGGTTCTTCTTAGTGATTTTCCATCTATTGACTCCTTCACTCTTCTTTCTGGCTGTAATGCTTCAGCTGTCTTTGCTAATTCCTCATCCTGCATCCTTGATATCCAAGTCCTTCACCTGCCTTTAGCAGAATCCTATTAAGCCAGTTTTGCAAAAATTTCCCCACCCTTATCTCTTGCCAGGTTCTTCTTAGTGATTTTCCATCTATTGACTCCTTCACTCTTCTTTCTGGCTGTAATGCTTCAGCTGTCTTTGCTACCTTTGGAGTTGAGCTCAGTTCAACAGTGGAGTCTCTCTCCTCTATTGCAATAGCTCAGATAAAATTTTTCTTGTCCTTTTTGCCAAGTGGTGCACAATATTTCTTTTACGTGATTTCTCCATGAACTTTTGTTTTGAATAAATCTCTTACAGGCAACAAATACCTTATCTTTTGCTGGATAGTTTTAAAAATGCAACCTGAGGATATTTCAATCACATTATCTAACTTCAATTATAATTATTATTATATTAGGATTTGTTGCGTTATCTTGTTTTCTGTTTTGGTTTTGCATACCTTTTGTCTTTTTTCCCCTCCCATCCTGCTTTCTAATACATATGTTGAATTCTATTTTACAGATTTTAAAAGTTGTAGTTTTAGTTTCCTTGTGGTTACCTCTAGATCATTAAAGCTGCATTTATCTTTACGAATTAAGCAAATATGTTGTCATAGTCTCACTTCACTCTGGTCTGGCCCTCTCTGTCCACCTCTATGATAGCACTGATCTTTAGTTCTAGGTACGGGAGAAGGCGATGGCATCCCACTCCAGTACTCTTGCCTGGAAAATCCCACGGGCGGAGGAGCCTGATAGGCTGCAGTCCATGGGGTTGCTAGGAGTCGGACACGACTGAGTGACTTCACTTTCACTTTTCAGTTTCATGCACTTGAGAAAGAAATGGCAACCCACTCCAGTGTTCTTGCCTGGAGAATCCCAGGGACGGGGGAGCCTGGTGGGCTGCCGTCTATGGGGTCGCACAGAGTCGGACACGACTGAAGTGACTTAGCACTTAGCACATACACATATACATACATACATAAATATGTATGTATTTGAGTCATCCGTTACTTAGAAAATAAAATTTGTTAGTATATTTAATCACTTTTTCTTTCTTGTATATAGCACTCTTCTAGAATTTATTTTCTCTTTTTGCAGTACTATTCCTCTTATAAAGTATTTTCAAAGTGACTCTTTGTGTTATAAACCTTCTAAGGCCTTGAATGACTCAAAATTTCTTTATTTCATTTTTGCATTTAATGGAAAGTTTGACTAACAAAATTCTAGACTGTCTTAATTCAGTTTCTTTCTCTAAGTCTTTGTTAATCTGATATCTTGACTTCTGTTGTGAGGGCCGAGTTTCATCATGGAAGTGACCTTTGGCCTCTCTGAACTTTGAATACAATGGTCATTGAGTCACCCCTCCTATGGCTTTAAAATATTTGACAAAATTCTTCCTTTTAAGAAAGGATGAGAAGAAAAGGGGAGAGTAGGTAACATTTCCTTTTGTTTCACAAGGTCATGGAATTAACTGATTTTTTTTTTCTATTTTTAAAAATCGCAGAAAGTTTTTCTTGCTGTGGACAGGAGCTGCTTTTTCTGAGATGGGCCTTAGGGACCGCTATGTGATTCCTACCTTGAAACAAAGCTGCACCGTTTTTTAGGCACCTTCTGGCAGGCTCCAGAGGCCTGGTAGAGTGGAGGCTGTTCTTGATGCAGTGAGCTGGCCTGGAATGTTCAAACCTGTCATTTTCAGGCTGTGGCTGTATTTATACAATACGCTACTCCCCTCCCTCCCCTGCTTTTCTTCTCTAAAGTGGAAAAGCAAATCAGGTCACTGATTTGTTTTCTATCTGTTAAAACATAGTGGTCACTTTTATTCAGTAGAACATCTGTCTCTTAGGCATTTGTGCTTGCTCAGTATCGTGGCCTGTCCAGCTCTTGGAAGTGATGAGGGAGTCAGGAAAGGTGAGCCTGAGAATCCAGCAGGATGGGAAGGAGCCCCTGTAAGGGATATAAGAGGTGAATCTGCACAGGGGTTATTTGCTGTGCCTGCCTGGCACCCCACTATGTAGCAGGACCTCATTAAACATTATTTGAAAAATGTACCTGTTGACCTTGATGCATATAGTTAACCTCTCATTTCCAAAGAAGCAGGATTCACTTTGCTTTGCCCTGACATTTTCTAAGCTGGAGATTTAAAAATTAATAATAAAAAAACCCAACAGCAGAGCCAGGGAACTCCCATAGGAAACCCAGACTGTCTGTACTTCCTTCTCTCTCTTGAAGCAGAGCAGATGGTGGCTTCACTTACCAGGTCAAAGCAAGAGGCAGATCTCAGAGTGGACCCACACTATGCACTCTACAAATTTTAAGACTGTTGAAGAACTTCCAAATATGTGAGAAAAGCACAGGGACATTTTGCTAACACAGAATGAAAGCAACTCTCATCTTCTCAAAGCTCCTCATTTTAGGAAGCACTCAGCTTTCATATCTGTCCATTTATGTTAACCTGAGGATTAATTATCAAGTGGGGTGCTTGTAAAATCATCACAAAATAGATCACTGGAGTAGATTTAACTGCTCTGAATGTGCTTATTGCTGTCTCAGAAAGAGCAAGCTAAAAAAGATTTCCTTTGTTTTCCTCCATATTCCAGCATGTTTAGGTTTATCATACCTGAATAATAGCCATTCTACTGCTGCTGCTAAGTCACTTCAGTTGTGTCCGACTCTGTGCGACCCCATAGTCGGCAGCCACCAGGCTCCCCTGTCCCTGGGATTCTCCAGGCAAGAACACTGGAGTGGGTTGCCATTTCCTTCTCCAGTGCATGAAAGTGAAAAGTGAAAGTGAAGTTGCTCAGTTGTGTCCGACTCCTAGCGACCCCATGGACTGCAGCCCACCAGGCTCCTCCGCCCATGGGATTTTCCAGGCAAGAGTGCTGGAGTGGGCTGCCATCGCCTTCTCCAATAAGGACCTGCAAAGTTTCCCCCTACTTCTACAGTGTAAATATGGGGTTGTAAACCTACATTTGTGTTTGCAGTTGATCATCAGGGCACTTGCTTTCTTACAGGACCCTGGCTGAGGCACTGAGATGCTGGAGTGGATGGCCAGCACAGGAGAGAGTCGAACTGAGGCAAAGTCAGCTGGGGTCAGTCAAGGGTAGTTTCAGTTAGGGTCTTGTGCTAGGGGAGGTGGAGAGAGAAGACATTTCCCGGTGAAGTGGGAATGGTAGGATGGGGAGGCAGGAGGCTCTGGTTCATGATGTGTTGGGTGAGGGACAGAGCAGGGCATATGTCATTCTGCCTTAACTCTACCCTGCAAAGGCTTGACCTTGGGCCAGCAACCTGCGTCTCTGGGCCTCATGAGCTTCATTTCCTGTTTAGATAGAGTAGGAACAATGCCTTTGGGTAGAATGTATCTATTCCTTGGATATGTAGGGCCTTCTGGAGTGGAGGGTGGTCCAGTGTGTGTGTGTGTGTGCACTCACATGCATATGTGTGCTCAGTCACTCAGTTGTGTCTATTTGTGACCCTATGGACTGCAGTCCACCGGGTTCCTCTGTCCATAGGTTTCCCAAGCAAGAATACTAGAATGGGTTGCCATGCCCTATATATGTTATATATATGTAATATACATTCATATTAAATATATATATTATATGTATATTATCCAGTAGTATCTATATAATGTATATATTTTCCAGTATTCCCAATATTATATACATCTATATATGTTCTCTTCATATGTATGCAAACAGGTGGATGCTATATTGTCTCCACCTCATCTGTATTTATCTATGTGCTGTGGCTTAGTCACTTGATCGTGTCCAACTCTTTGCACCTCCATGAACTGTAGCCCACCAGGCTCCTCTGTCCATGGGGATTCTCCAGCAAGAATACAGGAGTGGGTTGCCATGCCCACTTCTGGTGATCTTCCCAACCCAGGGATCAAATCCAGGTATCTCACACTGCAGGCAGAATGTTTACCAGCTGAGCCACCAGGGAAGTCCAAAATTACTGGAGTGGGTAACGTATCCCTTCTCCAGGGGATCTTACCTACCCAGGAATCAAACCGGGGTCTCCTGCATTGCAGGAGGATTCCTTACCAGCTCAGCTATCAGGGAAGCCATATTTATCTGTAGCTATCTATCTATCTGGGCTTCCCAGGTGGCGCTAGTGGCACCTGCCAATGCAGGAGACATAAGAGACGTGAGTTCGATCCCTGGGTCAGGAAGATTCCCTGGAGGAGGGCATGGCAACCTCCTCCAATATTCTTGCCTGGAGAATCCTGTTGGGTAGAGGAGCCTGGAGGGTTCCAGTCCAGGGGATCACAAAGAGTCGGACATGACTGAGTGACTAACACACAGACATATATCTATCTTTATATCTCTCCTATCTATCATCTATCTACCCATCTTCCTATCTATTGATGGAGAGAGATTTACTATGAGGAACTGGCTCACATAACTGCAGAGGCTGGGAAGTCCTGTGATCTGCCACTGTCTTAAGGCTGGAGACCCAGGAAAGTGGGTGGTGTAGTTCCAGTCCGAGTTTGAAGTCCTGTGAACCAGGAGAGCCGATGGTGTAAATCCTAGTCTAAGAGCAGAAGTCTGATATCCCAGCTCAAGTAGGCAGGCAGGAAATGAATGACTTCCCTTTTCCTCCATCTTTTGTTCCAGCCAGGCTCTCAGTGGACTGGACTGGATGGTGCCCACCCATTCTGAGGAGGACATCTATACTGAGTCCACTGACTCAAATACTCACCTGCTGTGGAAACACTGTCATACACACAGCCGGTTTAATATGAGCACCCTGCGCTCCAGTCAAGCTGACACATAAAGTGAGCCATCACAAGTTATAAGGCAGTGGGCTGGTTAAATGCTGAAGTGCAGATAAAGTATCACTCAGGGCCTGACGTGCAAGTCCTTGAAATTTGCTTGCTGTTGTTGCTGTAGTTGTTTTATGGATGCTGACACTGTTATATAGGTACATTTTCTGTTGGCACTGGGACTGAAGGGCCTGGGGACTCAGTGGACCTGGGGGAGGGCTTCGTCTTTGTTGTTGTTTTTCAGTTGCTAAATCGTGTCTGACTCTTTGCAACCCCGTCTACATTAGTCTGCCAGACTCCTCTGTCCTCCATTATCTTCCAGAGTTTGCTCAAATCCGTGTCCATTGAACTGGTGACGCTATCTAACCATCTCATTCTCTGCTACCCTCTTCTCCTTTTGCCTTCAATCTTTCCCATCATCAGGGTCTTTCCCAATGAATTGGCTCTTTGCATCAGGTGGCCAAAGTATATTAGGGTTCTGTTCTATTTTGTTACATCTAGAACAAAATTGTCTACCTCTTTAAAACAGTCCGCAGGCAAGGACAATATCCATACAAGGGAAGCTGTTTAAGTGCTTTAGACTTTATGTTCATAATAATTTATTAAAGATCTGCTGCTGAGAGTCTTTTTTTTTTTTTTCCCAAAAATAAATCAATAGTTCACACACAGGCCAAGATACTAAAATTCTTCTCTTCTTGCGAGAAATGAATCATGGAAAAAAAATCACATGTGATGTGTTTGTGAAACATTTATTCACTCTGTGTTCAGGGCCAGGCATGAGTATAAAATGAAGCATGACATAAATTAGGGCCCCTCTGATGCGGTGCTCACAGTCCAAACGAGATGAACACTGTGTACGAAGCATCTTAAAATAAGATGCTGTAACATGGATGGACCTAGAGATAGTCATAGTAAGTGAAGTGAGACAGGGGAAGAGAAATATCACACGACATGGCTTCCATGGGGAATCAAATAAAATGATGCAAATGAAGTGATTTACAAAACGGAAATAGACTCATAGACATAGAAAACAAGCTTGTGGTTATCAAGGGGAGAGCAGCTGTGGGGGAGGAGGGAGTAGGGAGATTAGCAGTTTGGGATTAACTGATACACACTGTATATATACATAATATGCATACGTATGCATATGTACATATGCATATATATAAAACAGATAACCAACAAAGACTTACCATATAGCACAAGGACCTATATTCAATACCTTGTAATAAGCTAAAATGGAAAGAATCTGAAAAAGAATACATGCACGGCAGGGAGCTTCTTTACCATCTGAGCCACCAGGGAAGCCCATGTGTGTGTGTGTGTGTGTGTGTGTGTGTGTGTGTATATATATGCACATAAAATCTCTATAATATATACATAATCTTATATATATATGTAAAATCTATCTATACATCACTCTGCTATACACCTGAAACTAACACAACATTGTAAATTAACTTCAATTAAAAAATGGTTATAAAAATAGAGTAGGAAATTGGAAAGTACATTTCATGAATTTTAACAAGCTGCTGGCATGACACACACACATATGATACTGTTAAGGGCTACTGCATTACAGAGTCCCATAGGTTCCAAAGATGATGGGAACACAGAGGTGGGAGTGATCTGCTGTGTCTGGATGGGCTTCCCCAAAGCCTTGGGGAGGAAGTGATGCTTGGATTGGAGTTGCTAGGCTAATTGGACACCCCTTGGGTGTGTAGGGCCCTGTAGGCTGGAGGGAGGCACAGACTGAGGGGCAGAGTGTGGGAGGTGGCTAAAGATGAGATGAGGGGCTAAAGTTGACTGCAAGGCCTTTGATGCTATGTTGGGGAGTTTGGATTTGATCCTGCAGTCAGGGAGTGGGGTGGACACTGTAGGGAAATATGCATTTGACACACATGCCCTGGATAAACACCAGAGATAGGGAGGAAGAACATTCAGCAACAGTGTGACTTGTCCTCTGCTTATAGCTCCAAGGAAGTTTCCTGCCTGTTGAGCAAGGTGGGCCCATGAAACTTGCTGTTGGAATGAAATTGCACCAAAATCAGCACTGTGCCATTCAGGACTGGCACTGTGGGGTGACAGCTGGGAGTGTCTAGCTAGGCACAGGTCCGGGTAGATGGAAATAACAATGATGACCGATGTTTACACAGCATGTCACCTGCTGGGGGGAAGTTGGGACTTTGTCCCTCTTCTGCTCAGCCTGTCAGCCATGCAACCTTCAGCTCATAGATGCTGGTCTTAGATGAAAGCAAATGAGAAAGGCCATATGCCCTGCCTCTGATCCATGTCAGAGCAAGGATGGCCTTATCAAAATATCACACTTCTTCCCAGAGAGCCAGTATCAGTTAATGCAAAAGAATGCTGTGATCATTGTTTTTTTTTTTTTAAGATTCTTTTTGATGTGGACAATTTTTGAAGTCTTTGTTGATTTTGTTACAATATTACTTAATTTTATGTTTTGGTTTTTTGGCCACATAGCATGTGGGATCACGGACTCGATGGACGTGAGTCTGAGTGAACTCCAGGAGATGGTGATGAACAGGGAGGCCTGGCGTGCTGCGATTCATGGGGTCGCAAAGAGTCGGACACAACTGAGCGACTGAACTGAACTGAACTGAGCATGTGGGATCCTAGCTCCCTGGCTGCTGCTGCTGCTGCTGCTGAGCCGCTTCAGTCGTGTCCGACTCTGTGCGACCCCATAGGCGGCAGCCCACCAGCCTCCCCCATCCCTGGGATTCTCCAGGCAAGAACACTGGAGTGGGTTGCCATTTCCTTCTCCAATGCAGGAAAGTGAAAAGTGAAAGAGAAGTCGCTCAGTCGTGTCTGACTCTTAGCGACCCCATAGACTGCAGCCCACCAGGCTCCTCCGTCCATGGGATTTTCCAGGCAAGAGTACTGGAGTGGGGTGCCATTGCTTTCTCCAAGCTCCGTGACTACCAGGGGTCAAACCTGTAACTCCCAGCATTGGAAGGCACAGTCTTAACCACTGGACCACCAGGGAAGTTCCATGATCATTGTGTGTGTGTTTTTTTTTTTTTAAATAAACTTTTATTTTGTCCTGGGGTATAGCGGACTGGAGAAGGAAACAGCAACCCACTCCAGTATTCTTGTCTGGAAAATCCCATGGACAGAGAAGCCTGAAGGGCTACAGTACATGGGGTCTCAAAGAGTCAGACCCGACTTAGCAGCTAAACAACAACATAGCCAATTAACAATGTTGTGATAGTTTCACATGAACCTTGAAGGGACTCAGCCATACATGCACATGTATCCATTCTCCCCCAAACTCCCCTCCCACCCAGGTGGCCCATAACATTGAGCAGAGTTCCATGTGCTGTACAGTAGGTCCTTGTTGCTTATCCAAATATAGCAGAGTGTGCCATGATCATTGTTTTTAATAACAAAAAACCTAAATCACCTTAAAGAGATGGATCATTACAGAGAAAGGTACGAAGGAATACTATACCTCAGTTAAATTAATTAGAATTACATATATGTTATGGCTAAATCTCTATAATGTTGGGCTAAAAAACCAGGGTATTTACCATAGGACACCACTTATATAAAGTTTAAAAGTCATGCAAAACATATTGAACAGCTACATTGTTATGTGGGAAGCTCTAAATACTTTGGCCACCTAATGCGAAGAGTTGGCTCTTTGGAAAAGACCCTGATGCTGGTAAAGATTGAGGGCAGGAGGAGAAGGGGGCACAGAGGATGGGGTGGTTGGATGGCATTACCAACTCAAAGGATGTGAGTTTGAGCAAACTCAGGGAGACAGTGAAGGACAGGGAAGCCTGGCATGCTGCAGTCCATGAGGTTGCAAAGAATCTGACTTTTGCAGAGCCATGACTGAGTGACTGAACAATAATAAAAACCTGTGAATCTCTAGGAGGAAGAGAGAGAGATGTTACAATATGGGAAAGGTCTACATGGGGGAGCTTCAAGTTTATCCAAACAACTTTCTTTGTTTTGAAAGCAAGAAGTCCACAAGGTCAAAGTTAAGATTAGATATATCTGGGCCAAGAGTTCATGGTTTTTCATTATGGTATATTATTTTCTCTTTGCATTTCTGTATTTGAAGAGAAATTTCATTAACACAATAAAATCTTAAAAGGCAATGCTTTAATCAAGGCACCCAGGTCTACTCAAAGAAGACATTACTTTTGGCATTAAAATTTTCCTAATTGCTTTGTCTTCCCAATTGACAGGTTTTGGTCTTCATCCAGGAGGCATGTGTGTGCGTAGGGGGTGTGTTTGGAGATCTGTTAGGGGAAGCGAACATATTTGTCAAAATGCAGTATGGTGTTTGTATCAGAAACCTAAAAAACCATTTTCTTAAGTGCAGTGCAGAACACATGACCTTAATGATTAGAAGGGCTGCGCTGTCGGTGGGTGGACCTAGACCTCAGGGGCTGAGCATACCATAAGGGGTGAGTGGGGGCACTGGTGGGGAAGCAGTAACCTGCTTGAGGTGATATTGCCCAAGGAGGGTGGCTGGAGATCTTAGTTATAATTTTTATTTAAAAAAATATTCATTTCTTTGGCCGCGTTGGGTCTTGGTTGCCACACGTGGGGGCTTTGTTTCGTCATGTGAGATCTTCCGTTGCAGTGCGTGGTCTCTCAAGTTGTGGCTCCTGGGCTGTGGACTCAGGAGTTGTGGCTTGTGGGCTTAACTGCTTCTTGGCCTGTGGGATCTTAGTTCCCTGAACATGGATCAAAGCTGGGTCCTCTGCATTGCAACTCAGATTCTCAACCACTGGACCACCAGGGAAGTCCCTTAATTATAATTATTAAAGCTATGTGGCCAGCTTTGGTTTGACCCAGACTAGTCGACTGAAGCGACTTAGCAGCAGCAGCAGCAGCAGCAGCAGTCTTGCTGCATGCTCGGGGCCTGATCTAGGGGAGGGGACATAAGCCATAGTGATTCTAAAGACGTGAGATGGCCCTTTAGGACTGGCTGAACCTCCTGTGGTTTTGCATGTGTATTTACAGTTTGAAGCAGCGTATTTGGTATTACCGGATATATTTTCTCGACTTCCCTGGTGGTCCAGTGGTTGAGAGTCACCTGCCAATGCAGGGGACACGGGTTTGATCCCTAGTCGGGGAAGGCCCACATGCCATGGAGCAAATAAGCGCACGTGCCACGACCACTGAAGCCGGTGGGCGTAGAGCCCGTGCTCCGCAACAAGGGAAGCCACAGCAATGAGAAGCCTGCTCCCCGCGCCTGGAGAGGATGCCTGCTCCCCGCGCCTGGAGAGGCGCGCCTGCTCCCCGCGCCTGGAGAGGACGCCTGCTCCCCGCGCCTGGAGAGGACGCCTGCTCCCCGCGCCTGGAGAGGACGCCTGCTCCCCGCGCCTGGAGAGGACGCCTGCTCCCCGCGCCTGGAGAGGACGCCTGCTCCCCGCGCCTGGAGAGGACGCCTGCTCCCCGCGCCTGGAGAGGACGCCTGCTCCCCGCGCCTGGAGAGGACGCCTGCTCCCCGCGCCTGGAGAGGACGCCTGCTCCCCGCGCCTGGAGAGGACGCCTGCTCCCCGCGCCTGGAGAGGACGCCTGCTCCCCGCGCCTGGAGAGGACGCCTGCTCCCCGCGCCTGGAGAGGACGCCTGCTCCCCGCGCCTGGAGAGGACGCCTGCTCCCCGCGCCTGGAGAGGACGCCTGCTCCCCGCGCCTGGAGAGGACGCCTGCTCCCCGCGCCTGGAGAGGACGCCTGCTCCCCGCGCCTGGAGAGGACGCCTGCTCCCCGCGCCTGGAGAGGACGCCTGCTCCCCGCGCCTGGAGAGGACGCCTGCTCCCCGCGCCTGGAGAGGACGCCTGCTCCCCGCGCCTGGAGAGGACGCCTGCTCCCCGCGCCTGGAGAGGACGCCTGCTCCCCGCGCCTGGAGAGGACGCCTGCTCCCCGCGCCTGGAGAGGACGCCTGCTCCCCGCGCCTGGAGAGGACGCCTGCTCCCCGCGCCTGGAGAGGACGCCTGCTCCCCGCGCCTGGAGAGGACGCCTGCTCCCCGCGCCTGGAGAGGACGCCTGCTCCCCGCGCCTGGAGAGGACGCCTGCTCCCCGCGCCTGGAGAGGACGCCTGCTCCCCGCGCCTGGAGAGGACGCCTGCTCCCCGCGCCTGGAGAGGACGCCTGCTCCCCGCGCCTGGAGAGGACGCCTGCTCCCCGCGCCTGGAGAGGACGCCTGCTCCCCGCGCCTGGAGAGGACGCCTGCTCCCCGCGCCTGGAGAGGACGCCTGCTCCCCGCGCCTGGAGAGGACGCCTGCTCCCCGCGCCTGGAGAGGACGCCTGCTCCCCGCGCCTGGAGAGGACGCCTGCTCCCCGCGCCTGGAGAGGACGCCTGCTCCCCGCGCCTGGAGAGGACGCCTGCTCCCCGCGCCTGGAGAGGACGCCTGCTCCCCGCGCCTGGAGAGGACGCCTGCTCCCCGCGCCTGGAGAGGACGCCTGCTCCCCGCGCCTGGAGAGGACGCCTGCTCCCCGCGCCTGGAGAGGACGCCTGCTCCCCGCGCCTGGAGAGGACGCCTGCTCCCCGCGCCTGGAGAGGACGCCTGCTCCCCGCGCCTGGAGAGGACGCCTGCTCCCCGCGCCTGGAGAGGACGCCTGCTCCCCGCGCCTGGAGAGGACGCCTGCTCCCCGCGCCTGGAGAGGACGCCTGCTCCCCGCGCCTGGAGAGGACGCCTGCTCCCCGCGCCTGGAGAGGACGCCTGCTCCCCGCGCCTGGAGAGGACGCCTGCTCCCCGCGCCTGGAGAGGACGCCTGCTCCCCGCGCCTGGAGAGGACGCCTGCTCCCCGCGCCTGGAGAGGACGCCTGCTCCCCGCGCCTGGAGAGGACGCCTGCTCCCCGCGCCTGGAGAGGACGCCTGCTCCCCGCGCCTGGAGAGGACGCCTGCTCCCCGCGCCTGGAGAGGCGCGCCTGCTCCCCGCGCCTGGAGAGGCGCGCCTGCTCCCCGCGACTGGAGAGGCGCGCCTGCTCCCCGCGCCTGGAGAGGACGCCTGCTCCCTGCGACTGGAGAGGCGTGCCTGCTCCCCACGACTAGAGAAAGCCTGCGGGCAGCAGTGAAGACCCAGCACAGCCAAGAATAAATGAATAAACAAAATTAAAAAAAGAAAACCAAGAAACTTAAACATTTTTTTCTACATTGAATATAATACTTTTTCTTTCCTTTCCCCTGCCCCCCACCCCATGTATATTACAGAGAGCTAAACTCAACATATCTCAGGGGAAAAACTTTCAGAAAATAATGTGACTCTTAACAGAGCCATCACACCCTCGGGGGAAGAATGAGAGTTAGGAAATGAATGGCTGTGGAAATTGTTTTGAAGGGGGGAAGTGAAAGTGTTCCTACTCTTTGTGACCCCCTTGAACTGTAGCCTGCCAGGCTCCTCTGTCCATGGGATTTGCTAGGCAAGAATACTGAAGTGGGTTGCAATGTCCTCCTCCAGGGGATCTTCCTGACCTAGGGATTGAACCCACAGCTCCTGTGTCTCCTGCATTGGCAGGCAGATTCTTTATCCACTAAGCCACCGGGGAAGCCTATAAAGGAGGGAGAGTATAGGTTAAAAATAAATAAATAAATAAAAGGCTGATAACAATGCTCTAGGCCAGAATGCTCAGGGGACCAGAATATTGGTGGTGATGATGAGGATGCAGGTGTTTGATAGCAAAACATGTTCTTCTGTCTCCTAGAGATCTCCCTGTGTGGAGTGGGAGCAAGCAGAGCTTCTGAGCAGGTGTTAGGCTCCCAGGTTCTGGGAGCAGAGTAAACACTTTGCAGGCTGTGACGGTCCTTGTTTGTTTTCAAGCCTGTTAGTGTTGAATCAGTACCACAAGCAGTAAGAGATGAGAAGAACCATTGAGGGACCTGCATTTCAGTGCCCAGGTGGGGCTGTAGGTAAGCCAGGTAATGAAGCAGAGGCCCAGTAGAAGTTTCTGGACATTCACCATGGGGATGAGGGCTTGGCATGTTACTCTGGGCTAAAGGCTATTAATTTTAAGCCCACTTGCCAATGAGGAAGCAAGTGTACAGTTAAATGTGGTTAAAATAGTATGTTTTTTTATGGGGCTTCCCAGGTGGCACTAGTGGTAAAGAACCCACCAGCCAATGAAGGAGACGTAAGAGTTGCTGGTTCAGTCCCTGAGTCGGAAAGATGCCCTGGAGGAGGGCATGGCACCCCACTCCAGTCTTCTTGCCTGGAGAATCCCATGGACAGAGGAGCCTGGTGGGCTATAGTCCATGGGGCTGCATAACGTCGGACGCGACTGAAGCAATTTAACACACATGCATGCAAGACAAATTAACAGGAGAAAAACAAATTTGATTTTGTATGTACATGGAAACCATTAAAAAATAAAGAAGGACTCAAAGAAATGACCCAAACAGGCAGCTTTCATGCCTTTTAGACAGAAACACTAAATTTGGGAAGAATAGACAAGGCAAAGGGGTTTTGGATTGGGTAGTAAATTAGTGAAGAAGTAACAAGGTTTATTGACACAGCCTTCTCAACCTTGAACTCCCTATCTCTGGTGATAGGGATGTCTCTCTTCCTTCTGGGACAAGCAGGGTACCTTTCATGTGGGAGGTCTATTTCCTGCTTTCAGGGGAATGAAAGAGGGTCAGAGTGTCCTTTTTGCAGCAGTTGTTTCTTCAGTTCAGTTCAGTTCAGTTCAGTCACTCAGTCGTGTCCGACTCTTTGCGACCCCATGAATCGCAGCACGCCAGGCCTCCCTGTCCATCACCATCTCCCGGAGTTCACTCAGATTCACGTCCATAGAGTCCGTGATGCCATCCAGCCATCTCATCCTCGGTGGTCCCCTTCTCCTCCTGCCCGCAATCCCTCCCAGCATCAGAGTCTTTTCCAATGAGTCAACTCTTCGCATGAGGTGGCCAAAGTACTGGAGTTTCAGCTTTAGCATCATTCCTTTCAAAGAAATCCCAGGGGTGATCTTCAGAACGGACTGGTTGGATCTCCTTACAGTCCAAGGGACTCTCAAGGGTCTTCTCCAACACCACAGTTCAAAAGCATCAATTCTTCAGCGCTCAGCCTTCTTCACAGTCCAACTCTCACATCCATACATGACCACTGGAAAAACCATAGCCTTGACTAGATGGACCTTTGTTGGCAAAGTAATGTCTCTGCTTTTGAATATACTATCTAGGTTGGTCATAACTTTTCTTCCAAGGAGTAAGCGTCTTTTAATTTCATGGCTGCAGTCACCATCTGCAGTGATTTTGGAGCCCCCCAAATAAAGTCTGACACTGTTTCCACTGTTTGCCCATCTATTTCCCATGAAGTGATGGGAGCAAGTAACCTCAATTCAAAATAATCAGTATGCCAAAGTGGCATACAGTACATGACCACTGGAAAAACCATAGCCTTGACTAGATGGACCTTTGTTGGCAAAGTAATGTCTCTGCTTTTGAATATACTATCTAGGTTGGTCATAACTTTTCTTCCAAGGAGTAAGCGTCTTTTAATTTCATGGCTGCAGTCACCATCTGCAGTGATTTTGGAGCCCCCCAAATAAAGTCTGACACTGTTTCCACTGTTTGCCCATCTATTTCCCATGAAGTGATGGGAGCAAGTAACCTCAATTCAAAATAATCAGTATGCCAAAGTGGCATCTTTCAGGACAGCCTGCCCCTGAACCCCATCACCAGCCTGCCATATTGCTTTTCCATAATCTCCTGATCCTGTTCCATCTTCAGTCAAAGCTGCTCCTCCTGCAGATTTTTTCATGTCAGTTCATGGCTTCTCTATCCTTCCCACTGCTTGGGCGCCAAGACTCGGAGTCATCTGACTCCTCTCTTGTGGTCACACCTCGCATCTAATCCATCTACAAATCCAGATGGCTGTACCTCCAATACAGAGCCAGGTCTGACAGTTCCTACCACCTCGGTCATAACCATCTCAGCCTAAACTACTGCTCTTGCTGGTTTGGGTTATGGCAAGACCAGCCTTCCCCTGTGGCTTCCCTGCTCCCTTCCTTGTCTGCCCACCCCCTGTCTACACACCCAGTCTATTTTCACCACAGCACTGACCAGAGTGATCCTGTGAAAATTTGTGAAATCACATCACACCTCTGCTCTGTATCTCTCACGGCTCCTGACTTTGCACTTGCCCTCTTTACTTGAACTACTTTCTGCAACTACAGTTGTTCCTCAGTGTCTGCAGGGGATTGGTTCCAGGATCCTCCCTGGATGCCAAATTCTGAGGATGCTCAAGTCCCTTGTACTATAAAATGGTGTAATACAGCCAACCCTCCCGAATCTGTGGATCCTGCATCCATGGGTGTGGACCCTGCAGATAGGAGAGTGCTGACTGTATCTACATGGCTCATGCCTTTACTTCCTTCTAGTCTTTACTCACATGTCAGTTTATCATGAGGTCTTCCTTTATTCCTCTACCTGAAACAGCCCATTCTCACTGTTCCAGGATCCTGTTGCCCTTAATCTGCTTTGTTTTTATACAGGGACTGTTAAATAACAAAAATGCGACTTGAATAAATTTGAAGACCTAACTGGCTTTATAAAAAGCAATTTAATTTTTTTTAAACTGGTTATTTTTTAGATGCTTCTATCAGTGAGGAGCACTTCCTAGTTTTATCCCCACAAAGCTACATTCTTGGCAGCTCCATCAGGTGGGATTGCAAGACACTTCTTGATTACGGTCTGTGCAGCATGGATGTCAGTTGGGCACACGGATGGTCAGGAAGTCTGTGTCAGTCCAGTGTCTTGAAGCAGATATTACAGATGCTGTACCAGTTAGTTCTGACAGCTTCAGTATCACTCAGCAGATATCTTGGCAGCTCCATCAGGTGGGATTGCAAGACACTTCTTGATTACGGTCTGTGCAGCATGGATGTCAGTTGGGCACACGGATGGTCAGGAAGTCTGTGTCAGTCCAGTGTCTTGAAGCAGATATTGCAGATGCTGTACCAGTTAGTTCTGACAGCTTCAATATCACTCAGCAGATGCTGGGCCAGGCACATTCCCCAGATCAGTAGCAATGCAATGCCTGTGAAAATAACAGCCAAGATGGTTAAGCTGCCCTGCAGCCACCTCTCAATTTGGGATACGTAGCATTTCATATAGATTACAATCTGCTGATTGCTTTTTGTTTTTTGCCTGGCATCATAGCCACACCGAGTGTCTGTTCGTTTATTTGGTGAGGTCCTCGCCGCTGCGTGCGGCCTTTCCCTGGTTGCGGTGAACGGGGCTGCTCTTTGCTGCCGGGTGTGGGCTTTGTGCTGCAGAGGCTTCTCTTGTGGAGCACAGGCTCAGGAATGTGTGGGCTTCAGCCGTTGCTGCCCGCAGGCTTCAGCAGTTGTGGCTTGTGGGCTTACTGCCCTGCGGTGTGTGTGATCTTCCCGGATCAGGGATGGAACCCGTGTCCCCTATAGTGGTGGATGGACTCTTAACCATTGGACCACCAGGAAAGTCGCCACACTGAGGGTTAAGTATACCTTCCGAAGGCTCTTTAGTACAGCAGGAGAATGTCACACTGCGTTGTTCTTGACTTGCATTGGAGTCTCTGCAACTGCAGTAAATATTAAATATTTAGGTTCCAGCCATCAGCTCCAAAAGCCTCAGCAGCTTCTCATCTAGCAATAGGATGCAGCTCAGCTGAGCTGCAAGAAAGGAAAGGGGTGCAAAGGCAGAGGGGCTTCCCTGGTGGCCCAGTGGTAAAGAGTCTGCCTGCCAATGCAGGAAATGTGGTTCAATCCCAGGGTTGGGAAGGTCCCCTGGAGGAGGGCATGGCAACCCACTCCAGTATTCTTGCCTAGCAAATCCCATGGACAGAGGAGCCTGGTGGGCTACAGGCCATAGGATCACAAAGAATCGGACAAATCTGAGTGACTGTGCTTGCAAGCACAGTCACCCTAACCACATTTCCTGTTCTCTATAGTCAGAGGTGGCCGGTGGCTACTGTAACAGGCAGCCCAGAAAGTTCTACTGGACAGAAGGTTTTGCCTTCGTGTCTTTGAAATTTCTAACATTTTCCAGTTTTGAATAGGGATGTTTGTTTAAAAGAAAAGCTAACTCACATTTGTGATGTGTTGAGAGTTACGATAGTAGATCATGTAATATTTATGGAGGTTTACACACATCGGCTGTGTTTATCTATCCACTCACCTTTCTTCTGTGCTGTGCTGTGCTAAGTTGCTTCAGTTGTGTCTGGCTCTTGGTGACCCCATGTACTGGGCTCTGTCCATGGAATTTTCCATGCAAGAATACTGGAGTGGGTTGCCATGCCTTCCTCCAGGGGGTCTTCTTGACCCAGGGGTTGAACCCGCATCTCTTATGTCTCCTACATTGGCAGGTTTTTTTTTTTTTCCTTTTTTTCACCACTAGCATCACCTGGGAAACCCTAACTTCTTCTTCTCCTCACCATCACCCTATAAGGTGGGAAACACTGAGTTTGAGAGGAGTTAAATAACTTGCCAAACATCTGCCAACCAAGTTGACCTAAGGCTGAAGTATGGACCCCAATTTTTGTTTTCTGGAGTAATTCACATGCTTCAGAAAGAAGCTCACAGGTCCCCTATTGCTGCTGCTCCCTTATCTCCTCTTCTTCCAGAAAGCTTTATTGTCTGGATACAGTGCCCATGATCCCCTTTCCCAGAGGTCACTACTGTTACTATTTGGTTAATATTTCCCAAAGGTTCTCCATGCATATAGCCATATTTTGCACCAAGGGGGACCCTTTCCAGGGCTGGAGAGTGGATTCTTGTTTAACACTCAGAAATGAATTGTTTGAGGAGACACATGTGCTGACAAAGCAAGAGACTTTACTGGGAAGAGGCTCCTGGCAGGAGAGCATCAGGGTGAGGGAACCCAGGAGAACTGCTCTGCCACGTGGCTGGCAGTCTCGGGTTTTATGGTGATGAAATTAGCTTCCAGGTTGCCTCTGGCCAATCATCTCATTTGACCCATATTCGGTCTGACTCAGGGCTCTTCCTGATGGTCAAGCTTGACTGGGTTCTTCCCAGTCAAGCCAGGGTCCCTGAGCCCTGAGGAAGCCATGGCAACATTTCTGAAGTAGTTGAAACTGACTGGTGTCTGTGCAGCTGGTTTCAAATTCCCCAGCGCAGACCTCTCCCATTTTGCAAAAATATTCGTATCTACACTTCTATATATATGGACATGCACGCATGCAAGCATGCTCAGTCAATCAGTTGTGTCTGACTCTCTGTGACCCTGTGGACTGTTGCCTGCCTGGCTCCTCTGTCCATGGGATTTTCCAGGCAAGAACACTGGAGTAGGTTGCCATTTCCTCCTCCCAGGGAATCTTCCCAACCCAGGCATCGAACCCATGTCTCCTGTTTCTCCTGAATTGGCAGGCGGGTTCTTTACCATGGCGCCACCTGGGAAGCCTATACATACATGCACACCAGCTTGCAGATTACCTTTTTTTCCCCTTAGATGTCTAGGGCGAATCATGACTGTGTGGTTTATGATGAAGAAGAAAGTCTTTTTTTTTTTTTTTTCCCTTCTGGAAAGAAAACAACACCGGGCTAGTTTATTTCAGAGGTGAAAGTTTCCAAAGATCAGTGTGCTAAAGACAGTAGCATTTTCAGGGAACACAGAAAGACGTGGCGTCTTTGGCTTCACGGCTCCCAGTGGTAGCAGCCGGCAGCTCTGGGGGTGGATCCCGGATGATGCTTGAGCAGGAATTGTCCTTCACACGGCATGTTGCCGTGATGTGCCATCTGTTTCTGGGATGATTCTAGTAGCTGTTGAGAAGCCCATGAAAATATCCCTGCCAGGTCTTCTTAAATTCATCTTTCCCCATAGAGGGTGTATGACAACCCTCTAAATAATAAGGCAGTGTAGGAACAGGAGGACAAGGAAGATGTATCTTTTAAGAAAAAGAGCTACCTGCCACCCAGTATGGCTCCCTCCTCCCTTCCTCCTCCCTTCTGTCTCACTCAGGAGTTCAGGACATAACTCCCCTCGTTCATTTTGGTGTCCACAGGCAGATGAAAGGATGCTGTGGTGGATCGTTTATTTGGGTTTCGACTGACGCTCAGGGGCATCAGTGGAAACCCAGTCTCCTCTTTGTTTTTCTTTTGCAACACAGTATTTATTAAGTGCGCCTTCCCTGGTAGCTCAGACAGTAAAGACTCCGCCTGCAATGCAGTTTGATTCCTTGGTCAGGAAGATCCCCTGGTGGAGGAAATGGCAGACCACTCCAGTATTCTTGCCTGGAGAATCCCATGGACGGAGGAGCCTAGTGGGCTACACTGCCTTGAGTGCAGAGTTCTGCAGCCTGGCACTGGGATACAAATACGAGGTGGACCCTGCCCTCAAGGTGCTGACAATCTAGGCAGTCAGCTCCAAGGGTGAGTGAGGCCAGGAATGCTGCGTGGGGTGGCTTAAACAGAGTTCTTTAAGGTGTTGACATCATTTGAAATCTCTCCTTACCAAATAGGTCAAACAGGTTGGAGTCATTTCAACAGGAGAGCCAAACAGCGGAAAGAGCCATGTCAAGGAATTCTGTCACCCAAGAAGCCAGGCTTGTCGGGTGTCAGACTGAGATGATCTGTGGCATTCTGTGAAAACGTGGAGAAGCCCAAAGACCACAGCCGCGGCTGCCAAGTATAGCCCTGGGTGTGAACCTGACTGTCTCTCTCCGGGTTTGTGACCTTGGGCAATTCTCTCGGCCTCTCGGAACTCTTGTTACCCAGATCCACCCGTTAGGTCCTCGAGAGGATGAGATGAGCTCGTGTGTGAGAAAGCTCCTGACATGTATTACAAGCTCATTACAGGGTCCCTTCCTCTCCCCTTTTCTTTCGCTGTTGCTCTAGGGTCTGGAGTGGAGCCCAGAACTTTATAAAACTCTAGACTCTAGCACTAAATCTGTTTGCATTCCTGGCAACATTTGAGCCCTTTCTAATTACAAAGTGTGTACATTGCCAAAGCTGAATCAGAGGCGAGGACGGAGAGAAGGAGGAGATGAGTTACAGAGATGCCATACCCTGGAGTGGGGGGTGGAGGAGCGCCACGGGGCCAGTCACACCGAAGACTGAGTCACCCCAGGACAATGGGGAGCCGGAGGCAAGATTAGAAGGTCCTGGGGTGGGGACTTCCCCGGTGGTCCAGTGAGGCAAGAAGAGAAGGTCCTGGGGCGGGGACTTCCCCGGTGGTCCAGTGGTTGAGAGTATGCTTTCCAGTGCAGGGGATGTGAGTTCTATCCCTGCTTGGGAAGCTAAGACCCCACACGCTGTGGAACAGCTAAGTCCACGCGCTGCAGCTAAGCCTGTGTGCTACAACTAGAGAGCTCATGGGCCGTGACTAGAGAGCCTGAGCGAAGCAACCACTGAGCCCTCGTGCTCCAGGGCCTGTGGATCCCGACAAGAGGAGGCTGTGTGTGCCGCACCTGGAGAAAGTCTGTGTGCTGCAGCAAAGACCAGGGGCTAGGACACGGAAGCAACCTAGATGTCCAGTGACAGACGAAAGGGTAAGAAAGCTGTGGTACCTATACACAGTGGAACATTACTCAGTTGTTAAAAAGAGTGCGTTTGAATCAGTTCTAATGAGATGGTTGAAACTGAAGCCTATTATACAGACTTAAGTAATTCAGAAAGAAAAACAGAATATTAATGCATATGTATGGAATTATTATTGGCTTTTTGTGTAAACCAAGGAATATCAGCCTCTTTCTCTCCTCTATTTTCTTAACTGTTTTCTGATCTCTCTATATATGTCTAAATAAATCCTTATCTCCTTCTATATCTCTAAATAAATTCTCATCATCAACGTCATCCCACCTCGGATACCCTGGTTCCAACCGGGGCTGGACCCCGGTAGGTTGTCAGAATTGTGAAATAGAAAAGAGAACATCTAGCTTGTGAGTCATAGAAAAATAAATAATAACACCCAGTGGAATTTGGCTTTTGGATAAAATCAATATTTACAGTATCCTCACACATTACTGGGCTTCCCTGGTGGCTCAGATGATAAAGAATCCAACCACAATGCAGGAGACCCAGGGGTGCTGGGTCAAGAAGATCCCCTGAAGAAGGGAATGGCAACCTGATCTAGCATTTTTGTGTGGAGAATTCCATCGACAGGGGAGCCTGGTGGGCTAGAGTCCATGGGGTCACAAAGAGTCAGATAAAACTGAGCAACTTTTACTTTCCATGGGTTATTACATTATTATATGTACTTACATTAAATAGTTATTGTTTATGTGAACTTCAGATGTAATTAATCATTTTGCATTCTAAATGAAAGTCTTAATAGATGATACATAAGGCATATTATGAAGTGAAATACACATATTTGGATAAGGAAAATCAATTATATGAATGTATGGGTGTATATGTGTGTTTGTTGAGAGCAAAGTGGATACCACTTTTAATTCGCATTTCTAATGTTGGTAGGATCAATGGATCCTATGGGTATATTCCTGTTGCCACTCTACTGTTATTATACAGTGAGTTTCTTTTTCTGAGGCATTGCTATGTGGAATACCATATTAATAAATCAGACATACTGTGAACCCTCAAATAATGATGCTGATGAAGTCCTATCAGGAAGAAAGACAAATCTATACTCAGAATACATGTTAATCCTGATAAGGATAAACTATTGTTCTTTCCATAATGAAATAGGTATTAAAGAATCAACTCAACACCAAGTGGATCGTTGGCTTCATGACAGATCATGTATGTAAGGGCCTCAGAGCCTTTAGTGTCCACTGCTGACAGGTGGGATATTTAGCACCTCTGGTGACTAGAACAGCTTTAGCAAGAGAGACATTGTGGTTTGGCTTATATATAGTCTCTCTATATGCCTACATGGCTTCTCCGTTTGTACACAACCACTGGGAAGGTGGAAGGAAGAGACTAGCTGATATCTACCACATATCATCCTCATCCACTGGTTACTGAGTACTACTTGTGCTCAATAACCAGGGTGCTACCTTTGTGGGTGCTACAGAGAACCTCATGTTTTAGGCCCACTCCTGTAGTCACAGTGTCATACTTTCTTTTCAGATCTCCTTGTCTATGGACTTCTCTCTTACTCTATATCCCTTACCAAAACATTCATTACTTCCCAGGGGTCAATGTATGTTGTTACTTAGGGTACTCTCTCTCACACAGGTGGGTAGCCAGATGTGTAACCCAAACCTCTGTCCCAGGAGGACCTTTATCTTTCCAAGATAGCCTGTGAGGGATTGTAGTTTAGAAGCCATCAATTATTAGCTCACAAAATATACTGAACTAATTAATCCACTAAGCCTAGGTGTTTTCCTTCCTTTTCTAAGTTGATATCTATGAGGTCCTAGGTGTAAGCTGAGAATAATAGAGACAAGACCCTATGGGGGTAGGAGGCAGAACTGCACTTGCAGGCAGTTGTACTTGTGCACATGAGTATATAGCTCTAGTAGTCTGGCTGCAGCCCTGTCAAATGGATTTCAAGCACTGGCTATTGAAAGCAAAAGCACAAAAAAGCCAGAGAATGGCACATAAAGAGGGTAAAGTGAGTCTTAGAAATATCAGAATGGAGCACAGACAGTGTCTGCCCATTTTGTAAGCTTGTTCTTAACATTTGTTGAGCAATTCAACAACATGAATTTTAATACAGGCAAATCTCAATATCAGACCACTACAATGAAGCCAAAGCAAGTCTCATGGCTTTTTTGTTGTTGTTGTTTTCCATTGCATACAAACTTTATGTATACACTGTACTACATTCTACTAAGTGTGCAAGGACATTGTTTCTAAAAATTTTTTTAAAGTACCTATCTTTAATAGAAAATATTTTATTGCTCAAAAATGGTGCCCATTCTCTGAGCCTTCAGCAAGTCCTAATCTGTTTGCTGGTGGAAGATCTTGCCTTGATGCTGATGCTGCTAACTGATTAGGGTAGTGGTTCCTAAAGGCTGAAGTAGCTACGGCAATTTCTTATAGAAAGATAACAATGACATTTGTCACCTGGGTTGACTCTTCCTTTCATTAATGATTTTTTGTAGCATATAATGCTGTTTGATAGCATTTTTATTATTATTATTTTTTTATTTTATTTTAAACTGGAGTATCCATGGTCAGAGGAGCCTGATAGGTTACAGTCCATGGGCTGCAAAGAATACTGGGGTAAATTTAAAACTGTATATTATTTTTGGGAAACACAGGGGACTAACAAAAGCAAGATAAGCCAGGAAGAGTTTCTTCAAAGTGAGAAGTGTGGGGGAGGTTTCCAGCAGTGGGGAGAGCAGCAGGATGATGGGACCCAGGGTGCAGCCATGACTGGGCAGCAGAAATCAGGGGCCCCTGGTCAAGCGGTGTGTGCTAAGTCCATTGGCCTGAGCTGCAGAATCAGCTACTTGCAGGCAACCCTAGAGGAGGGGGCATGTCCATGACTGGGCTTCCCAGGTGGCACTAGTGGTAAAGAACCTGCCTGCCAATGCTGGAAACATAAGAGACGTGGGTTCAACCCCTGGGTTAGGAAGATCCCCTGGAGTAGAAAATGACAACCCTCTCCAGTATTGTCTGGAGACTCCCATGGACAGAGCAGCCTGGTGGGCTACAGTCCGTGGCGTTGCAAAGAGTAGGACACGACTGAAGCAACTTAGCTCAGCATGGGCAAGGCTGGAATGTGGCGAAGAGCAGATTTTTTTTATATAACATTTTATTTTAAACTGGAGTATCCATGGTCAGAGGAGCCTGATAGGTTACAGTCCATGGGCTGCAAAGAGTCAGACACGATTAAGCGACTTCACTTTCACGTTCACAGTTGATTAGCAATGTGTTAGTTTCAGGAATACAGCAAATGATTTAGTTACACATATACATGTATCTATTCTTTTTTCAAATTCTTTTCCCATTTACGTTGTTATATAATAAGGAGCCCATTTCCCTGTGCTATATAGTAGGCCCTTGGTTATCTATTTTATTTTTTGTATTTTTTTTTTCATTTTAGAAAGTTTTTTTTTTTGTNCCTTCCCGGGACGGAGCTCCCTCCCCACCTCCTTTGTCTCTTTTTTTTTCGGCTTTTATATTTTTTTCCCCTACCTGCTTTTGAAGTCAGTGCTCTGTTTTTCTGGGTGCCTGATGTCCTCTGCCCGCATTCAGAAGTTGTTTTGTGGAGTTTGCTCAGCCTTGAGATGTTCTTTTGATGAATCTGTGAGGGAGAAAGTGGTGTCCCCGTCCTATTCTTCCGCCATCTTGACCGGAACTCAGTTTTTTTTTAAATTTTTGTTAACACTGAAAACATTTGGTATGGGGGTTGCTGGGGGTTAGCCGTATGTGAAAGGAATCACCAGTCCAGGTTCGATGCATGAGACAGGGTGCCTGGGGCTAGTGCACTGGGATGACCCAGAGGGATGGGATGGGGAAGGCGGGTTCAGGACATGTACACTCATGGTGGATTCATGTTAATGTATGGCAAAGCCAATACAATATTGTGAAATTAAAAAAAAAATAAAATAAAATCAAGAACGTTAAACAAACAAACAAAAAACCAATGCTGTGGTAGTTTCAGTTATACAGCAAAGTGACTCAGTTATACGTGTGTCTGTGCTGTGCTTAGCCATTCAGTCGTGTCTGACTCTTTGTGACCCGGTGGGCTGTAGCCCCCTCANAAAAAATAAAATAAAATAAAATTAAGAATGTTAAACAAACAAACAAAAAACCAATGCTGTGGTAGTTTCAGTTATACAGCAAAGTGACTCAGTTATACGTATGTCTGTGCTGTGCTTAGCCATTCAGTCGTGTCTGACTCTTTGTGACCCGGTGGACTGTAGCCCCCTCAGGCTCCTCTGTCCATGGGATTCTCCAGGCAAGAATACTGGAGGGGGTTGCCATGCCCTCCTCCAGGGGATCCGCCCAACCCAGAGATTGAACCCATGTTTCCCACATTGCAGATGGATTCTTGACCTTCTGAGCCACCAGGGAAGCCCATACATGTATCTAGTCTTTGTCAAATTCTTTTCCCATTTAGGTTGTTACATGATAAGGAGCAGGGTTTCCTGTGCTAGGTCCTTCTTGGTTATTCATTTTAAATAGAGCAGTGTGAACCTACGGACGCCAAACTCCCTAACTATCCCTTCCCCCACCCTTCCCCTCCTGGCAACCACAGTTTCATTCTCTAAGTCCAGGTGTCTGTTTCTGTTTTGGAAATAAGTTCATTTGTATCTTTTTTTAGATTACCATAAAAGCACTATCATATGATATTTATTTTGTCTGACTTACCTTGCTTAGTACAAGAGCCTCCAGGTCCGTCCATGTTGCTGCAAATGGCAGTATTTCATGATTTTTTTTGTGACTGAGTAATGTTCCACTGTATATATGGACCACATCTTCTTTATCCGTTTCTCTGTCGATAGACGTTTAGGTTGCTTCCATGTCTTTGCTATTGTAAGCAGTGCTGCGATGAACATTTGGGTGCATGTAACCCTTCAGACCATGTTTTTCTCCAGTTATATGTCTAGAAGTGGGATTGCGAGATCATATGGTAGAAGAGAAGGCTAGTTTTAAGAAAAAAAAAACAAAAAACCCCCAAAAAAACGGACAGGGGCTTAGACAAGAGAAGAGGTAAATCAAAACATGAAGAAAAACTCCTTCAGCCCGGCTCCGTTTCCTCTGATTTGCCTTTGGGGGCATGTTGGGGTGGTCTTGGTTCCTCCTTGTTATCACCTTCATTCATTTTTCCATCTGCCATGCTTCATTTTCTCACCAATCTGTATCCACAAAGTTTTTAGTCTTTTAGGAAGAGATCCAGTTTTTCAACCAATGGCCCTGTACTAGAGTATCAAATCATTTAAGTTTAATGCCAGTTCTATATTTTTACTTTTCAGTTCAGTTCAGTCACTCAGTTGCGTCTGACTCTTTGCGACCCCATGAATTGCAGCACACCAGGACTCCCTGTCCGTCACCAACTTCCGGAGTTCACTCAGGCTCACATCCACCGAGTCAGTGATGCCATCCAGCCATCTCATCCTCTGCCGTCCCCTTCTCCTCCTGCCCCCAATCCTTCCCAGCATCAGAGTCCTTTCCAGTGAGTCAACTCTTTGCATGAGGTGACCAAAGTACTGGAGTTTCAGCTTCAGTGTCATTCCCTCCAAAGAAATCCCAGGGCTGATCTCCTTCAGAATGGACTGGTTGGATCTCCTTACAGTCCAAGGGACTCTCAAGAGTCTTCTCCGACACCACAGTTCAAACGCATCAATTTTTCAGCGCTCCGCCTTCTTCACAGTCCAACTCTCACATCCATACATGACCGCAGGAAAAACCATAGCCTTGACTAGACGGACCTTTGTTGGCAAAATAATGTCTCTGCTTTTGAATATGCTATCTAGGTTGGTCATAACTTTTCTTCCAAGGAGTAAGAGTGTTTTAATTTCATGGCTGCAGTCACCATCTGCAGTGATTTTGGAGCCCCCTCCCCCCAAA
>SJYX01005839.1:0-71251 GCA_006410675.1 Oreotragus oreotragus | reverse complement strand
TTTAAGCCAACGTTTCACTCTCCACTTTTACTTTCATCAAGAGGCTTTTTAGTTCCTCTTCACTTTCTGTCATCTGCATATCTGAGGTTATTGATATTTCTCCCGGCAATCTTGCTTCCAGCTTGTGCTTCTTCCAGCCCCACATTTCTCATGATGTACTCTGCATAGAAGTTAAATAGACAGGGTGACGATATACAGCCCTGATGTACTCCTTTTCCTATTTGGAACCAGTCTGTTGTTGCATGTCCAGTTCTAACTGTTGCTTCCTGACCTGCATATAGGTTTCTCAAGAGGCAGGTCAGGTGGGGATCTACTTCTAAAGAGTGTAACTCACCAGAAGATGGAGATAATCTTATGTGTGAAGAAACCTGTCCTTACAGAAATCTGGTGTTCTGGGTTTCAGTAAAATATCTGTGAACTAGACTATCAGGGGTATGAGGGCAAGAGCTTGTTATATTCCTCTCAACATCCCCAGTGGGCTTCCCAGGTGGCACTATGGGTAGAGAACCCTACTGCCAATGTAGAAGACAAGAGACGCAGGTTTGATCCCTGGGTTGGGAAGATCCGCTGGAGGAGGGCATGACAACCCACTCCAGCATTCTTGCCTTGAGAATTCCATGGACAGAGGAGCCTGGTGGGCTACAGTCCATGGGGTTGCAGAGTCAGACACGACTGAAGTGACTGAGCATGCACACACACACACACAAACCATCCTCAGCTCTGCGCACAGACCAACCAAGCAGGAGGTCCCCACCCCCACCCCTGCAAGGTGAGTGACTGTGATGATGAGAGTTCAGTGAGACTAATCCCCTTAGGAAGGAGTTATGAGAAAAGAAAATATAGCTGGGGAGGAGGAGTGGGTGTTGCCTAGCACTGGTCCTTCAAGGCCAAATTTGAGGGCAGTGGCCTGAAGGTCTTAGGAAACCAGTTAAGAAGAGCCGTTACTCAGGCCATAGGGAGCCGAGCCGCCTCTGTTGAGGTAACCCAGGTGAGAGGTGTTCTGAGGCGGTGTCAGTGGGATGAAGGCTTGTCTCTAGACCTTATTTCTCTGGCACAGTGTCAAAGTGCAAAAGCTAATGGGCTCAGTGGGCAAAACCTATAAACTACACAAGAAGGGGACCCTGGGTGTTTGGCTTTCTTGATGAAGGGCACAGAAGTCTTCAAGCTGATAGTCAATTCTGCTATTGGTATGGCACTCTAAACTACTTGTTTCTTATCTTTAAGCTGTGTTTTCAACCAGTAGAATGATTTTTGAATCAAATCTATTTTGGGGAAGGAAAAAAGGTATATTTGAAATGCCCAGCGGGTTCTAATCTCTCTTCCTGTGCTGGGCGATGGAAGTCCGCTGGCAGTGAGATGCGTCTTTCAGCACTCCCTTAGATAAAAGTTCATGCTGCGTTCTGTGAGTGTCCAGGTAGACGTGGGCAACACAGAGGGTGTCAATTTAATAGCTCTTTTCTTTCCAAAGGAAATATTGCTTCTCAGGAAAAACAAAGCAAACATTTATTTTTCAAAAGGCTAGTTTACAATGTACCTGTGCTGAACTTTGCTCAGTGTCATGTGGCAGCCTGGATGGGAGGGGAGATTGCGGGGGGGGGAATGAATACATGTGTATATGTATGGCTGAGTTGCTCTGCTGTACACCTGAAACTATCATGACATTGTTAATTAATTATACTCCAATATAAAATAAAATGTTTAAAAAAGAAATTAAAATCAACAACAAAATAATTAAAGAGAGCTGATGGGGGATATGCAGATATAGATATTTCACATCATTCTGTGGTAGAATAGTAAAAAATTAAAAACTGGGAAATATTTTAAAAAATAGAAATTAAAGTAAAATGAAATGTGCCTACACTGCTTCATGCCTCAGCTTTGAGGTGTCAGTGAGTCCACCATCCTCTGTTGTCACTCAAGGCCCTTCTTAACCTTGCCTTACCTTCATTTCCACGTCTGTCTCCAGCCATCCTCCCCAAGGCCTTCCAAGCTTCCTCTGGGCTCCATGGTCTCCATGGAGCTCCCATTATTAAAAAACCTGATGATACCAAAGGGAAGCAGAAAATGCCACTTTGGCATAGTGCATATTTTGAATTAATGTTACTTAAGAAACTGCCAGTATGAGAAGAACGCTTTGATTTTCCTTTGTTCCCCTGAAAGCAGGAAATAAATCTCTTGCATGAAAAATAACTCCCTTGTACCAGGAGGGTAGTGGGAATCCTTTTTACAAGAAATAGGAAATTTAGCTCCAAGAAGGCTGTCTAAGCAAACCTATTTACTTCCCAAAGTCCAACCCACTTTGTCACGTTGGTTCTTCACGTATCTGTTGTTTCTTTGCCTACAAGGCATAAACACTGCTTGCATTAGTCATCTCTTTGAGTCTCATATTTTTATGAGGCACCTGTACATATCAAGTTAAATTTGTTTTTCTCCTGTCAACTTGTCCTATGGCAATTTAATCATTATGCCCACCAAAGATCTGAGGGAAGAAGACACTGTTTTTCTGCCCCTATGTTACCCAAATTTGCTGCGTAATCTTGTCAGTCTGAGTTTACTTAGGGCACATACGTTCCTAAGTGAACACTCAGGGACGTTTTCAGCTGTTGCTCGGAGTATGCAGTCTTTGTTGACTGTGTCTGATTGTAAAGTGAAGTGGGACGGAGACTTCCCAGTGGTCCAGTGATTAAGACTCCACCTTCCAAGGCTAGGGGCACAGATTCCATCCCCGATCAGGGAACCGAGGCCCTACCTGCTGTGGGGTGTGACCAAAAATAAAAAACGGCGACAGGAAAGTGGGATTGTGGAGTGTCCTGTTACAGAATAGGGGAAGCCTGGATTCCAAGGGCCTGAGACAGGGCGTCTGTGTTATCAGGCAGGCAGGCCCTCCCAGCAGTAGGTAGTCAGTAGACTTCTACATACATTTAAGTTTTCATCAAACCAGCATTGGTTTCCAAGAGGTACCCATCTGGCAGCAGGAAAAGCACTAAGGGTGTGGGGGAGGAAGCTTGGTCCAGGTGGAAACTTTGAATCTTGACTCTGAAACGTAGTTGTGTGGCCTCCGCAAGTGACACGGACTCTCTGAGTCTGTTTTCTCATCTGTGGAGTAGAAAACCAAGCATAACTGCCTCGTAGTGTGGCGAAGTTGAAACAGAGACGATAGAGTTGAAGCGCTCAGGAAACAAAAGCTGCTTTCATTCTGCTTTGAAGACAGTGTTTTCTGTCTCAGTGGTATTTGCCAGTCTTGCATTCTTCATGCATGACCCTCAGCTACAAGGGCAGCTGTGGAGACGCACACAGAGGAACAGACTTGTGGATACTTGTGGGTGAAGGAGAGAGTAGCCTGGGAAACGCGTATATTTCCATATGTAAAAGAGATACAGGTGAGAATTGGTTGTGTGATGCAGGGGGTTCGACCCAGGGCTCTGTGACAACCTAGAGGGGTGGGATGGGGTGGGAGGTGTGAGGGAGCTTCACGGGGGAGGGGACGTATGTATACCCGTGGCTGATTCGTGTTGATGTGCGGCAGAAACCAGCACAGTATTGTAGAGCAGTTGTCCTTTGATAACTGTATTTTGCTCTATATTTGTCAATATTGTACAATTAAAACCTTTGATAATTATTACTCAAGGACAGTTATGTTTTATAAGTACTGTTCAGTTGTCCTCTCCAATAGAATGATGACTCAGATGCATTCTTTCTATAAAACTTTATAAGTAATAGAAAAAC
Source organism: Oreotragus oreotragus (assembly GCA_006410675.1). Taxonomy (NCBI): domain Eukaryota; kingdom Metazoa; phylum Chordata; class Mammalia; order Artiodactyla; family Bovidae; genus Oreotragus; species Oreotragus oreotragus. Next base: position 67,525 of record SJYX01005839.1, on the reverse strand, counting down.
AAAAACAGTGAAGACGGTACAATATTAGGTTACTGGTGTTTCCGTTCAGTTCAGCTCAGTCGCTCAGTCGTGTCCGACTCTTTGCGACCCCATGAACTGCAGCACGCCAGGCCTCCCTGTCCATCACCAACTCCCGGAGTTCACTCAGACTCAAGTCCATCGAGTCAGTGATGCCATCCAGCCATCTCATCCTCTGTCATCCCCTTCTCCTCCTGCCCCCAATCCCTCCCAGCATCAGAGTCTTTTCCAATGAGTCAACTCTTTGCATGAGGTGGCCAAAGTACTGGAGTTTCAGCTTCAGCATCATTCCTTCCAAAGAACACCCAAGCTCTGAATCTCAGGCTTGTTTCACTTGTTTAACAAGTTAGCAAGCAGATGATAGAGCTGTGCTGGCCCCCCAAAGGAGACTTTTTCTTTGGCAATCAAAAGGGATAGAAAGAACATTAAAAATGCACTTTTTCTTCATGCAATTAATGTTATTTAATGGCATGGTTAAACATTTATTTTATATTGGAGCATAGTTGGTTAACAATAGTGTGTTAGTTTTATGTATACAGCAAAGTGGTCCAGTTATACGTATATTTGTATTTATTCTTTTTCAAATTATTTTCCCATTTAGGTTGTTATGTAATATTGAACGGAGTTCCCTGTGCTATACAGTAGGTATATATGTTGGTTATCCATTTTAAATACAGCAGTGTGTACATGTCCATCCCAAACCCCTATTTATCCTTCTCCTTCCTTACCCTCTGGTAACCATAAATTCATTTCTAAGTCTGTGGGTCTGTTTTTGTTTTATAAATGAGTTCATTCATAAAATTTTAAAAAAAGACTCCCCATGTAAGCGATATCACGTGAGATTTGTTTTTCTCTGTTTTACTTTGCTTAGTATAATAATCTCCAGGTCCATCCATGATGTTGCAAATGGAATTATTTCTGGTTGAGTAGTACTCTACTGTATATCTCTTTGCCATATCTTCTTTACCCATTCATCTGGGATCTTTTGAAATCATATCAGATGCCAACAAAGGTAGCATCATCCACTCTGGGAGCCTGGCCTTGGGAAGCAGTCCTTTGGGAGTGTCAGGAAGGGGGAAATTTGCCCCTCAATTCCTCTTGAGTTCTTGCGGCTGAACTAGTAGTAAAATTGACACAAGACAGATGAAGAGGAGGAAAATAAACAAATTTTAATTCAAGCATATAGAGGACTGGTAGAAATGAGAGGTAAGAAGTGGCCCAAAGCAGGAGCTTTTATAATTTAGACAAGGTAACAGTACATCTAGGAAGAACTGGCACAACAAAGAGACTTAGGTTTTAGGCGCTCAATCAGTGAAGAATCTAGAATTTAGGCCTGGCGTCATCAATTAAAGAAGTGGCAGGGTTTGTTCACAAATTCTCTGCCTGAATTCCCTGTCTCTGGCGATAAGGGTGTTCTTCTAAATACAAATGTACCTTTCACATGAGAGATTTATTTCCTGCTTTCAAGGGGACCGCGGATGATCAAAGTGTCCCTCCTGCACTGGCTGTTTCTTAAGTAACTGCAATTCAAAGTAATCGATACGGTGTATTTTGAGGGAGCCACTCTGAACCACAAAATGTGCAAATTACCATCTGGTGACTGCAAGGAAAGACAGGTGGCGGGGGGAGAGGAAGTGGTACAGAGTGATGGGGGGAGGTGGTCAGGACTCTAGCCAGAGGGTAGGGACTCCTGAGACTGCTGGGGCTGCAGCAGAGTGCAGTGCTGAAACCGAGAGAATATTACTTCAAAGTCTGCGGATCTGCTGTTTGTGGGATGCACTGAAGGCTCCTACCGTCCTTCTAGTTCTGTTACGCAGAGCTGCAGAGGTTAGTGGGTATGTGGAAATGCATAGAGTGCGCGCTCAGTCGCGTCCGTCTCTGCGACCCCATGGACTGTAGCCTGCCAGGCTCCTCTGTCTGTGGAATTTTCCAGGCAAGAATACTGGAGTGGGTTGCCATTTCCTATCTCAGTAGAAATTCATATCTCTGTGTTATTCATTTATATAATAATAGCTATTTTTATTGAGCTCTTTCTTGATGGTAGACACTGTACTGAGCTTTTTGAATCTATCAAGTCATTTAATTCTCATAAAGACCCAATGAATAGGAACTCACTTTCTCTTCATTTCACACATGAGGAAACCAAAGCTTAAAGGTTAAATGGCTTGCTCAGATTCTCAGAGCTTGTGAGGAGCAGAACTAGAATCTGCAGATATGGCCAAGAATTTGCTTTGCAATATCACAGCAAGGCAAGAAATACCTTTAGAAATGCTTTTCTTACTCAAATAAGAGCAGGGTTGGTAAGACAGCGATGGCCAGTCTTTGTTAGGGCTCCCTTTCCCACGCCACTGAGCTATTTAAGTGTGTGTTAGTTGCTCAGCCATGTCCAGTTCTTTGCCACCCCATGGACTATGTGTAGCCCGCCAGGCTCCTCTGTCCTGAAATTCTGCAGGCAAGAATAGTGGAGTGGATAGCCATTCCCTTCTCCAGGGGATCTTCTCGACCCAGGGATGGAACCCAGTCTCCAGCATTGCAGGCAGGCTCTTTACCATCTGAGTCACCAGGGACTACTTAAGGCCCCCTTCAAATTGTGAGGATGCCTGGCTCTTGGTCCGTGGCTACAGCCACAGAGATTCTCCTGGTCCTTTCTGGTGCTCAGTGGTGCCTGTGGGATCAGGTTTTCTGCCATCTGCCAGGCGGTTCTGGTTTGGATGAATACAGTGGCACCATCCAACAATTCCTGATTTTTTTTTTTTTTTTTTTTTTACTGCATGAGACTGTTTTTGCCGATCCTGGGGTGCAGGATTAATAGCCTCCATGGGCACCCACAGCCTATCCTTCATTCGCAGTGCTGCTTGCTGGACAGACAGGGCTCTGTCTTCTCTTAGGAAACTCACAGGCTCCTTCTCTGTGAGTGCCCCTCTCTCAGGGCTTGGGTATGTCCCCTACAAGTCAAAGCACCAGCTCCTCTTGCCTTCTCCTTCTTCCAGGAGCTTCTAGTTTAGCTCCTGGAAGGAACTAATTGTCTGAAGACTTGGCTGAGGCCATCTTTGGATTTGCTCTTGAATCTCAAACAAATTGTTAACTGCTTCCAGGGGCAAGAAGAGCATCAGCCAGAGGTTCTTGACTTTGAGTGATCATAAGAACTATCTGGAGAGCTTGCTAATAAAACAGATTTCTGTCCCCCTTCTGTGTCAGAAGGTTTGAAATAGGATCGAAGAGTGTATTTACTTGGCACCAAGTGATTCTCCTGGAGGTGGTTTGAGAGGTATCCTTTGAAAAACCCTGATTCGGCCTTAGAACACAGAGGAGCAGTTCATTTCAGTTGAACTGAACCCTAACCCTGACCCTATTTTTTCTATGGTTCAGTCCAGTACAGTTCAGTCGATCAGTTTTGTCTGACTCTTTGTGACCCCATGAATCGCAGCATGCCAGGCCTCCCTGTCCATCACCAACTCCTAGAGTTCACTCAAACTCATGTCCATCGAGTTGGTGCTGCCGTCCAGCCATCTCATCCTCTGTCGTCCCCTTCTCCTCCTGTCCCCAGTCCCTCCCAGCATCAGAGTATTTTCTAATGAGTCAACTCTTCACATGAGGTGGCCAGAGTACTGGAGTTTTAGCTTTAGCGTCAGTCCTTCCAAAGAACACCAGGACTGAGCTCCTTTAGAATGGGCTGGTTGGATCTCCTTGCAGTCCAAGGGACTCTCAAGAGTCTTCTCCAACACCACAGTTCAAAAGCATCAATTCGTTGGTGCTCAGTCCAACTTATTCACAGTCCAACTCTCACATCCATACATGACCACTGGAAAAACCATAGCCTTGACTAGATGGACCTTTGTTGGCAAAGTAATGTCTCTGCTTTTGAATATGCCACCTAGGTTGGTCATAACTTTTCTTCCAAGGAGTAAGTGTGTTTTAATTTCATGGCTGCAGTCACCATCCACAGTGATTTTGGAGCCCAGAAAAATAAAGTCAGCCACTGTTTCCACTGTTTCTCATCTGTTTCCCATGAAGTGATGGGACCAGATGCCATGATCTTCGTTTTCTGAATGTTGAGCTTTAAGACAACTTTTCCACTCTCTTCTTTCACTTTCATCAAGAGGCTCTTTAGTTCTTCTTCATTTTCTGCCATAAGGGTGGTGTCATCTGCATATCTGAGGTTATTGGTATTTCTCCTGGCAGTCTTGATTCCAGCTTGTGTTTCTTCCAGGCCAGTGTTTCTCATAATGTACTCTGCGTAGAAGTTAAATAAGCAGGGTGACAATGTACAGCCTTGACGTACTCCTTTTCCTATTTGGAAACAGTTTGTTGTTCCATGTCCAATTATAGCTGTTGCTTCCTGACCTACATAAAGGTTTTTCAAGAGGCAGGTCAGGTGGCCTGGTATTCCCATCTCTTTCAGAATTTTCCACAATTTATTGTGATCTACACAGTCAAAGACTTTGTCATAGTCAACAAAGCAGAAGTAGATGTTTTTCTGGAACTCTCTTGCTTTTTCCATGATTCAGCGGATGTTGGCAATTTGATCTCTCATTCCTCTGCCTTTTCTAAAACCAGCTTGAACATCTGGAAGTTCATGGTTTACGTACTGTTGAAGCCTGGCTTGGAGAATTTTGGGCATTACTTTGCTAGTATGTGAGATGAGTATAATTGTGCGGTAGTTTGAGCATTCTTTGGCATTGCCTTTCTTGAATGAAAACTGACCTTTCCCGGTCCTGTGGCCACTGCTGAATTTTCTAAATTTGCTGGCATATTAAGTGCAGCACTTTCACAGCATCATCTTTTAGGATTTGAAATAGCTCAACTGGAATTCCATCACCTCCACTAGCTTTTTCTGTAGTGATGTTTCCTAAGGCCCACTTGACTTCACATTCCAGGATGTCTGGCTCTAGGTGAGTGATCACACCATCATGGTTATCTGGGCTACGAAGATCTTTTTTGTACAGTTCTTCTGTGTATTCTTGCCACCTCTTCTTAATATCTTCTGCTTCTGTTAGGTCCATACCTTTTCTCCCTTTGTTGTGCCCATCTTTGCATGAAATGTTGCCTTGGTATCTCTAATTTTCTTGAAGAGATCTCTAGTCTTTCCCATTCTATTTTTTCCCTCTATTTCTTTGCATTGATCAATGAGGAAGGCTTTCTTATCTGAGAGAGAGAAAATTAACAGTTCATGGATCACTAGGTCAACATTGACTGGGCTTCCCAGGTTGCTCAGTGGTAAAGAGCAACCACCTGCCAATGCAGGAGACACAGGAGACATGGGTTCAGTCCCTGGGAAGATCCCCTGGAGGAGGAAATGGCAACCTACTCTGGTGTTATTGCCTGGAAAATCCCATGGCCAGAGGAGCCTGGCCGGCTACAGTCCATGAGGTCACAATGACTTGGATACTACCTGGCGATTGAGCACAAGCAGGCCGGTCAATATTAACATCTTAATGGACCATCCCACCAGATAGGAATACATTTGTATGATATAAACACATATTTACAACATATAATGTTATGGAAACTATTGGCATAGTGATTTAAATGTATGATTTACCTAGTATTCATCTACTCTTACAGTGTGGTCATCTACTAGTATAGTGTGATCATTTTTTCTTAATGAATTCTTCAAAGCCTATACTTTTTATATCACCATAATATGTAACTATATAAGTATGCCAACATTTATTTGGTTGTTGTTTAATTGCTAAGTCACGTCTAACTCTTTGCAAACCCTTGGGCTGTGGCCTGGCAGACTCCTCTGTCCATGGGATTTCCCAGGCGAGAGCACTGGAATTGATTGCCATTTCCTCCTCCAGGAGATATTACCAACCCAGGGATAGATCCCGTGTCTTCTGCATTCACAGGCATATTCTTTGCCACTGAACCACATAGCCCCTGTTGTTTAATATACAGGGATTGTTTTCCAGGCTTGATGTCCTAAATAATGCTTGGATTAGCACTCTTCTCCATAAGTTGTTATTTTGCTTTTGTATTTAAAATGAAGAACCTCTCAACAGTCAAATTAAGGCTGACATTACTCTAAAGGATTTGATAGTACTTTAAAATATTTGTTATTTCCCTCTAACTAAAAAGATCATGTGGTTTGAGTCTTACTTAATAATCATTTCTCACACCTTGGAAACTCACTTTCTGTTTTAACACAATAGAATAGCAGGATGATTCAGCTAAGAGGAGATAAGTGCTTTTAATATCACACTAATGAGCTCATTCTGTTTTAAGTGGGACAGTGACTGTTGGAAACCTCAGAGAAAACATCTTCCAATACCAGCCAGATTGTCTTGGTATTTCCTGCTCATAGAAGATATAACCTACTACAGAAACATCAAGCAGTGTATTTCAGGGAGCGTCGCAGGTGGTTAAAACATGTTTTATCTTCTACAGTTCACAACAAATAACTTAAATTGTCCTTAGAACCATTGCGTCCTGGGCCATCTCAGCTGAGACCTCGGTGTCAATAAAAGGCCGATAGGGAAGTAAAAGAGTAAATGACTCCTTATAAAAGGTGGCATCTTCAGGATGTCAACTGATCAGACTTTTCCTTGATAAAGGTAAGCCAGCTGGTCTGTTTATAGCAAAGGCAGGGGAATTGTGGCCCGTGGGCCATTTTTGATTTGCTTTCAGGCAGGCACTGAGTTAGGGCTTCCCAGGCGGTGCTAGTGGTAAAGAACCTGTCTGTCAGTGCAGGGGATGTGAGAGACGCAGTTCTGATCCCTGGGTTGGGAAGATCCCCTGGAGTAGGAAGTGGCAACCAATCTAGTATTCTTGCCTGGAAAATTCCACAGACAGAGGAGCCTGGTGGGCTACAGTTCATGGGGTCTAATTGAGCACATGAACAGATATGTAACCTGTGAGCTCTCTAACCCTCTAAGGCACTGAGTAACTGTTAACCTCCTTTATTGAGCAAATATTTTCAAGGACCTTCTGTAGACTCTGTAATTGGTGCTGGAGATGAAGAAGTTAGTAAAATCCAGTGTTTATCTATCCTAGAATTGCTCATAATCTCTTGGTTGAACCACACAACAATATAATATACATAATATATATTATGTATATATGACAAGGCAGCCTGACATTTAGACACATGGATCTGAATGCCTCACCCAGGTTCTGACCGTGACTTGATGGCAGGCATAAGACAACAGTTCACATCCTGTATCCTGGGGTCCAGTGGTCTTTCTCTTAAGCTACTGACAATATTTTGTACTGAATCCCCTGCCTTCTCTTTGGACTCATTATTGGCATGACCTGTACAATTAGGATGGGAAGTGAAGTAAGAGGTGTATGCAAAGCTAATTGACACATTGACTATCTCATTAGTGCTCATCTGTGTACGACTGAGTGACTGAACTCAACTGAGTTTGCCGACCTTCCTATCTCTTGTTCATGTAAGATAGAATTACACTAAGGTTCTAAGTAACATTTTTCTCAGGCTTTACCCCTCTTTGCTTCAGTGCCCCCCTAATTCCTGCCAAATAGTTTCAGGAGTCCCCAAGCCATCTCCTTTGTTGGTGCACTCGTCTTTCTAAGCATAGGTTGTCTGCCATGTTCTTCTGTTCTGAGTCTTTGGGGTGAAGGCCAATATCAGCTGAAGGGCGCTGCTACTGACTCCTGCTAAAGAGGCCAAGGAGTCTGCTCAGTTTCCAGGGTGGTCTGAGTCTACTGGTATCTTTGCTAAGGGGACATCGTCTATTATTGTTTGCACCCAAGGAGCTACAGTCTGGGATTTTAATGCACCACATTTGATTTGATTGAAGCTGGTGGAAAATCTTGGAAGGTTGTGGTTGTAGCCCACTGGGCTACAACCAGGCTATTTTGTGCTAATTCTTACTTCTAATGGGTCCTGCATGCAGATAGCTTCTGGGATACCTGCCAAGTGGTCTTTCAATACATGACAAAATCCTAAGATGAATAAAGCTTAGGTTCTAAGTACAAAATCAGTGCTTCACTATTTAGAAGAGTCTACAGGCATGTTCAGTTGCTCAGTTGTGTCCAACTCTTTGAGACCCCATGGACTGCAGTTTGCCAGGCTTCTCTAACTATAGAATTTTCCAGGCAAGAGAACTGGAGCAGGTTGCCATTTCCTACTCCAGGGAATCTTGCCAGCCCAGGGGTTGAATCTGCCTCTTCTGCCTTGGCAAGTGGGTTCGTTATGACCAAGCCACCTGAGAAGCCCCCTTGCTGCTGCTGCTGCTGCTGCTAAGTCGCTTTAGTCATGCCCGACTCTGTGCGACCCCATAGACGGCAGCCCACCAGGCTCCCCCATCCCTGGGATTCTCCAGGCAAGAACACTGGAGTGGGTTGCCATTTCCTTCTCCAGTACATGCAAGTGAAAAGTGAAGTCGCTCAGTCATGTCCGACTCTTAGCGACTCCATGGACTGCAGCCCACCAGGCTGCTCCGTCCATGGGATTTTCCCCTTAGAAGAGCCTATATTCCATAAATGTTAATACAGGTTCCAAGGAAAAAGAGGTCCATAATCATGGGAAACACTGGTTTCAATCAATTAAATCCTGTTAAACAGATTTTGGAAGGAAGTAAAAAGGAGAGAATAGCAGCTTTATTACATAATATACATTATAAAATTATTTGACATAATAGAGCTTCCCTAGTGGCTCAGATGGTAAAGAATTCACCTGCAATGCAGGAGGCCTGGATTTGATCTCTGGGTCAGAAAGGTCCCCTGGAGAAGGGAATGGCTACCCACTCCAATATTCTTGTCTAGAGAATTCCATGGACAGAAGGGCATGGCAGGCTACAGTACATGGGGTTGCAAAGAGTCAGACATGACTGAGTAACTAATTTATTATGTTTAATATATTAAAATATACATGGTATAAAATCCACTCATTAAAATAAATAATTTTATTAAGTTTATAGAGTTGTGCAGCAACCATCACTATAATCCAGTTTTCGAATATTCCTAACAGTCAACTTTCTGAAATTTACTTACAGTCACTCCCCTCTCCCACCTCTGTCCCCAGGCAACCACTTATCTGCTTTCTGTCTTGATAAATTTGCCAGTGTGCTACTGGAGATCAGTGGAAAAATAACTCCAGAAAGAATGAAGAGATGGAGCCAAACCAAAAATACACCCAGTTGTGGATATGACTGGTGATGGAAGTCAAGTACGATACTGTAAAGAGCAATATTGCATAGGAACCAGGAATGTTAGGATCATGAATCAAGGCAAATTGAAAGTGGTCAAACAGGAGATGGCAAGAGTGAACATTGGTATTTTAGGAATCAGTGAACTAAAATGGACTGGAATGGGTGAATATTACTCAGATGACCATTATAGCTACTACTGTGGGCAAGAATCCCTTAGAAGAAATGAAGTACCCATCATAGTCAACAAGAGTCTGAAATGCAGTACTTGGATGCAATCTCAAAAATGACAGAATGATCTCTGTTCGTTTCCAAGGCAAACCATTCAATATCATAGTAATCCAAGTCTATGCCCTGACCAGTAATGCTGAAGAAGCTGAAGTTGAATGGTTCTATGAAGACCTACAAGACCTTCTAGAACTAACACCCCCCAAAAGATGTTCTTTTCATTATAGGGGACTGGAATGCAAAAGTAGGAAGTCAAGAAACACCTGGAGTAACAGGCAAATTTGGCCTTGGAGTACAAAACGAAGCAGGTCAAAGGCTGACAGAGTTTTGCCAAGAGAACACGCTGGTCATAGCAAACACCCTCTTCCAACAACACAAGAGAATACTCTACACATGGNCCAGATGTTCAAGCTGGATTTAGAAAAGGCAGAGGAACCAGAGATCGAATTGCCAGCATCCCTTGGATCATCGAAAAAGCAAGAGAGTTCCAGAAAAACATCTACTTCTGCTTTCTTGACTATGCCAAAGCCTTTGACTGTGTGGATCACAACAAACTGTGGGAAATTCTGAAAGAGATGGGAATACCAGACCACCTGACTTGCCTCCTGAGAAATCTGTATGCAGGTCAAGAAGCAACAGTTAGAACTGGACATGAGCGACAGACTGGTTCTAAATCGAGAAAGGAGTATGTCAAGGCTGTATATTGTCACCCTGCTTATTTAACTTATATGCAGAGTACATCATGTGAAATGATAGACTGAATGAAGCACAAGCTGGAATCAAGATTGCCAGGAGAAATATCAATAACCTCAGATATGCAAATGATACTGCCTTATGGCAGAAAGTGAAGAAGAACTAAAGAGCCTCTTGATGAAAGTGAAAGAGGAGAGTGAAAAATTGGCTTAAAACTCAACATTCAGAAAACTAAGATCATGGAATCCAGTCCCATCACTTCATGGCAAATAGATGGGGAAACAATGGAAACTGTGACAGACTTAATTTTTTCAGGCTCCAAAATCACTGTAGATGGTGACTGCAGCCGTGAAATTAAAAGATGCTTACTCTTTGGAATAAAAGCTATGACCAACCTAGATAGCATATTAAAAAGCAGAGACTTGGTTTGCGAACAAAGGTCCATCCAGTCAAAGCTATGGTTTTTCCAGTATTCATGCATGGATATGAGAGTTGGACTATAAAGAAAGCTGAGCATTGTAGAATTGATGCTTTTGAACTGTGGTGTTGGAGAAGACTCTTGAGAGTCCCTTGGACTGCAAGGAAATCCAACCAGTCAATCCTAAAGAAAATCAGTCCTAACTATTCATTGGAAAGACTGATGCTGAAGCTGAAACTCCAATACTTTGGCCACCTGATGAGAAGAAGTGACTCATTGGAAAAGACCCTGATGCTGGGGAAGATTAAAGGCAGGAGAAGAAGGGGATGACAGAGGATGAATTGGTTGGATGGCATAACTGACTCAATGGACATGAGTTTGATCAAGCTCTGGGAGTTGGTAATGGACAGGGAAGCCTGGCGTGCTTCAGTCCATGGGATCTCAAAGAGTGGGACATGACTGAGCAACTGAACTGAACTGAAATTTGCCCATTCTGGAGATTTCATATAATGGAGTCACACACTACACGGCCCTTTGTGTTTGCTTTCTTTTAACTGACATAATGTTTCTGAGGTTCCTCCACGTTGTAATATGTGCCAGTAGAGTTTTTCTTTTTTTCTTTCTGGTTATTATTCCGTTGCATCGATAAACCTTTTGTTCATTCCACATTAGCTGATGGACATTTGTATCGCTCCCAGTTTGGGGTTATTATAAATTATTTTGTTTTTAACATTCATGTATTAGTCTTTTGTGGGCATTATGTCTTAACTTCTCTTGGGTAGATTCTTAGGATGGAATCAACAGGTTGTTTGGTAAGCATATGTTGAACATTTTAAGAAACTGCCAAACTGTTTTCCAAAATGGCTGAATCATTTTTCATTCCTACGAGCAACGTATGAGGGTTCTAGTTCATCACAAAGAAGTTAACGCTTGCTGTCGTTTGTCTGTTGATTGGAGCAAATCTGATGTGTGTGTTGTGGTAGCTCATTGTGGTGTGAAATGGACTTTTATGCAGGTCTTCTCACAGTTTTTAACATAGCCGTGTGAATTACTAGTCTCTGAAAGAAAATGGTGAATAGGGTATACACAACGTTTCCTAAACATATTTTCTCTTGAAATTCTTTTTTCCCTTAAATAAGCATATTAAAAGGCCTAATGTTCTGCAGAACACATTTTGGAAAGCATTACATCATTTGATTGTAATATTTTTCGCTTTGTTCTCTGTGATATTTAATTATGGACAAGTGTTTACCACACGATGATTTTGAATCAGGTGGCATAGATGCAGAGGTTAATAGAATGCAAGAGTTAAAGGAGGATGCTTAAGAGATTTGCGCTGGGCTGTTTTTGAGAAGCAATAGTTTTCCTGAATAACTAAATGTCAATTTGTTTTTCTCTGTACTTGGTTCCCCAGCCCAGTCCAGATGGGCCTCAGATCTCAAGTGGAGTTCAGCAAAGCTCACGTTGAGATCCTGGCTACATTTTCCTTATCAATGCTCAGATAATAATCATAACAACAACAACAATGATAATAATTCAAATTTATGTTGATCACATCTGTGCCAGGCACTGTGCTAAGCAGTCTTCATGAATTATCTTCTCAAATCCCCAGTGTGGGTACTAGTATTGCGGCCACTTTACAGATGAGTAAACTGAGGCACAGAGTGACCAGTAGCTTGCACACAGGTAGTAGGAAGTGGCAGAGTCAGGATCTGAACCTGGGGCCTTGACACTCGGGCTGTGTTCTTGAACCACTCTGCTATATATCCTGCATGTGTGCTTGCTAAGTCACTTCAGTTGTGTTTGCCTCTGTGAGACCCTAGGGATTGTAGCTCACCAGGCTCCTCTGTCCATGGGATTTCCCAGGCAAGAATACTGGAGTGGGTTGCCATTTTCTTTTCCAGGGGATCTTCCCAACCCAGGGATCGAACCTCTTATCTTTTATGTCTCCTGCATTGGTAGGTGGGTTCTTTTCCACTAGGGCCGCCTGGGAAGCCTGGTATATATCCNCCTCTGTCCATGGGATTTCCCAGGCAAGAATACTGGAGTGGGTTGCCATTTTCTTTTCCAGGGGATCTTCCCAACCCAGGGATCGAACCTCTTATCTTTTATGTCTCCTGCATTGGTAGGTGGGTTCTTTTCCACTAGGGCCGCCTGGGAAGCCTGGTATATATCCTACCACCTTCCTGGTGGCTCAGCTGGTAAAAACTGCAGTGCAGGAGACCTGAGTTTGACCCCTGGGTTAGGAAGATCCCTGGAGAAGGGAATGGCTATCCACTCCAGCATTCTGGCCTGCAGAATTCCATGGACTGTATAGTTCATGGGGTCACAAAGAGTAGGACGTGACTGAGTGAGTGACTTTCACTTCACCTTCCAAAAAGGTGGATCAGCTTGAAAGAAGATTTTTGCTTGTCTTAACTGCACAGCAGCTGTAGGATTTCCAGTCCAGAATTTGCCTCCCTAGAGTCATCATCATCCCAGTTGCCCCTGCTCTTTCTTCTCACCTGCCAGGAAATACATCACTTGTGCTCCTGTGAACGTCTCCTTGTGTTTACCCGTCTCTTCCTGTCTGAAGGCCACCCCCTTTGTCCAGGCCTAACCTGACCTCTGGGCTATTCACACACACAAACACACACACACACGAAAACCTCTACCCGGTTTCGTTGTCTCCGGGTCTTCACTTAAAAATCAGGATTTGCATCCCCACCAGCAACATCTTTCCAGATTCCCGCTCTACACGACACACCACTCTTACTCACTTCAACAACCACCTTCAAGGCTCCTTTTGCTCAAGGGATAGTTCCCAGGCCCTGAGCAGGGCATTCAGACTGGTTGCTATTTGCCTCCCCAGTCTATCTCCCGTGACTGCCCCTGTTGGAGCCTCTGCTGTGGGCGGGTGCTTCATTGCTGCCAGAACAAGTGAAGCTGTGCCTGACTCTGTGCCTTTGCTTCTCCCTGTCCTCCAGCCTGCAGCGCCTCCTTCTCTGTTGTTTGCTCTCTGAGTGCTTGCCTGCCCTTGGAAGGCCCCTCATCTCTAGGATGCTATTTCGGCAGAACTCAGCCTATGGTGATCTCGCCCTTCTCTGAATCCCCTGAGAGTACCATAACCTGGGACACTGGTCATCTGTCCAATCTCTTCAGCTTCAGTCTTATTTATTGTAAACTGAGTGTAAGAACAGCCCCAGCTTCATAGGGTTATTGCCTTGGTTGAAAGATACTACAAAACTTAGCACTGTATTTGGGTCAAAGCCACAAATCATCCAATAAATGGAAGATAATGTTACTGATAATCAAGACTGTCATTTTTATGATGCATGATGCATGATGCTTTGTGTTGTTTGACTGTCTCATGCAGGGTAGACCTCTTGAGAGTGGGGATCAAGTCATGTCATACCTAATGCACTGCCTTAAGCACCAAGGATCCTGGGGAATGTTTGTTGAGAGCACCAAGGATCCTAGGGAATGTTTGTTGAGAATGGGTAAGCAATCTTGAACCTGGAATCAGAAGCTCAGTGTCAATCCTAGCTCTGTAGGCAACTCCATGTGTGACCTTGAGTTGGCCCTTTGGACTCCCAGTTTCTTCCACGCTGTATCATCCCTAACATGCTCTTTGAGGCTGGCTTCAAATCCAAGCCCTGATATTGATTCTCTGTGTTACTTTGGGCACATTCTTGAATCCTCTTAGCCCTCAGTGTCTTCATCTGGGAGATGGAGAGAACAGCAGTGCTTCTGTATTGGCTGTGAGGATAGTGAGATAATGCTGTTAACATGCTTATCTTACTAGCTGCTCTTCTGGTTGTTTTAGTATTGCTGTTTAGCTAATAAACGCTAGACTTGCTAATGTTTTCAAATGTATGTATTTCCTGGTGTTGCCATAATGAAGCACTATAAATTGAACGGCTTAAACAAAGAAGTTGATGGTTTCAAAGTGCCACAGTCTAGAAATCCAAAGTCAGGGCGTTGGGTTTGATCAGTCTTGATGAGGGGGGTTGGTTCCTTCCGAGGGGGTTGGCTCCTTCTGAGGGCTGAGCCATGTCTTTCTCCTACCTTCTGGTGGCCTCAGGCATCCCTTGTCTTGTCAGTGGTACCCTTCCTGTGTCTCTGCAGCATCTTCTCTATGCGTGTCTGTCTCCACATCTAGATTTCCCCCTTTTATAAGGTCACCAGTCATCTTGGATTAGCGGCCACCCTAATGACCTGATTTTAACTTGATTACCTCTGTTAACAATGTAGTTCCTAAAAAGGTCATATTATGAGGTTCTGGAAGTTAGGGTTTCAGTATACCATTTTTTCCCAACTCAACCTGTAACAGAGAAAATGACTAATTATTGTATTCTCTAGAAAATACTTTGCTGAGAAAATGAGTTGGCATTTCTCAATGAGAGAGGAGAGAACCCACAACACTTGAGAGTGAGTCTTCCCGACTCCATGACACCTGGCATTCACAGCAGTCCATTTAACTGGGCATGACGAGAGGAATTCGTTTTGACAAAGACCTGCTTCTTTCCACAAAGTGAGTCCCAGGACCTTTGCCCCGAGTGGTATTTCCCACACGTGCTTTTGGAATTGCGTATCTATCATTTTTGGTTCATGACATTTTTGCAGAACCCCCAGGATGAAAATAGCACACCAGATCTCAGGCAGTTGGCATCCTCTCTCCATTTTTTATAGCACTCTGCTAAGCTCTCATGCTGTTTACGTGTGATTTATATTCCTCCTGTGGTCCTAAACAGATATAATAAAAACAGATTTAGAATATTAATTTGACATGGTTCAGTCTGGCATGGTCTAATACAAATTTATTTATCTGTAAGACAAAGATACAAGCACAGTTTTCTTCTCTTTCTGATCATTGTAGGAATCAGGAATAAAGGATGTGGTACATTTAGCACAGTTTCTGGTGCCCAGGGGACATCGTTAAATGGTGGTTGCAGACCTTGAGAGCACGGGGTTATAGGGAGGTGATTAGCACGGGGTCTGCTGGTCTTCCCTGGTGGCTCAAATGGTAAAGAATCTACCTGCATCGTGGGAGACCCGGTTCCATCCCCGGGTTGAGAAGATATCCTGGAGAAGGGAATGGTTACCCACTCCAGTATTGTTGTCTTGAGAATTCCATGGATAGAGGAGCCTGGCGGGCTACAGTCCATGGAGTTGCAAAGACTCAGGCATAACTGAGTGATGGAGCATGCGTACATGCACGCAATATTTCACTACTGGGCATATAAATCAACAGATGGACCTAGTGATTGGAACTGGGATACAAGGTAAGGTCTCGGGTCTGACAATACTGGGTCCTGGTTCCCAGAAATGGAGCTAGGAAGAAAAAAGAGCAAAATAACATCAAAGTTTAGATAGGGTTGCTCGATTAGAAATGGATCACCAACAAAGTCCTACTGTATAGCACAGGGAAACCTGCTCAGTGTTATGTGGCAGCCTGGATGGGAGAGGAGTCTGGGGAAGAATGGATGCATTTGTGTATATGGATGAGTCCCTTTCTTGTCCACCTGAAACCATCATATTATTGTTAATCGGCTATACTCCAGTGTAAAATAAAAAGTTTAAAAAAAGCTTAAAAAATGCTTACCAAGTGAGTCTGACACTATCCTGAGCACTTTATGCACAACCTCATGAGTTAAGTACTATTGATTATCTCCAGTTTACAGATGAGAACATCAAGGCTCAGAAACATGTGCATGATCACACTGCCACTATGTGGCAGGATCAAATTTCAGACACAAGCCAGCAACTATTCTTACCTATTTAAGGCAAGTGCAAGGACATCAGAGTAGCCCTGGAACCACAACGCCGAGTATCAAAAGTAAGCTGAGCCTTGGGAAAAATGGTCCTAGATATTTCTTAGCCATACATTTCTAGGTATAAAATTGCACAGACACTTCCTGACAGTTAGAAAAGCTGGTCTTCTCATAACAGAAGCTGAACTGTAATAAACCTGCCCTGTTGCCAAAAGCTTGATTAATTCTAACAGAAAATCCATGACACAAAATCATCTTGTATTGAAAAACTTCTTGCCCACTTTACATTTCATTCTTGTATTAATATAAGACTTGACCCCTTTCATGGGTTAATCAATGCTTCCAAGGGCTCTCTGACCACTGTTCTTTCTCACTGATTTGAGGCTCATTCATTTGATATGAATCTGATATCTAATCAAGATGTCCTCCACCTTATGCATGAAACCTTGGCACTAATAAATATATTTGTTCAATTCTGAGAGTAATTTGCCAGAATTTCTACATTTCATAACAGTCTTTCCTTTCTTTCACTCCAGAGCATAACCTTCAGTGGCAGAACAAATCAGGCCAGTCAGCAAGCTGCCAAGTCCTGTGGGCTCCTTGTCAAGGAGAACAGCTGGACCCATTCTAATCAACGTTCAACACAACACCTTTGGATTGCTGAAGGAGATCAGGCCAGACTTTGAAACTTTTCAAAGACTTCCAGTAGCCACTGAATGCAAAAGACAAAGGTGTCTCATTCACCCAATAAGTCTACATTTAAACGTCTGTACCTAGCATGGATGATGGTTATTGAAATAGCCCAGACCTCTGTCACAGTGAAAGGAATATAGCTCAAGAGGCAAGCAGGCAGTCCCAGAACCGAGGAATGGATGACTACAAATATCAGGACAGCTATGAGGGCTATGCCCCCAGTGATGCCTACTATCGTGGCAATGAGTCCAATCCAGACGAGGATGCGCAGAGTGACGTCACGGAAGGCCACGATGAGGAAGATGAGATCTACGAGGGCGAGTACCAGGGCATCCCTCACCCAGATGACGTCAAGGCCAAGCAGGCCAAGATGGCGCCCTCCAGGGCAGATGGTCTTCGGGGCCAGGCAGACCTGCTGGCCGAGCGGATGCAGGACGAGGAGCAGCTGGCACACCAGTACGAGACCATCATTGATGAGTGTGGCCATGGACGCTTCCAGTGGATCCTCTTTTTTGTTTTGGGTTTGGCCCTGATGGCTGATGGGGTGGAAGTGTTCGTGGTGAGTTTTGCCCTGCCCAGTGCCGAGAAGGACATGTGTCTCTCTAGTTCCAAGAAAGGAATGCTTGGTAAGTAGAAATTTTCAGAGCTCATTCTCCTTGTGGCATGAAAATCTGAAGCGGGAAAGAGCGGTATAATTTGTATAGCACCTGTCACTCTCAGGCGTCTTAAATATACCGTAATGTCCTTGCAGCACTATCATTTCACATCCATTTTGCCATGAAGGTGTTTTTATCTCAGAGACTTTAATAGGCACAGGTTTACAAAGCTGATAGATATTGGAGCTTAGGTTCCTGCTGAGAACTGTCTGGCTCTCAAGACTTTAGTTCTTTTTTCCAAGTCTTTGTTTAAAAAATTGAAGTACAGCTGATGTACAATATTATATAAGTTACAGGCATACAATGTAGGGATTCACAAATTTTAAAGGTTATACTTCCTTCTCCTCCTCCCTGAGAGTCTGATTTCTCTCTTCTTTCTATTAAATCATCTTCCATATCCAAACAACAAATTCGTTTTGTGTGTGTGCGTGTCTCTTCCACTCAGCCCTCCTCTCTGTGACTTTCCAGAATCCATTAGCAGCCGCTCCTGGTTTCTCTTGTATATAAGTGTTAGTGGGCTGAATGCCCGTGTGTCTTGGCGATAAATGCTGGGCTGAGCCACCCGCAGAGCCCCTGCAGGCTGTTGGGAGCCACACTGTGAAGCACAGATGGAGTCCGTGGGACGGAGGACAGGAGCTTGGCAAATCCTTGATGAGACTAGCACCATCAGAGCCAGACTTCAGATATCAGGGCTTGAGGCACAGAGAATTTTGTGAAGTTAGAGAGCGTGTGGGCATAAATAGTATGGCATAGAAGAGATTCATCAAAATATAGACAAGGGCTTGTCTTGGTCATTAAATGTCCTACAAAACATATTCATTCTCTAAATTCACCATCCATACAGTCGATTGCTTAGGAAATGTACAGTTTCAGAGAACTTACCGTGAGTCAGGTTCTTACTCAAGACTGAGACGCTTTAATTGTTATGACCCTCAAGAACTCAAAATCCATCCAGCAATTTAGTTCATTCATTCAACAGGTATTTCTTGTTTGTGTACCATGTTTTAGTCTTTCTGCTCCAGCCCTGGAGAAAAGACAATGAACAAGGAAGATGTTGTCCTTGCCTCTCAGAGAATTTATATAAAGTAGGACAAACAGGCATTAACAAACAGAGAACTATTTGATTATGGTAAGGATGCGTGCTTTCAAACATTTTGTGCCACTCTGGCCCCACTGCTTGCTTTAGGGCAGGGACTGACAGACATTTTCTCTGCAGGTCTAGACGGTCTCTGTTGCCGCTGCTCAACTCTGCCTCTAGCCCAAAAGAGGCCATAGACAATATGCAAACAAATAGGCACAACTGTGTTCCAATAAAACTTTATTTAGAAAAAATGTAGCGGGCTGAATTTAGCCTGTGGGTTATAGTTCATTGGCCCCTGGTTTACAGCCACAATAAATAGGACTAGTATAAAAAATGGAGAAAGCATCTGCATAAAGAACTGTCCCTAGAGGCTTTTAAAAATGGTTTTATAGACTCACAGATGTAGTAAATAGATTTGTGGTTGCCAAAGGGAAGTGGGGGGAGGAGGAGGGAAGGAAGGGGAGTCTGGGATTAGCAGAGGCAGACTGTTATATATAGGATGGATACATCATAAGGTCATATAGGGAACTATATTCAACATTCTGTGATAAGCTGTAATGGAAAATAATATAAAAAAATACCTATCTATATATAGAGAGACCTATATATCTGAATCACTTTGCCGAATAGATGAAATTTACACAACATTGTGAATCAGCTATACTTCAATAAAACTTTTTAAAAAGAAGCATACAGGCCACTATCCCTAATGAATATAAATGTGAAAAAACAATTAGCCTTAAAGAAGAAGTAAATTCTAACACAAGCTACAACATGGATGAAACGAGTTACACTAAGTGGAATAAACCACACACACCCACGTTTTTTATTTATTCCTGTTTGATTAAAGTTAAAGGGACCTTTAAAATTATGAGATCTCTGTCAAGTATGGCTATCAGGGAATTAAAAGAGACCAAGTGTATACAAACAAAAGAAATGACTCAAGAAGCAAGATGTCACCCAGAGTTTATTATTATTATCATTTTAAAATAATAAAAAATTATTTTTATCAGCAAAATTTTGCTGTCTTTTCAAGTTTCAATAGACTTTTTTAAAAAGGGCAAAACCAAAATGAATCCCAACCCCCTGACCAAACAAAACTGTTGCCTGTTGATCTAAACATTTCCAAGACCATTACTTTGTTTTGTGGAACAAAACAGGTTTCAACTGAAACCCTGGATTCCTATTAATCCAAATTGGCATGTCGGTAATGATTTCATGCCCTCTTGGTCTCTCCACTACCCTGATACCTGACAACCTCATTAACAACCGGCTCGCAGGGCAAATGCTGGGAATTAAGGAAACATGGTCCCAATCTGGAGAACCCACGTTGTGAAGTTTTGCTTTCAGTGTTTACGATGAAGATGCTATGACTCAGCTCAAGTGGGGCAGGCAGACCCCTGACAGAGATGGACTCCCATGTGCACTTGTGGGGCCCTCTAATGGATCCAGGGAGATGGGTGACTGGAGAGTCCCATCAGGCTGGCTTCACTATGCATTTTCTCATGTCAGCTTCATAGTCACCATGGTGCTTATAGGAATTTTTGTGCCGTTTGTACATATCAGGAAGCAGACTCACTGAGCTGTATTCGAGGCACAGAGTAATTGCTGGAGCTGGGCTTTCAACCCAGGTCTTTCTGATTTTAGGGTCTGTGCTCATGCTGATACACCATACAGCCTTTCTTTCATGCGTGGTCTTTAGGAAGGAGGTCATGCCACGGGGAAGACTTCTCTCCAGTCATCAGGCACCCCATAGGGTACCTGAACACCATGAATTTCTTCCAACAGAGAGGTAGCATGGTGTGGGGAACGTTGCCAGCGTGGACACTGGTGTCCGTCAACAAGGTTTTGGCAACTGGCTTTGTCATTTATCTTTCTTGGCAAGTGACCTTGGGCAAGTCATCACTTCTTTAAGGATCAGTTTTCCTATATATGGAATAGGGTACATCTGTTGTGAGGATTATATGAGATAAAGCTGGTAAGCTCCATGCCCACTAAACTACTGTTAGTTCTTGTTACTTTGTATTATTACAGTCTCCTTGCAGCATTTATAGCGAGTTGCGGTTCCCTGGTGGCTCAGTGGTAAAGAACCTGCCTGCCAAGGCAGGAGATGCAGGAGACACAGGTTCAATCCCTGGGCTGGAAATATCCCCTGGAGAAGGAAATGGCAACCCACTCCAGTACTCTTGCCTGGGAAATCCCGTGGACAGAGGAGCCTGGTGGACTACAATCCATGGGGCTGAGAAGAGTCAGACATGACTGGAGCAATTTAGCACAGTTGCACTGTGATCATGGAACAGCCTGGACCCTGCAGCCACGTGGACCCGGCCTCCTCCAATTCTTAGGAGAGCGACTTTGGGAATTACTTAGCTACTCTGTGCTCAGTTTCCTTCTCTGCAAAATGGAGCTGCTAAGGATATCTTACATCACAGGATTTTTGAGGACTAAACGAGTTTAATGCATTTAACTTGCCTGAAACGGTGGCTGCCCATCATAGGTGCTCAAGATATTTTCATTATTATTGCTAAGATTGTTTGTTTCTTTCTTTCTTTTTTTTAATACAAATTTATTTATTTTAATTAGAGGTTAATGACTTTAGAATATTGTATTGGTTTTGCCATACATCAACATGAACACACCACAGGTATACACGTGTTCCCCATCCTGAACCCCCCTCCTTCCTCCCTCCCTGTACCATTCCTCTGGGTCGTCCCAGTGCACATCAGCCCCAAGCATCCAGTATCATGCATCGAACCTGGGCTGGTGACTCGTTTCATATATGATATTATACATGTTTCAATGCCATTCTCCCAAATCATCCCACCCTCTCCCTCTCCCTCTCCCACAGAGTCCAAAAGACTGTTCTACACATTCTAAGAAATAATTGTGCTTAGCTGCTCAGTTGTGTCCAACTCTTTGTGACCCCATGGACTGTAGCCTGCCAGGCTCCTCTGTCCATGGGGTTTATTTATTATTTATTTGGAATGCTCTGGGTCTTAGTTGAGACTTGAGGGATTTTCTCTGTGGCACACAGGATTTTCCATCTTCCTGGTGGCATGTGGGATCTTTAGCTGTGGCATGTGAGATCTCGTTCTCTTACCAGGAATCAAACCCAGGCCCCATTCACTGGGAATGCAGTCTTACCCAGTGGACTACCAAGGAAGTCCCTGTTGAGGTTGCTGTCATTACTAAGTTGATTGCTTGATCATGGTGACTCACCCAAATTCAGGACTCGATTTTCTCAGCTGCCATGATATCATGCATTCCTTTCACCCAAGATTGTTAATAGTAGGTTTTGAAGGTCAAGCTTCCCTACCTAGGCTGGTGAAAAGACCTTTTCTTTCAGGTGCTAAGCTAGTTCTTTCTTTCCCCTTCCTGGTGTTTTTTCATAAGACAATTTTTTAGAGCAATTTTAGATTCACAGACAAATTGAGAGGAAGGTATTTAGATATTTTGCTTACGTCCCTGCCCCTACGTATGTATAATTTCCTCCTATTATCCATATCCTCTTCCAGAGTGTACATTGTTACAACTGATGAACCTACATTGACACATCTTATTCACCCAAAGTCCATAGTTTATTTTGATTAATACCTTAGGGTGCCATCTTGGTGTGATACATTCAATGAGCTGGACAAATGTATAGTGATACATACCCGTCATTATAGTGTCTTACAGAGTATTTTCACTGCCTTAAAAATTCCTCGTGTTCCACCTGTTCATCCCTTCCCTCTTCCCCAGTTTCTAGAAGCCACTGATTTTTTTTTTCTTTTACTGTCTTCATAAGGTTTTGCCTTTTCCAGAATTTCATATAATGGGACTCATATAGTATGTAGCCATTTAAAACTGGCTTCTTTTGCTCAATAATATGCATGCAAGTTTCCTCCCTGTCTTTGGATGGATTGATAGCACATGCCTTTCTAGGGTTGAATAATATTCCATTATTTGTCTGTACCACAGTTGTATTTATCCATTCGCCTACCAAAGGGCATCTTGGTTGCTTCCAAGTTTTGACAGTTGTGAATAAAGCTGCTATAAATGTCCATGTGCAGGTTTTTGTGTGGATAGTTAGTTTTCAGCTCCTTTGGGTATCAAGGTGTGTGATTGCTGGACTGTATGGGAAGAATAAGCTTGGTTTTGTAAGAGACTGCCAAACTGTCTCCTAAAGGGGCTGTGCCATTTTGCATCGCCAGCAGCGTGTGTAAGTGCTTCCGTTGCTCCACATCCTCAGCAGTATGTGATGTCTTCAGTGTTCTGGATTGGGTCATTCTAATAGGTGTGATATGGTATCTTGCTGTTTTAACTTGCATTACTCTGATGACCTGTGATGTGGGCCATCATTCCATATACTTATTTGCTATCTGCGTACCTTCTGTATGGCTTTTCTGGTGGCTCAGAGGTAGAGAACCCGCCTACCAATGAAGGAGGCATGGGTTCAGTCCCTGGGTTGAGAAGATCCCCTGGAAGAGGAAACGGCAACCCTCTCTGGATTCTTGTCTGGGAAATCCCATGGTACGGAGGAGCCTGGTGGGCTACACAGTCCATGGGGTCACAAAAGCGTCAGACATGACTTAGCGACTAAACAAGCGTGCCTTCGTTGGTGAAGCGTCTATTAAGGTCTTTGAAAGTGAAAGTGAAAAGTGAAAGCGAAAGTTGCTCAGTCGTGTCCGACTCCGTGTGACCCCGTGGACTGCAGTCCGACGGGCTCCTCTGTCCATGGAATTCTCCAAGCAAGAATACTGGAGTTGTTAAATTAGGTTTTTTACTTTCTTACTGTTGAGTTTTAAGAGGTCTTTGTAGTTTTTGGATAACTGTCTTCTATCAGATGTCTTTTGCAAATATTTTCTATCAGTCTGTGAGCTGTCTTCTCATTCTTTTAACTTTTGTTACTTAAAAAAAAAAAGCAAACTGGAGGAGTTGCCTGTGGGCTAGTGGTTAGGATTCAGTATTTTCACTGTCCTGGCCCGAGTTCAATTCCTGGTGGGGGAACTGAAATCTCTCAAGCCATGTAGTTCAGCCAAAACAGAAAAAGGAAAAAAAGTCACTGAAAGTGATGCCTCTAGACGTGACCCTAGCTAATGTACCAGGGAAAGAATTCAGAGGGAGAACTCCTCCCACTCCCAAATTCAGACCTCAAATTGTGAACTATTTTGTTATTTTTCTTCCTGGAAATGGATGAATCCATTCAGAAGATAAAAGAAGCATCCCTAGGCCAGGTAACAAAAATATCTAGGCGCTGCTCTGCCACTTGGCTGAGCTTTTAAAAAGATGAAAGATGAACCCTTCCTTCAAGGGTTGTGTTTTAGTGGGTCACATCTAAAACTGTCTCATTTGGGGAAGAAAAAGCCCCATGAAAAATGTTAGCATTCAAGGCTCAGCCCTGTTCTTTTTCTTTTCTTTTTTTACAGTTTCAGCAGTTGTTTCTTTCTTTAAAATTTATTTTTAATTGAAGGATAATTACAATATTGTGTTGGTTTCGGCCATACAACAACATGGATCAGCCATAGGTGTACAAGAGTCCCCTCTCTCTTGAACCTCCTTCCCACCCCATCCCACACTCTAGGTTGTCACAGAGCCCCAGTTTGAGTTCCCTGAGTCATACAGCAAATTCCTACTGGCTGTCTCTTTTACATATGGTAGTGTATATGTTTCCATGGTAATCTCCCCGTTCCTCCCACCCTCTCCGTCCTCCCCCCCACCTGCCACGTGTACAAGTCTGTTCTCTGTGGCTGCGTCTCCATGGCTGCCCTGCAAATCGGTTCATCAGTACCATCTTTCTAGATTCCATATATATATGTGTGTTAATATACGATATTTGTTTTTCTTCAGCCCTTTCTCTTATGAAGCGGTTAGTCCCCTTTAAGACAGGAAGAATGCATTCATCTGTTAATTAAATTCATTCTTCTTATTTTTAGAAGGATCACTGAACATTTCCATGTAGTATTCCCTTGTGGCAATGCGAGGCGGGCAGGTCCCAGCACCCAGTGAGCTTTGCTCTAATGGTGAAAGTAAGGTTCACACGAGAAACACAGAATACCAAACAGCACTTTGCAATTAAGCGATGCCGTGTTCAGTGTTATCCCTCTTTTTCAGAAGTGAAGGAAGCAGACAGCGTAAGGGACAGAACCTGAGGTTGACAGGTTGCAGAGTTAAGTGGCCTGTTTCTACATCTGCTCTTCTGTTCCAGGGCTGTGTGTCCTTGTGCTGATTTTGGAGTCTTCTTCTCAAAGACTTCCATGATTTTAGGTGGTTGATGAATGAATCTATACTTCTTTATAATCCCTTTTAGTTACTATTTATGTATTTCCTGGTTATATATAGGAAAAAAATCATTTAAAAAGACTTGAAGATAGGAAGTTCAGGACTATCTGGCATGACATTTTCTTTTTCAAATGACATCGAATTGTTGCCATCTCGAATCCTTATTTCCTTATAGCTAGGACAGTACTTACTATTCATGACACACGAAGCTAACCAGCAGAGTCCTTCTCTGCCTGAATTGGGTAAATCACCACCAAGGTTTTCCCATGTTGTAAAAGTACTCCTTAAGCTGGAACTGTGGGTGATTCCCACCTTCAAGCTGATCAGAAGGAAGAGAGCTCTGTTTTCAGGCACAGTTCCACCTTTGCCTTCAGAACCTGGATTTCCTAAAAGGGTCCAGTTGCTCTGTGGGTGCTTTACTGGCTGTTAGTTTTCCTTGCGATCTGCAGTGGGAAGGCTCAGGGAGTCCTACAGCTTCAGACAGTGATTTAGAACCTAATAGGGGACCCCTGGGGCTTGATGTCAGTATGAGCTAAGGGAGGACATGGAGCAATGTCAGATGGAGTGGATTCAGTAGAATAAATTGTGCACTGAATTTCCATAGCGGCTCAGAGATGGATGTATTACTCTACTGTCATGAAAGATTATCCTTTAATTGTTTTATATGCAAATTCATAGTGAGCATCAGGGCAGAACACTTGATTTATGAACCGCTTTATCTTTAGCCCTGAATTCAGAGTGTCAGTTCCTAAAAGGAGAGGCCGCCTACACCCTAGAGCCTGGCACACAACATGTGCTCAATAAGTACTTACTTAGTATCATGGAAACAAACACTCATGATGGTGAAATCCACCACTAGGAATTCTCATATAATCTTTTTGTGTTTGATTGTATCAGCTGTTTTTATGATTTTTTAGATCATGAGATTCTTTAGAATAGAAAGAAAACCAAGCGCTCCCTTAATAGAGTCCACACTGATTGCCATGTATAGGAATGTCGGCTTGATTGCACAGTCAATGGAAGAGCTTTTAATGGAGAGCTATTAAATGACGTTGAGGAAGAGAGTGACAAGCTGGTTTAAGATGATTTTGGTACTGGACATCAGGCTGGCTTCACTATGCATTTTCTCATGTCAGCTTCATAGTCACCATGGTGCTTATAGGAATTTTTGTGCCGTTTGTACATATCAGGAAGCAGACTCACTGAGCTGTATTCGAGGCACAGAGTAATTGCTGGAGCTGGGCTTTCAACCCAGGTCTTTCTGATTTTAGGGTCTGTGCTCATGCTGATACACCATACAGCCTTTCTTTCATGCGTGGTCTTTAGGAAGGAGGTCATGCCACGGGGAAGACTTCTCTCCAGTCATCAGGCACCCCATAGGGTACCTGAACACCATGAATTTCTTCCAACAGAGAGGTAGCATGGTGTGGGGAACGTTGCCAGCGTGGACACTGGTGTCCGTCAACAAGGTTTTGGCAACTGGCTTTGTCATTTATCTTTCTTGGCAAGTGACCTTGGGCAAGTCATCACTTCTTTAAGGATCAGTTTTCCTATATATGGAATAGGGTACATCTGTTGCGAGGATTATATGAGATAAAGCTGGTAAGCTCCATGCCCACTAAACTACTGTTAGTTCTTGTTACTTTGTATTATTACAGTCTCCCTGCAGCATTTATAGCGAGTTGTGGTTCCCTGGTGGCTCAGTGGTAAAGAACCTGCCTGCCAAGGCAGGAGATGCAGGAGACACAGGTTCGATCCCTGGGCTGGAAATATCCCCTGGAGAAGGAAATGGCAACCCACTCCAGTACTCTTGCCTGGGAAATCCCGTGGACAGAGGAGCCTGCTGGACTACAATCCATGCGGCTGAGAAGAGTCAGACATGACTGGAGCAATTTAGCACAGTTGCACTGTGATCATGGAACAGCCTGGACCCTGCAGCCACGTGGACCCGGCCTCCTCCAATTCTTAGGAGAGCGACTTTGGGAATTACTTAGCTACTCTGTGCTCAGTTTCCTTCTCTGCAAAATGGAGCTGCTAAGGATATCTTACATCACAGGATTTTTGAGGACTAAACGAGTTTAATGCATTTAACTTGCCTGAAACGGTGGCTGCCCATCATAGGTGCTCAAGATATTTTCATTATTATTGCTAAGATTGTTTGTTTCTTTCTTTCTTTCTTTTAATACAAATTTATTTATTTTAATTAGAGGTTAATGACTTTAGAATATTGTATTGGTTTTGCCATACATCAACATGAACACACCACAGGTATACACGTGTTCCCCATCCTGAACCCCCCTCCTTCCTCCCTCCCTGTACCATCCCTCTGGGTCGTCCCAGTGCACATCAGCCCCAAGCATCCAGTATCATGCATCGAACCTGGGCTGGTGACTCGTTTCATATATGATATTATACATGTTTCAATGCCATTCTCCCAAATCATCCCACCCTCTCCCTCTCCCTCTCCCACAGAGTCCAAAAGACTGTTCTACACATTCTAAGAAATAATTGTGCTTAGCTGCTCAGTTGTGTCCAACTCTTTGTGACCCCATGGACTGTAGCCTGCCAGGCTCCTCTGTCCATGGGGTTTATTTATTATTTATTTGGAATGCTCTGGGTCTTAGTTGAGACTTGAGGGATTTTCTCTGTGGCACACAGGATTTTCCATCTTCCTGGTGGCATGTGGGATCTTTAGCTGTGGCATGTGAGATCTCGTTCTCTTACCAGGAATCAAACCCAGGCCCCATTCACTGGGAATGCAGTCTTACCCAGTGGACTACCAAGGAAGTCCCTGTTGAGGTTGCTGTCATTACTAAGTTGATTGCTTGATCATGGTGACTCACCCAAATTCAGGACTCGATTTTCTCAGCTGCCATGATATCATGCATTCCTTTCACCCAAGATTGTTAATAGTAGGTTTTGAAGGTCAAGCTTCCCTACCTAGGCTGGTGAAAAGACCTTTTCTTTCAGGTGCTAAGCTAGTTCTTTCTTTCCCCTTCCTGGTGTTTTTTCATAAGACAATTTTTTAGAGCAATTTTAGATTCACAGACAAATT
Organism: Oreotragus oreotragus; assembly: GCA_006410675.1. NCBI lineage: Eukaryota > Metazoa > Chordata > Mammalia > Artiodactyla > Bovidae > Oreotragus > Oreotragus oreotragus. The sequence continues at coordinate 39,556 of SJYX01005839.1, read as the reverse complement.
GAGAGGAAGGTATTTAGATATTTTGCTTACGTCCCTGCCCCTACGTATGTATAATTTCCTCCTATTATCCATATCCTCTTCCAGAGTGTACATTGTTACAACTGATGAACCTACATTGACACATCTTATTCACCCAAAGTCCATAGTTTATTTTGATTAATACCTTAGGGTGCCATCTTGGTGTGATACATTCAATGAGCTGGACAAATGTATAGTGATACATACCCGTCATTATAGTGTCTTACAGAGTATTTTCACTGCCTTAAAAATTCCTCGTGTTCCACCTGTTCATCCCTTCCCTCTTCCCCAGTTTCTAGAAGCCACTGATTTTTTTTTTCTTTTACTGTCTTCATAAGGTTTTGCCTTTTCCAGAATTTCATATAATGGGACTCATATAGTATGTAGCCATTTAAAACTGGCTTCTTTTGCTCAATAATATGCATGCAAGTTTCCTCCCTGTCTTTGGATGGATTGATAGCACATGCCTTTCTAGGGTTGAATAATATTCCATTATTTGTCTGTACCACAGTTGTATTTATCCATTCGCCTACCAAAGGGCATCTTGGTTGCTTCCAAGTTTTGACAGTTGTGAATAAAGCTGCTATAAATGTCCATGTGCAGGTTTTTGTGTGGATAGTTAGTTTTCAGCTCTTTTGGGTATCAAGGTGTGTGATTGCTGGACTGTATGGGAAGAATAAGCTTGGTTTTGTAAGAGACTGCCAAACTGTCTCCTAAAGGGGCTGTGCCATTTTGCATCGCCAGCAGCGTGTGTAAGAGCTTCCGTTGCTCCACATCCTCAGCAGTATGTGATGTCTTCAGTGTTCTGGATTGGGTCATTCTAATAGGTGTGATATGGTATCTTGCTGTTTTAACTTGCATTACTCTGATGACCTGTGATGTGGGCCATCATTCCATATACTTATTTGCTATCTGCGTACCTTCTGTATGGCTTTTCTGGTGGCTCAGAGGTAGAGAACCCGCCTACCAATGAAGGAGACATGGGTTCAGTCCCTGGGTTGAGAAGATCCCCTGGAAGAGGAAACGGCAACCCTCTCTGGATTCTTGTCTGGGAAATCCCATGGTACGGAGGAGCCTGGTGGGCTACACAGTCCATGGGGTCACAAAAGCGTCAGACATGACTTAGCGACTAAACAAGCGTGCCTTCGTTGGTGAAGCGTCTATTAAGGTCTTTGAAAGTGAAAGTGAAAAGTGAAAGCGAAAGTTGCTCAGTCGTGTCCGACTCCGTGTGACCCCGTGGACTGCAGTCCGACGGGCTCCTCTGTCCATGGAATTCTCCAAGCAAGAATACTGGAGTTGTTAAATTAGGTTTTTTACTTTCTTACTGTTGCGTTTTAAGAGGTCTTTGTAGTTTTTGGATAACTGTCTTCTATCAGATGTCTTTTGCAAATATTTTCTATCAGTCTGTGAGCTGTCTTCTCATTCTTTTAACTTTTGTTACTTAAAAAAAAAAAGCAAACTGGAGGAGTTGCCTGTGGGCTAGTGGTTAGGATTCAGTATTTTCACTGTCCTGGCCCGAGTTCAATTCCTGGTGGGGGAACTGAAATCTCTCAAGCCATGTAGTTCAGCCAAAACAGAAAAAGGAAAAAAAGTCACTGAAAGTGATGCCTCTAGACGTGACCCTGGCTAATGTACCAGGGAAAGAATTCAGAGGGAGAACTCCTCCCACTCCCAAATTCAGACCTCAAATTGTGAACTATTTTGTTATTTTTCTTCCTGGAAATGGATGAATCCATTCAGAAGAGAAAAGAAGCATCCCTAGGCCAGGTAACAAAAATATCTAGGCGCTGCTCTGCCACTTGGCTGAGCTTTTAAAAAGATGAAAGATGAACCCTTCCTTCAAGGGTTGTGTTTTAGTGGGTCACATCTAAAACTGTCTCATTTGGGGAAGAAAAAGCCCCATGAAAAATGTTAGCATTCAAGGCTCAGCCCTGTTCTTTTTCTTTTCTTTTTTTACAGTTTCAGCAGTTGTTTCTTTCTTTAAAATTTATTTTTAATTGAAGGATAATTACAATATTGTGTTGGTTTCGGCCATACAACAACATGGATCAGCCATAGGTGTACAAGAGTCCCCTCTCTCTTGAACCTCCTTCCCACCCCATCCCACACTCTAGGTTGTCACAGAGCCCCAGTTTGAGTTCCCTGAGTCATACAGCAAATTCCTACTGGCTGTCTCTTTTACATATGGTAGTGTATATGTTTCCATGGTAATCTCCCCGTTCCTCCCACCCTCTCCGTCCTCCCCCCACCTGCCACGTGTACAAGTCTGTTCTCTGTGGCTGCGTCTCCATGGCTGCCCTGCAAATCGGTTCATCAGTACCATCTTTCTAGATTCCATATATATATGTGTGTTAATATACGATATTTGTTTTTCTTCAGCCCTTTCTCTTATGAAGCGGTTAGTCCCCTTTAAGACAGGAAGAATGCATTCATCTGTTAATTAAATTCATTCTTCTTATTTTTAGAAGGATCACTGAACATTTCCATGTAGTATTCCCTTGTGGCAATGCGAGGCGGGCAGGTCCCAGCACCCAGTGAGCTTTGCTCTAATGGTGAAAGTAAGGTTCACACGAGAAACACAGAATACCAAACAGCACTTTGCAATTAAGCGATGCCGTGTTCAGTGTTATCCCTCTTTTTCAGAAGTGAAGGAAGCAGACAGCGTAAGGGACAGAACCTGAGGTTGACAGGTTGCAGAGTTAAGTGGCCTGTTTCTACATCTGCTCTTCTGTTCCAGGGCTGTGTGTCCTTGTGCTGATTTTGGAGTCTTCTTCTCAAAGACTTCCATGATTTTAGGTGGTTGATGAATGAATCTATACTTCTTTATAATCCCTTTTAGTTACTATTTATGTATTTCCTGGTTATATATAGGAAAAAAATCATTTAAAAAGACTTGAAGATAGGAAGTTCAGGACTATCTGGCATGACATTTTCTTTTTCAAATGACATCGAATTGTTGCCATCTCGAATCCTTATTTCCTTATAGCTAGGACAGTACTTACTATTCATGACACACGAAGCNAGGTCTGTTACACTGCAAAAGAACTACTTGGTGTTGTAATTTACACAGAAGTTCAGGAAACATGTGTGGGAATGGATATTAAGGGTGTGGGGTAATGGGGAAGGAAAATAAAATTGAATCGGTCTGCATTAATTGAGGACCTGCTAAACAGAAATTCAGCATTTAGTATTGAAGATTGAGGCATTAAAAAGGGCTCTACCGGTTTGGTTAGCTGGGTGGCTAAAACATGGACCAGACACTGCTGGCTCACAGTGTATGAACTTGAGTGCCAGACCTGCCTAGACCTCATGTAGAGGAAGAGATTCAAAGGCTTAGGGAGACTGGAATGTTAGGATGGATTTGTCATTTATGCACCCATCTTGGGAGGGTCCACAGCATATATTCTTCACTGTGTCTATGAGAAATAAATTTGTGAGGCCACCTCCTAACATTCTTGAAGAGCTCTGTGATCACTCTCACTTTTTTATAAGATAAGCGACCTTTTTAAAATTTGGGTTTAGTTTTTGGTTGTGCTGGGCCTCTGCCGCTCTGTGCTGGCTTCTCTAGCTGCGGCGAGTGGGGGCCGCTCTTCCGTGTGGGCTTCTCCCCGTGGTGGCTGCTCCTGCTGCAGAGCACGGCTGTGGCAGGGGCCGCAGTAGCTGCAGCATGCACACTCAGCAGCTGTGGCACGCAGACTGCGTTGTTCCGTGGCATGGGGAATCTTTCCCGACCAGGGGTCAAACCTGTGTCCCCAGCATTGGCAGCCGGATTCTTATCCGTGGGACCATCAGGGAAGTCCTCTGTGATCACTCTTAAATGCACGCCAGGCCTTGGGGGGGCACTTCAGCCGCTGCAGTGAGGAACCTAAGTGCAGGGGGGGTAATTGGACCCTGGGTGGCGGGGGTCAAGGGGCAGCACTTAGCCACCAAAGTCAAGGAGGGTGTGGTTGCCGTAATGGACCACAGAGTCAAATCAGCGACCGGGATAGCCCGACTCTTGGAGACTGAGGTATTCCCAGAAGTGAAATACTCAGGAAGCTTACTAAATTCTTATTTGATCTGTAAACAGAAAGATTCCAGGTCAAGGCAGCAAAAGTCTAACCTGTCTCAAAAAACAGTCACAGTTCCTCAGTCATTTCCCAGGTTTGAGCCAGTTGATAAGCCCCAAATCCATGAATGAAGGGGAGGCCGGGTCTCCTTAAGGAAAGGATCACAGTACCCTTGCCCAAAATTTATACTGGTTAATCTTTCTCCCAGTTTCTCCCAGGGGACTTCTGGCTTTCTACCAGGATGATTGTGCATTGGGGAAAAGGAAATAATCAGACCTTTTGAGGATTACAGGATCTGGACTGACACAAATTCCAGGAGATTCAGAGCATCATGGTGGTCTGTCAGTCAGATTAGGAACAATGGAAGTCAGGTGGTCAATGCAGTTTTGGCTCAGGTCCATCTCTCAGTGGGCCTGGTAGGTCTCCAAATCCACTCTGTGGCTATTTCCCCAGTTCTGGAATGTCTAATGGGAGGAGATATATTTAGCAACTAGCAAAATCCCCACATTGATGAAGAATGAATTGTCAGATGGGAGAGCTGGCTGAAGGTTATTGGAGTAGTCCAAGGGGAAATATGCAATTCCTGGACTATTATATAGAGGAAATGGTGCAGGCTGTTTGAGTGTTTTGAAAAACTGAGATTTTTATGTGGAGCTTTAAAACATTTCTGCTATAAGCACCAGTTTTAATTTAATTTATTCAAGGAAGAAAACAGATGACTTACGCAAAGAAGACAAGCTCTCTTAACTTCAAGAGGTTTACATTTTTACACAGCTGGTTGTGTTTATTATAATAAGATCAGTGAATTCATAGTCAGAGGGTTGACTATTACAAAGCTAGTGAGTAAATTCAATTTTCTGTAACAAACATACAATGAAGAGAAACAATTTTCTCTAAAACCAACCAACCCACCAGCTAATCAACCAAACCCAAAATCAGCATCATAATTTCAAGATGAAAAGTAATTTCACAGTAAACCATTGGGGGTTGAGAAAACCCTTGCAAAGAGGTCTTGAAACAAAATCATCATCTTTATGATGTTGGCTACATGTTAAGTATGGATTTAGCTTTGAGTGAGGCACTTTTCCCACTTGTCTCTGCTGTTTTGTGTGTGTGTGTGCTTTTCAACTAAGTCCTACATCAAAGGATAGAGCCTACCTCAGTCTGAAAGCACTTGTGTCAACAACTGCTAATTATTAACCACTTGTTCAAATTTACAGATCCTGGATTTCTACTCTGATTTTAATCAAGATGGAATCAAAGCTATTTGGAGTTCTGTGTGTATTTTACTTTTATATGGAGTAAATAGCATTTTATAAAGAAAGAGGGAGAAGAGATAGAAGGAGAGAAAGGGCAAGAGGGGAAGGGGAAGGAGGGGAGGGGATGGACGGAGACTAGGAGGAATCCTTAGCTCTCAGGGCTGTTGGGAGAATTGAATGAGAGTGGTAAAGAACCCGCCTGCCAATGCAGGGGACATAAGAGACATGGGTTCGATCTCTGGGTCAGGAAAATCCCGTGGAGGAGGGTATGACAACCCACTCCAGTATTCTTGCCTGGAGAATCCCACGGGCAGAGGAGCCTGGGGGGCTACAGTCCATGGGGTCACAAAGAATTGGACACAGCTGAAGCGACTTACCATGCCACTGTGCTAACTGTCCAGCTCAGGGTCTGCACTAATCGACTAATACTCATTCTGTTCTTGTGATTCATCTCCAACAGATGATGTTCTGCTTCTAACTTGTTTGAACTTTTATTGTAGCAAAGATGTCTCAGTACATTCTGTCTACCCTGCTTGCAGAACATCTTTGGCCATGATTCCTTCAAAGATTTGAAGGACTTTTTTTTTTTTCTCCTCCACTGTTGTAAGCACAGTCCTCAAGATCTAAATAAAAGATGTTTGCTAACTAACGGTTTACTAATTCTGTCTCTTATACACATCTGGGCCGCTCTTCCGTGTGGGCTTCTCCCCGTGGTGGCTATTCCTGCTGCAGAGCACGGCTGTGGCAGGGGCCGCAGTAGCTGCAGCACGCACACTCAGCCTCTGTGACGCGCGGACTGTGTTGTTCCGTGGCATGGGGACTCTTTCCCAGCCAGGGGTCAAACCTGTGTCCCCTGCATTGGCAGCCGGATTCTTATCCGTGGGACCATCAGGGAAGTCCTCTGTGATCACTCTTAAATGCACGCCAGGCCTTGGGGGGGCACTTCAGCCGCTGCAGTGAGGAACCTAAGTGCAGGGGGGGTAATTGGACCCTGGGTGGCGGGGGTCAAGGGGCAGCACTTAGCCACCAAAGTCAAGGAGGGTGTGGTTGCCGTAATGGACCACAGAGTCAAATCAGCGACCGGGATAGCCCGACTCTTGGAGACTGAGGTATTCCCAGAAGTGAAATACTCAGGAAGCTTACTAAATTCTTATTTGATCTGTAAACAGAAAGATTCCAGGTCAAGGCAGCAAAAGTCTAACCTGTCTCAAAAAACAGTCACAGTTCCTCAGTCATTTCCCAGGTTTGAGCCAGTTGATAAGCCCCAAATCCATGAATGAAGGGGAGGCCGGGTCTCCTTAAGGAAAGGATCACAGTACCCTTGCCCAAAATTTATTTTTTTTTTTTTTTTCTTTTTTTTTTTTTTTCCAAAATTTATACTGGTTAATCTTTCTCTCAGTTTCTCCCAGGGAACTTCTGGCTTTCTACCAGGATGATTGTGCACTGGGGAAAAGGAAATAATCAGACTTTTTGAGGATTACAGGATCTGGATTGACACAAATTCCAGGAGATTCAGAGCATCATGGTGGTCTAAAAATCCATGAATGAAGGGGAGGCCGGGTCTCCTTAAGGAAAGGATCACAGTACCCTTGCCCAAAATTTATACTGGTTAATCTTTCTCCCAGTTTCTCCCAGGGGACTTCTGGCTTTCTACCAGGATGATTGTGCATTGGGGAAAAGGAAATAATCAGACCTTTTGAGGATTACAGGATCTGGACTGACACAAATTCCAGGAGATTCAGAGCATCATGGTGGTCTGTCAGTCAGATTAGGAACAATGGAAGTCAGGTGGTCAATGCAGTTTTGGCTCAGGTCCATCTCTCAGTGGGCCTGGTAGGTCTCCAAATCCACTCTGTGGCTATTTCCCCAGTTCTGGAATGTCTAATGGGAGGAGATATATTTAGCAACTAGCAAAATCCCCACATTGATGAAGAATGAATTGTCAGATGGGAGAGCTGGCTGAAGGTTATTGGAGTAGTCCAAGGGGAAATATGCAATTCCTGGACTATTATATAGAGGAAATGGTGCAGGCTGTTTGAGTGTTTTGAAAAACTGAGATTTTTATGTGGAGCTTTAAAACATTTCTGCTATAAGCATCAGTTTTAATTTAATTTATTCAAGGAAGAAAACAGATGACTTACGCAAAGAAGACAAGCTCTCTTAACTTCAAGAGGTTTACATTTTTACACAGCTGGTTGTGTTTATTATAATAAGATCAGTGAATTCATAGTCAGAGGGTTGACTATTACAAAGCTAGTGAGTAAATTCAATTTTCTGTAACAAACATACAATGAAGAGAAACAATTTTCTCTAAAACCAACCAACCCACCAGCTAATCAACCAAACCCAAAATCAGCATCATAATTTCAAGATGAAAAGTAATTTCACAGTAAACCATTGGGGGTTGAGAAAACCCTTGCAAAGAGGTCTTGAAACAAAATCATCATCTTTATGATGTTGGCTACATGTTAAGTATGGATTTAGCTTTGAGTGAGGCACTTTTCCCACTTGTCTCTGCTGTTTTGTGTGTGTGTGTGCTTTTCAACTAAGTCCTACATCAAAGGATAGAGCCTACCTCAGTCTGAAAGCACTTGTGTCAACAACTGCTAATTATTAACCACTTGTTCAAATTTACAGATCCTGGATTTCTACTCTGATTTTAATCAAGATGGAATCAAAGCTATTTGGAGTTCTGTGTGTATTTTACTTTTATATGGAGTAAATAGCATTTTATAAAGAAAGAGGGAGAAGAGATAGAAGGAGAGAAAGGGCAAGAGGGGAAGGGGAAGGAGGGGAGGGGATGGGCGGAGACTAGGAGGAATCCTTAGCTCTCAGGGCTGTTGGGAGTATTGAATGAGAGTGGTAAAGAACCCGCCTGCCAATGCAGGGGACATAAGAGACATGGGTTCGATCTCTGGGTCAGGAAAATCCCGTGGAGGAGGGTATGACAACCCACTCCAGTATTCTTGCCTGGAGAATCCCACGGGCAGAGGAGCCTGGGGGGCTACAGTCCATGGGGTCACAAAGAATTGGACACAGCTGAAGCGACTTACCATGCCACTGTGCTAACTGTCCAGCTCAGGGTCTGCACTAATCGACTAATACTCATTCTGTTCTTGTGATTCATCTCCAACAGATGATGTTCTGCTTCTAACTTGTTTGAACTTTTATTGTAGCAAAGATGTCTCAGTACATTCTGTCTACCCTGCTTGCAGAACATCTTTGGCCATGATTCCTTCAAAGATTTGAAGGACTTTTTTTTTTTTCTCCTCCACTGTTGTAAGCACAGTCCTCAAGATCTAAATAAAAGATGTTTGCTAACTAACGGTTTACTAATTTTTGGAATAAAAATATGATCTTTATTAGTTTATATGGATTCCTCTATATTTGCCCCCACCATGGAAAACTTTAATGAACTAGAAAAAGTCCACTGAGCTCTAAATCCACATTTGTCATCGTTGTTCAGTGGCTGACTCATGTCCAGCTCTATGTGATCCCACAGACTGCAGCACTCCAGGCTCCCCTGTCCTTCACTGTCTCCTGGAGTCTGCTTAAATTCATGTCTGTTCCGTCGGTGATGCTCTCATACCATCTCATCCTCTGCTACCCGCTCTCCTTTTGCCTTCAATCTTTCCCAGCATCAGGATCTTTCCTAATGAGTCTGCTCTTCACATGAGCTGGTCAGAGTATTGGAGCTTCAGCTTAACTCACATACTTGAAAGTATAATCTTCAGATCATGGAAAATAACAGGAGTGATGGGAGAAATCCTTAAGTAACCTGTTATATCTACTAGGAATGGAGGCTAGTTGCAGGGTCAGGCATGGGCTGGATTTGTACACATAAATACATGCATATACCTATACCTATACCTAGCTCACTCTGTACAAGTGTGTGCACTGTTGCTGTTTAGTTGCTGAGTTGTGCCCGTCTCTTTTCGACCCCCTGGACTGTAGCCCGCCAGGCTCCTCTGTCTATGGCATTTCCTGGGCAAGAATACTAGTTTGGGATGCATTTCCTTCTCCAGGAGGTCTTCCCAACCCAGGGATCAAACCTGCGCCTCCTGTATGGCAAGCAGATTCTCTACCACTGACCCACCAGAGAAGCTCCAAGTATGTGTGTATATATATATATATAACAAAAAATGACTCCAGATATTGCAAAATGTCCCCTGGGGGCATGAGATCACCTCCAGTTGAGAACCAGTGCTCCAGGTGAGTGGTTCTGTCCTCTGTCTGCCCTGTTGAGTCACCGGAAGAGCTGTTAGAAAAAAGCAACCGCGCCCTGTCCTAGAATAATGCCATCAGAGTCTCTGTGGGTGAGGCGTGGCAGAGCGTTTTGGGATCCCCATCAGCGGTCTGGTGATTGTGTTGTGCAGCCAGCACAGAGAATTAGGCAGTGGACCCAGAGACTCGGGGTCAGCAGGAGCTGCTGGTCGTCAGGGTTTGCGCTTACTGTGCTGTGTAGGCCTTCTCCCCAGATAGCTTCCTTCTTGTGTCCGTGGGGATGGATGGGATGTTTGCACACACCTTGACCAGCAGGGAAAACAAATGGGGCTGTACACAAGGACCTTGCTTACATTTGCACAATGCTTCAGGGGTTATCAGTGATTTTCACAGATACTCACACCTGATCTTTAAATGACGCTGTGAGGCGATCAGAGTGGTAATCCGCAGTTTACAGGGTGAGGGAAATGCTGCTTGGAGACCTTAAGTGATACATGTGGTTGCTAAGGTAGGCCTTTTGTCCTGTGTTGTCGCTCACTGCCGCTCGTGTTCACTTTGGGGGACTTTCTAGCAATGAGGTTGGAAGGTTTATTTCCTCACATATGGATTTCTTCATAGTAAACAAAGAACTGATGCTAAAGAGTCCATTATTTCCCAGTGTTGATGCAAACTCTGTTACCCTTCTTTTAAATTAAAAGCAAACTATAATAATCGTGCTACTACTACCAGCAATAGTTACAATCTGACAAACTCTTTTGTACTGGAATGCGTGGGCGCTCAGTCATGTCCCACTCTTTGCAACCTCATTGACTGTACCCTGCCAGGCTCCTCTGTCCATGGGGTTTTCCAGGCAAGAATACTGGAGTGGGTTGCCATTTCCTTCTCCAGGGGTATCTTCCTGATCCAGGAATCAAAGCTGGGTCTCCTGTATTGCAGGAAGATTCTTTGCCAACTGAGCCACCAGGGAGTTGCAATGTGATGAACTTTTTAATACTGTGTGTTAATTTGCTTCAGTCCCATCTGAGTGTTTGTGACCCCCTGGACTGTAGGCTGCCAGGCTCCTCTGTCCATGGGATTTCCTCCTCCAGGGATCTTCCCCACCTGGGGACTGAACCCGTGTCTCTCACGTCTCCTACATCGGCAGGTGGGTTCTTTACCACCAGCGCCACCTCTTGTATACTAAGTATTTTAAATATGACATTTCTGATGCTTGGAACAACCTACAAAGGAAGCATTCTTTTCATCCTCTTAAAGAAAACTTTTATTTTTTGGAAAAAACAGTCTCTAAGAAGTTAATGAAACTTGTCAGAACTAGTTAGTGACGGCTCTAGGAGCTGAAACCAGCTATGTCTGCCTCGAAAGCCCATTGCTTCTCCTCTACCTTGCCATTCCCTCTGTGGAATATGTTCTTCTGTGCCCACTGCATATGTAACCTTGAGCAACCTTTATGCAAAACGCATCACTCTGTTATGATGCAGTTGCCAGTTAGGCACTGGTCCTCCATCAGCGTGCAGGAGTCAGTCACAGCGTATTTCTGTAGGCGGGAGGGTGATGTAGTCCACGTCCCAGCCAGGATCAGGAAGGCAAGGGAACTGAGGTGATCTGATACTTAGGCACCTGTGTCGGCCCAGAAGAGGCCACTATATTGCCTAAGCACCTCACTGCCATCCTCCCATGAAAAGGGTCCCAAGAAATGCTCCAGAGCAAGGGAGCTCTGGAGGCACCAAGAGCGATGGAGGCACCAAGGACCTCTCCACCCTCCCCCTGCCAGGAACCGCATCAGATAGCGCAGAACATCAGAACTTGTGGAACGTTTTAAAAAGGCACCCGTGTTTTGCAAGTGAACAAGGAGAAATATTATTTCTTACGAAGCATTTCTCGTGACACTGCTGGCCAGGAGTGACTGCCATACAGCTGTAATTCATCACGTAACTGAAGACAGACAATGTCAGTCCAGCCACGCTTGATTGAAAATGCCTGTTTCTAGCTCTGTATAAGAACTGACTATAATACATAAGTATTTTTATTATAACTCAACCCATACATACACCACATATGCCAAGCATCTGCATGGAACATTTCCTAATCCTTGGTGTTCTGTTTTATTCTAATATTCAGGTTTTATATTTTGAAAAAATGCACATCAGAAGTCTTTATAGGAAAGAATTTTTTTTTATTGCCTTTCCTTTATTTTCTTGTAAGGGCACCTCCTTAGTTACTTCTGCAATGGATTCTCTTCATATAAAATTATTATGTCGATTGTATCAACATATGGCATAGGCTAAAATAAATTTCTTAGAGAGATGTTAATCTTTTCTGTGACTGAATAGTGATAATAAATAGAAAATTAGAAATTAAAAAAAACACAAAATATTGACATCCAGTGTGGAGTTCATGACTGTACAGCTATAATGACCTTTTGCAGGCCAGTGGCTGTAAAATCTCTCTGTATTTTTAACTCTTACACAGCACAAGCCCAGATGAGTTGATTTTTTTCTTTGCAACTAATTGAATTTTAATTTCCAGAGAGTGTCAGTTATTAGCAGGGCAGGGGAGAGAGATGGGAGAGTCAGATAGATGATCTTGGAAATGTAACAGCTTTTGACATGTCCTCTGGGGTCTGTGAGCAGACTGAATGTAAATGCTTTTCTCTCCATGGGGACTGGCCCAGACTGCTCAAATATGCAGAGTGAGCATCTTTTGTTTCAACACTGGAGATTTTGCTGACTCAGAGACATACCTCAATCTCCATTGATGACGCGCAGCAATTAGCCCAAAGAAGTCCCATCCTTTCCTTGGCCTCTCTTCCTCACCCCTCCTTGGGTCCTAAAAAGGGAAGTCTTATAATCTGTAACACAAAAGCCATTACTTACCAGCTTAGAGTATTTAGAAGGAGAATGGATAAAGGCGAACTCTGGACATGCCTTTTCTTTCTTTTTTAGTTTGTTGTTTATTTGTTTGGCTGTGCTGTGTCTTAGCTGAGGCAGGTGGGGTTTTTTATTTGCATTGTGTGAACTCTTAGTGGCAGCATGTGAGACCTAGTTCCCTGATCAGGGATGGAACCCGGGTCCCCTGCACTGAGAGCGAGGATCTCAGCCACTGGACCTCCAGGGAAGTCCCCCTGGAGGGTTTCAGTTGCAGCTTTACTGGCACTCTTTTCACTCTAATTCTTGGTGATTTCCACAAGCATTTCCCAGTGTCCTCGTTTCTTTATTCCTTAAGGTCTTCTGCAATGATAGCCCCCTCCCAATCACTTACTGTCCTGGTCTTACCCCAGGTCTTATTATTATCAATAACCCAAAACCCTCCAAAAATCCCAACACTGAGTACCCGCTTCTGTCTTTGTAACTCACCTTATCCAGTCTTCCGACTCTCAGAATGGTTCAGCCTCAGGACAGCAACACCCTGTTAGTCTGTCTCTCACCACACTCTTGTCCTCGCCACATTCTTCCCGGGATTTTAGTTCTGTGAACAGAACCATAACCATTCCCTGCACAGACCATCAGTTTCTTGTGCTTCTCTAGTTTGTCGCATTCACCAGCTCTGCCTGCACCTTACTCTTCGTGAGTCTGGATCCCATAGCTGAACGCGGCTGGTGAGCTACACAGCACATCGTCCACTGGCCTCACTTTAAATTCATCGTCAAGAACCTCAAGGGGGCCCTTGTGCCGCCAGCATCATCCTTCATTTCCCTGAACCACTCACTTGCCTACGCCCCCTGATGACTGTTTCGTGCCTCACCCTCTGCTCTCCAACTCCCAGCACCTCCTCTGTGTAATGAACTCAGCGCCTCTTTCACTGAGAAAGCAGAGGAGCGTCCAGAAAGGGCTCCCACAGTGCCCACCGCCACATCGGCTTCCTAGCTGCCTCTGGTCTCCCCCTTCCTCCTGTGGCCGTGGACGAGCAGTGGGGCTCCCCTGTCCATTCTCAGGCTTCATGCCTCTCCCCTTTCACTTCCCCAGGGTACACTTTCATAATTTTCACCTTCCTCTCCCTCATTGACTTTTCTCTCTGGAGTCATTCCCATCAGTGCACAAACATGCTACTGTTTCTCCAATTCTGACTCCATACACATCTCTTCCATTTTTAGTAAAACCCACTAAGTCCAAGTCCTCACTTCCCATTCTCACTTGACTTTGAGCAGATGCTTCAGAAGACTGTTCTTGTCTAGATAACCCCCTTGTGGTCCAATCTCAGTCCTCCACGTTCCTGACCTGCCGGCAGCCACTGTAAGAGGTGATCCCTCTGCCTCCTTGATACACTGTCTTTGTTGGACATCTGGGATATCCCTGCCTGCAGTTTTCCTGCTGCTCCACTGGCCACTCCTTCTCATTCTCCACTGCTGGTTTCTCTTTATCTTCCAGACCTTTTAACACTGGAACATGTCAGTACTCAGCCAGAGAAGGTCCTCTCTCTCCCCACTCTTTTGGAGATCTGAAATGCCAGGCTGGATGAAGCACAAGCTGGAATCAAGATTGCCAGGGGAAATATCAGTAGCCTCAGATAAGCAGATGACACCACCCTTATGGCAGAAAGCAAAGAGGATCTGAAGATCCTCTTGATAAAAATCAAAGAGGAAAGTGAAAAAGCTGGCTTAAAACTCAACATTCAAAAAACGAAGATCATGGCATCTGGTCCCATCCCTTCATGGCAAATAGATGGGGAAACAATGGAAACAGTGACAGACTTTATTTTCTTGGGCTCCAAAATCACTGCAGATGGTGACTGCAGTCATAAAATTAAAATTAAAGGATGCTTGCTCTTTGGAAGAAAAGCTATGACCAACCCAGACAGAATATTAAAAAGTAGAGACATTAGTTTGCTGACAAAGGTCTGTCTAGTCAAAGCTATGTTTTTTCCAGCAGTCATGTATGGCTGTGGGAATTGGACCATAAAGAAAGCTGAGCATTGAAGAATTGATGCTTTTGAACTGCAGTGTTGGAGAAGACTCTTGAGAGTCCCTTGGACTTCAAGGATATCCAACCAGGCAATCCTAAAGGAAATCAGTCCTGAATATTCATTGGAAGGACTGATTCTGAAGCTGAAGCTCCAATACTTTGGCCACCTGATGCTAGGAGCTGACTCATTGGAAAAGACCCTGATGCTGGGAAAGATTGAGGGCAGGAGAAGAAGGGGAGGACAGAGGACGAGATGGTTGGATGGCATCACCGACTTGATGGACATGAGTTTGAGCAAGCTCCAGGAGCTGGTGATGGACAGGGAAGCCTGGCCTGCTGCAGACCATGGGGTTGCAAAGAGTCAGACAGGACTCAGCGACTGAACTGGACTGAGCTGGCCTAATCTCTGCTTCATAGGTCATCCATTCTCTTGACTTTACTTTAAAATTCTAAAACACCTGTTTATGTATTTGGCTGAGGTGGGTTTTAGCTGCGGTAAGCGGGCTCGTTTCTTGCGGTTCGCAGAGTCCCTAGCTGTGGCATGTGGGCTTAGTTGCTCCGTGGCATGTGGGGTCTTAGTTCCCTGACCAGGAACTGAACTCACATCCCCTGCATTGCAAGGCAAGTTCTTAACCACTGGACTAGGGAAGTTTCTTGACCCTACCTTTAAAATGCACCCAGAATCCAGCCACTTTTTGCGGCTTCCACTGCCACTGATCACCCTGCCCCGAGTGGTCAGTGTCATCCACCTGGGTTTATAATGGCCTTCTAGCTGGCCTTTGTGATTCCATCTACTGGAGGGAGAGACCCCTGTAGATGGGTGGCCTGGGAAGCTTTGCCCTGGAGTATGGGAAGGAGCCAGCCATGCAAAGATCTGAACATGCCAGATGGAGAAACAAGCAGTGTGAAGAACTCCTCCGTCCATGGGATCTCCCAGGCAAGAGTGCTGGAGTGGGTTGCCATTTCCTCCTCCAGGGGATCTTCTCAACCCAGGGATTGAACCCAGGTCTCTTGCATTGCAGGCATTGCAGACAGATTGTTTACCCTCTGAGCCATCAAAGGTAAAGAGAAAAGAGTCATTGTCTTAAGAATAAAAAAATTAAGAGGTCTGATCCATGAGATACATTTTATTTCAACAAAAGTGTGAATACTCACTGTCCTAACATACTAATATTAAAACCTGCCCAGATCTCTGTAACATAGGATTCTCAAACTGGATGAAAATAATTGTTTGGTTAGCTCAGTTCAGTTCACTTGCTCAGTCGTGTCTGACTTTTTGTGACCCCATGCACTGTAGCCCACCAGTCTCCTCTGCCCATGAGATTCCCCAGGCAAGAATCCTGGGAGTGGGTTGTTGTGCCCTCCTCCAGGGCACCTTCCTGACCCAGGGATCAAAGCTGTGTCTCATGTCTCCTGCATCGACATGTGGGTTCTTTATCATTAGCGCCACCTGGGAAGCCCATAGTCACATAGGCTCTTGAGAAAGCGTGTAGGCAAGCACTAGATGTTCAAAAGATATACAGGCATAGTCACTAGGGTCCTATTCTTATATGAGCTTGTCTCCAGGTAAAACCACCAAGATCTGTGCAAGAAATCTTCCCTTTGGGAAGATCTCAAGGCAGAAGTTCTCAGTGGGATTTGCTCATCCCTCTGGCTTTTGCTCCAGCCGTTTTGAGTAACCAGTTATGCCACTGAAACCATGAGTAAACAAACTGGCTGTCGGGATCGCCACGGGAGTTTCAGACTTTAAACAGCACATCATAAATCTCATTGCCCTTATCTTGGCCATGAGTCAGAGCCAGACCTCTAGGTGTCCCAGACAGAAAGACCGATCTTTTCCAGTCCCGGTTGTAAATCAACTCTGCGCTAACATAGAAGCTAATGTGCTTTGAAAACACGGTGGCCTGTTCAGAGTCATTGTATCAAAAAGACATCCAGGTTTGGGAAGGTCGTGAGTTTGACCTCTGCCAACAACCAGCCTCATCACCTTCCGATTCTCCTGTGTGATGCTCGGTCCGCTGCTCCCCTCCAACCATCTTCCATCACCCCAACCGTCTGCTTATTGTAGGGCAGCCAAGCTTGCCCCCACCCTCCTTCCCACCATCGCCTTGCCAGAGTTCTTGCTGTGGCCTTTCTCTGGCCCCCGCCCTGTTCTGCCACTTAGCTCGTGTCCATGTATTTATTTCGGCTGTATTGTGAGTGTTTTTGAAGCAGAGGACTGGGCTGGGCTTATTTAATCTCTATGCCCTCTCCCCATACTCACTGACATGTAGACAGTGGGGGTGAGCAAATTTCGGCATGAAGATTATAGTTTCTCTTCTTGATTTTGTGTCAGCTACTCCCGTCTCAGCTTCCAGTTCTCAGCCCTGTGCTCAGTCACTCAGGCGTGTCCAACTCTTTGAAACCCCGTGGACTGTAGCCCTCCAGGCTCCTCTGTCCATGGGATCTCCCAGGCAAGAGTACTGGAGTGGGTTGCCATTTCCTCCTCCAGGGGATCGTCCCAGCCCAGGGATTGAACCTGAGTCTCCTGCTTCTCCTGCATTGGCAAGTGGAGCCAAAATACTCTACCGTTAATAAACCTACTGTGATTCTCCTGGACTGGTCTTGGGTGTTATCAGGCACATTGTTCCACCCTCTGGACGTGAACACCGGGGCAGCCACAGCTGGGCCGTGGTGGAGTGGAGGAGGGGTTGCGAGTCTCATGGGGAGTGGTCACCGCTGAGACGCTCATGGTCCCCAGGAGAGCTGCCCGAGGTGTCACCCCTCTACAGCTTTAGCCCAGATGACACGTCTTCTCACCTGCACTGAGAGGTACAAAAGGAAACCTCTGCTTTTCTAAGATGGCCCTAGTGTCGAGGGATGTGAACAAGGCAATGCTAGGATTCTCACAGCATCCTCAAGGAATATTTCTTAAAGCCTCTTGCTATCAGCCTGAGAGGTGATGAAGGGACACAGCAGGTACCCCTTTGCCCCAGGGCTAGTCTGAGCCCCGGGCAGAAACCTCACTGGTATCCTGAGTGTTTTATGTTACCATTGCTTCCACCATGACTGTAGACCTGCCTTCTACTCACCAAAGACACGGCTAGGGATCTGGGGCCTGGGTATCCTTACCGGCTCAGAATATTGCCCTGTGGCTTGGGCTTGGTTTTGCATCACCACCTGGGATGAGGGAGTCTCTGGGCTCCCTTGCAGGGTCTTTAATTTCCCCTAAGTATGGCTGGAGAAAGAACCTCTTCCTGGGATTAGACCTTATCTATGCGCTTCCCCAGTGGCTCAGTGGTAAAGAATCCACCTGTCAATGCGGGAGACCTGGGTTCAATTCCTGATCCAGGAAGATCCCGCATGCCCTGGAGTAACTAAGCTCATGCCCCACAACTATTGGGCCTGTGCTTTAGAGCCTGGAAGCCGCAACTACCGAAGCCTGGGCGCCCTAGAGCCTGCGCTCCACGACAGAAGAAGCCACTCTAATGAGACGTCTGTGCCCCACAGCTAGAGCGTAGCCCCCACTCGCCACAACTAGAGAAAAGCCTGCACGGCAACGAAGACCCGACACAGGTCCCCCCAAAGATCGTGAATTGCTATTAAAATATATATTTAAAGACCTTATCCTTAGGCTACGCTACTGTAACAAGTGTCCCTGTCCCTCTAACTCTCCAGTCCACCTGCAGACCCTACCTCTGGGTCTGTTGACCACATCCCAATCCGAGACCTTCCAAGACGGACGATTCTGCTCTTCCATGGGATTGTGGCTTCCCTATAGCCAAAGGACCAAGCATGAGTGATTGCATCACATCCTTAGGCAGAGCGACACATGCCTCCAGCCCTGGCGTCCTCGTATAGTACTGATGCGTCTTTTCTCATGGACTGCTCCATTATTGGGCCTCCCTGGTGTCTCAGGCAGTAAAGAATCCATCTGCAATGTGGGAGACCTGAGTTTGACCCCTAGTTCAGGAAGATCCCTGGAGGATGGCATGGCAACCCACTCCAGTATTCTTGCCTGGGAGAATCCCCATGGACAGAGGAGCCTGGCAGGCTATAGTCCATGGGCTCACAGAGAGTTGGACATGACTGAGCGGCTAAGCACACTCCATCATTTGGGGCACACAATTCATCATTTGATGAATCACCCGACTATAAACCTGAATTTCTTCCATCAGATATGAGAACAGTTTACTTAGATATAATAACTGTGGGACTTCCCTGGTGGTCCAGTGGTTAAGGGTCTGCCTGCCAATGCAGGGGACGTGGGTTTGATTCCTGGTCTAGACAGATTCCCATATGCTGTGGGGCAACTAGGCCTGTGCACCACAACTGTTGAGGCCTGTGCCCCTCCCCTCTGGTCGTGCTCTGCAACAAGTGAAGCCGTCACAGTGGGAGGCCTGCACGCTGCCCCTGGAGAGCAACCCCGAGACCTTCAGCCCCTGCAACTAGAGAAAAACATCATTTCCAAATATCTTAGTGACCTTTGGAGAGGTCCAGTTTCCAGCAGACTGTTAACCTACTTCCCTTCAGCAGGGCAAGTTAACCCACTTCCAAAGATTCATTCACTTGCGTTTATCTGACACATGACGTGCTGGGGCTTCCCAGGTGGTGCTAGTGGTAAAGAACCCCGCCCGCCAATTCAGGAGACATGAGATGCGGGTTCGATCCCTGGGTGGGGAAGATCCCCTGGAAGAGGAAATGGCAACCCATGGTAGTATGCTTGCCTGGAAAATTCTATGGACTGAAGGAGCCTGGTGGGTTACAGTCTGTGGGGTTGCAAAGAGGGGGACAGGACTGGGCGCTTGCACACAAAGTGGAGGGAGAGTTCACTGCAGAGACTGCCAGGTCGGCTTCCGCTAGACCAGCTGTTAAGGCCAAATTTTTCTGTGCTAAGCACTTAGACTCAAGAGAAAGTATTTACTCATCCCAGAAGTTTCCAAGCATTCAGATGTCATATAAACAAAGCACTTGGCCAACTTACCCAAGGCATCTGGTTTAATAGGGGTATGCACATAGATATCTTGATGTGCTTCCATGCCTTAGTAGCAAAATGAGACTTCTCCTGGGGATTCCCTTATACATTCAGTCTTTATCACAGCTACCACTGACTTCCAGACCCTCATCCAAGAGAACATTACCCTTCAGGAAAGTATGTTTGGTTGAATAATAAAGTGGAATGGCAATGGTTCCATTTGGAGAGGATGATTTTTTATTCCTTCAAAGCATATGCATGCAGTCAAATAAATATTGGAGTGGTTGCAGAAAAGGGAGCTCAGAATTTTCCTTGGATATTAATGCATTTAATTTCAATGCATTCAAGCAAAAAAAAAAAAAAAAAAAGAGAGAGAGAGAGAAATGCCTTCGCTGTTCTTGTTTAATTGCTAAATAAAGAAGATTATTCTGCAGGGGGCTCTTCTTTCCCATCACATTTCAGCCAGCACAATCTGATTGTTTATTTCCTCAACCTGCTGCCTCTGGGGCTGAGGGTCTACTCTGTCGGTGTGAAGAGCACCTCTAGAGACAAACATTGAACCAATAAATACATCGGAGCAAATGGACATCAGTTCTATAAAGGAATGGTGGTAGGATGTGGAAGGACCAGCAGAGATGACAGAATTTCCTTTGGAACAGGACAGGAGCCAGCAAACTGTGACTTGTGGGCTACGCTCCGTCTCCTACAAACGACCCTTCAAACTGTGAACTTTCAGAGATGGGACATGCTTTCCATCAGCATCAGGCGTGAGTGACACGGCAGCGTGCCCTCCGTCTCCTGTCGCTGACGGCCCTTCAGCTCTGCCCTCTCCCACCCCCTCTCCCTCCTCCATCACGGACTCTTCTGGCCTGCTCACTCCGTGCCCGCCCCTGCATGCCAGCTGTTGTGCTGTAGTACTGTACTTTTCAAGGTCCTGCACTGTAAGAGTACAAATGTTTTCTTTATCTCTGAGTTGTTTCTTATGTGCTGTTTGTGTGAGATGCATTATAAGCCTATTACAGTACAGTTTATACAGCTCCCTGTGTTAGTTGGTACCTAGGCTAACTTGGTTGAACTTGTGAACAAATTGGATTTATGAACATGCTCGTGAAACGGTACTTGTTTGAATGTAGAGGACTTGTATTTTTTTGTTTTTACATTTTTAAAGGATTATAAAGAAAGAAAAGAAGCGTATGTCACAGAGGCCACAAGACATCTGTAAAGTAAATTATTTGCAAGTAAAATATTTATCGTTTGACCGTTTACACAGAAAATTTAATGAGTCCCAGTTTGGAACATCAGGCTTGCCTCTCTTAGGAGATGATGTTTAATCTGGGAACTTTAGAAAGAGAATTGGGGCAGAGGAGAAGTCCCTTGCCAAAGTCCTGTTAGAATAAACTTGAAAAAACTTTTGTCCTAAAAAGCTTTTTATTGGAATCTGGCTTCCTTTCCAGGTGAGGAGACAGGGCGGTACGCTTAAAGGGCATGCTACTATAAATAAGCTTCTTCTGCTTGTCTTGATCCTTGCTGCAAAGTCTGATATATGGCTGGTTTGATTTTAAAATATCACCAACCTATTGTCATTTTTCCAATGCCATGGCTCTCTCAGTTCCCAGCCCCATTCTAAGCTGGACTGCTCATAGCAACAATAGCAACTTTGATCAGTTATGCATTTACTTTTTAAAGTTTGTATCTGAATAGTTTTGGGGAGGGAGTATAATTGCCTCACAGTGTTGTGCTAGTCTCTGCTGTACAGGGAAGTGAGTCGGCTAGAGGTATGCGTCTGTATATATATGCCCTTCCTCTTGGGCCGCCCTCCCACCGCCTGCCTCTCACCCCACCCCTCTAGGTCATCACAGCGGGGCTGAGGCGCCCTGTGCTTTGTAGCAGGTCCCCACTAGCTGGCTATTTGGCACATGGCAGTGTATACATGTCAACGCCACTCTCCCAGTTCATCCCACCCTCCCCTCCCCCCAGCCCATGTCATCTAGACAGAGAAGAAAGAAGGAAACACAATAGACCAGACAGATTTAACTGGTATTTACAGGTAATGCATCACTGTTGAGTCAGGCATCCTGCTACATATTTGCAACCCACTGTCTTACAAAATCCCTAATAACTCTGCAAGATAACTCTGTGTCTCAATTTTACAAAGAAGGCGCGGTGGTCAGAGAAGCTGGGTGCGGTGCCTGTGGTTATGCTGCTGGTCGTCCACGGAGCCAGGACTGTGACATGACCAGCTTTAAGTGTCATGTGTGAAGACTGGGCTCTTCCTTTTATGGGTACTTTTCAGCATGGGCTCCTCCCTCTTCCAAGGAAGCGTGTTACATTTTATTTGCCAGTTGAAAGCCCTTCTTACACACCCCATCCCGTTCCTTTCACTTCCTTCCTCCCTACTCTGAAAGTAGCAGTCTTTTTGTTTGTTTTAATATTTATTTTATTTGGCTATGGCATGTAGGTTCTTTAGTTGCAGCACATGGGATCTCTTCCCCAGACCAGGGATCAAACCCGGACCCGCTGCTCTGGGATCACGGAGTCTTAGCCACTGGACCACCAGGGAAGTCTTTGCAATCACGGTTTTTAATTATCTCAAAACCTCCGTGTTCTTAGGGGCGACACTGCCTTAAAATGCCAATGAGCTTGTTGAAGGAGGGTAGACTTCTTAACAGCTTTCTGACCTAGTCCCTTATCCGCTTCATGCTAAAGTAATTTTTGATAACTCCAATGCATGCTAATTTTCCCGATTTATTGTCCTAACTTCTTCTGTGGAAGAAAGATTTTAAAATGAGTTTAATGGCAGAGCCATTTCAGAGGCATTGTGAATTTTCTATTTTTCTTCTCCTTGGATAAGCTCATCTTTTTTGCTTTCTTCCTTTTCGTGGCCTCCCAAGACAGCGCAGGGGAGGAAGAACTTCTCTCTACCTTCCTAGGTTCGGTGACAAGGGGCCCTTGATTTAAATTAACAAAAGACAGATTAGCAAGAGAAATACAGACAGACTTCAGTACCGTGCGCAGTGCATGTACTTGTGAGTACCTCTAGGGATGGTCACAGTTGGGATGCTCTCAATTTAGATGGCATCTTCAGAGAGAACAATACATTGTAGGGAAGGGACAAGACAAAGAAAAAGGGTCTTAGGCTTCCAAGAGTGGTGAACTGTGGTAAGGCAAGCATATGGAGCAGCCCATTAACAATACAGAATTGTTTTAAGTGGTATTTTTCCTCTTTGTCCTGTCTTTGGGTTGATAAGAGTCTCCGATGATTTAGAGTCTAAGCCTGCTGCTGCTGCTGCTGCTGCTGCTGCTGCTGCTAAGTCGCTTCGGTTGTGTCCGACTCTGTGCGACCCCATAGATGGCCTGCCTGCTTTTAGGCAAATGTAGGGGAGGTCAGGGGCGTCTCTAGTGGCTCAGGGGTAGAGAATCTGCCTGCAGTTCAGGAGACCCAGATTGGATCCCTGGGCCGGGAAGATCCCCTGGAGGAGGGCATGGCCGCCCATTCCAGTATTGTTGCCTGGAGCATCCTGTGGACAGAAGAGTCTGGCAGGCTACAGTCCATGCGGTTGCAGGCTTGGACACGACTGAACAGGCTAAGCAGCAGCGGAGAGCAGGAGCTTTTCCTTTTTTTGCAAGTCTGCTCTTTCTCAGCTGTCTTCTGCTTGAAACACTCCTTGTATCAAAGTGGCACACCTGCTGCTGCTAAGTCACTTCAGTCGTGTCCGACTCTGTGTGACCCCATAGATGGCAGCCCACCAGGCTCCCCCATCCCTGGGATTCTCCAGGCAAGAACACTGGAGTGGGTTGCCATTTCCTTCTCCAATGCATGGAAGAGAAAAGTGAAAGTGAAGTCGCTCAGTCTGTCCGACTGTTAGCGACCCCATGGACTGCAGCCCACCAGGCTACTCCGTCCATTGGATTTTCCAGGCAAGAGTACTGGGGTGGGGTGCCATTGCCTTCCCCGAAAGTGGCACACCTGGAGGCCCAATATCCTGATTCCCTGCAACAGCATTCTGAGAAGCTCTTCTTGTTCTTTCGAGTTCCTGCTTTGGCTTGGACAGTGAGGTTTAGTAGCAAAAGTACTGGGCTCGGGTCCAGGAGACCAGAGTGTATGCAGGGCCAGCAGAGAGCCTCCGCGAGTGCCTGGCCTTCTCTGGCACTTGGCCTCCTCACCCGGTACAGCATAGGCATTGAACTCAATGTCTAATTTCTAAGATTCATCAATTTGCCTATGTGTCTGAATCTGTCAGGATGTAGTCAAGAGACAGAAATTATGCCAGTTATTGGAACAGAGAGAATTTAATGTAAAAAAACCCACAACTATTAACTAAGTAAGTATAAGTGAAATGTTTATAGAGCGTATACTGAAGTAGGGACAGCAAGAAGGAATAAATTGGAATTATGATAACTTAGAAACTGAGAGAAAGCATCCCCATGCGGTTACAGCTCGGATCTCTGGAGAGGGTTCCTGGCTGGCTGGTGCTGTGTGAGGGGAGGAAAGGCAGGATGTGGCTGGTTCTGCTTTTAATAAATCAATAATAAATTTAATAATTTTATGACACGTTTTAAACTTTTTATTTTGTCTTGGAGTCTGACCGGTTAACAATGCTGTGATCGTTTCAGATGGATAGCAAAGGGACTCAGCCTTACCAGTTGTTTAGTTCCTTAGTTTAGTCCCTCAGTCGGAGCCCGTGGACTGTAGCCCGCCAGGCTCCTCCGTCCATGGGATTTCCTAGGCAAGGATACTGGCGTGGGTTGCCAGGGTTGCCATGCCCTTCTCAAGGGGATCTTTCCGGCCAAGGGGTCGAACCTGCATTTCGGGCTTGGCAGGTAGATAATTTACTGCTGAGCCACCTGGGAAGCCCAGACGTGCATATACATGTGTCCATTCTCCCCCAAGAACTATTCTCCAGTGGTTCTTCTTACTGGATTCCGCTGCTGCTGCGGCGGAAGGGAACTGCTGCAGCCAGCGTGAAAGAGTGTTGCTCAGGTGAAACTTGCAGGAGCAGAAAGCATAGGTCCTTACCCTTCACCAGCCTTTAAGCCTCCCTCTAGTGCCCCCTACTGGCAGGGCTTGCAAAGCACATGTCGTTTGTGGACAATGTAGGGGTTGGAAGGGTGGCTTTGGAGCTAAGAGCGAATAGCTTAATACCTGGCTCAATGTTTATTGCTGAGATTGCAAACTGGTGCCCAGAAGCGATTTAGGGCCACATCTGACCCATCTGTCCTGTGTGACAATCCCAAACGTTTAATCATCCATTCATGTTTGGTTTTTTGTTTGTTTTTTGCTTTTTCATATTCCCCCAACATTTATTATGAAAAATTTAAAACATATAGAAAGATAGAAATAATTTTACAATATACACTTATATACCTACTAATTAGATTCTACAATTAATATTTTACTATTTACACCACAGTTCAAAAGCATCAATTCTTCGGCACTCAGCTTTCTTTATTCTCCAATTCTCACATTCATACATGACTACTGGAAAAACCATAGCTTTGACTAGATGGACCTTTGTTGGCAAAGTAATGTCTCTGCTTTTTAATATGCTGTCAAGGTTTGTCATAGCTTTTCTTCCAAGGAGCAAGCGTCTTTTAATTTCATGGCTGCAGTCACCATCTGCAGTAATTTTGGAGCCCCAAACAATAAAATCTGTCACTGTTTTCATTGTTTCTCCATCTGTTTGCATGAAGTGATGGGACCAGGTTCCATGATCTTATTTTTCTGAATGTTGAGCTTTAAGCCAGCTTTTTCACTCTACTCTTTTGCTTTCATCAAGAGGCTCTTTAGATCTTCTGTACTTTACTTTCTGCCATAAGGGTGGTGTCATCTGCATATCTGAGGTTATTGATATTTCTTCTGGCAAACTTGATTCCAGCTTGTGCTTCATTCAGTCAGCATTTCTCAAGATGTACTCTGCATATAAGTTAAATAAGCAGGGTGACGATATACAGCCTTGATGTACTTCTTTCCCAATTTGGAACCAGTCTGTTATTCCATGTCCAGTTCTAACTGTTTCTTCTTGACCTGCATGCAGATTTCTCAGGAGGCAGGTTAGGTGGTCTGGTATTCCTGTCTCTTTAAGAATTTTCCACACTTTGTTGTGATCCACACAGTCAAAGTCTTTGGCATAGTCAATAAAGCAGAAGTAGATGTTTTTCTGGAACATTCTTGCTTCTTCCATGATCCAGAGGATGTTAGCAATTTGATCTCTGGTTCCTATACTTTTCTTAAATCCAGCTTGAACATCTGGAATTTCACGGTTTACGTACTCTTGAAGCCTGGCTTGGAGAATTTTGAGCGTTACTTTGCTAACGTGTGAGATGAGTGCATTTGTGCAGTAGTTTGAGCATTCTTTGGCATTGCCTTTCTTTGGGATTGGAATGAAAACTGACCTTTTCCAGTCCCATGGCCACTGCTGAGTTTTCCAAATTTGCTGACATATTGANGGTTCACGTATTGCTGAAGCCTGGCTTGGAGAATTTTGAGCATTACTTTACTAGCGTGTGAGATGAGTGCAATTGTGCGGTAGTTTGAGCATTCTTTGGCATTGCCTTTCTTTGGGATTGGAATGAAAACTGACCTTTTCCAGTCCTGTGGCCACTGCTGAGTTTTCCAAATTTGCTGGCATATTGAGTGCAGCACTTTCACAGCATCATCTTTTAGGATTTGAAATAGCTCCACTGGAATTCCATCACCTCCACTAGCTTTGTTCGTAGTGATGCTTTCTAAGGCCCACTTGACTTCACATTCCAGGATGTCTGGCTCTAGGTGAGTGATCACACCATTGTGATTATCTTGGTCATGAAGATCTTTTTTCTGCTTATGGATAAACAACAAAATTGTTAGTTTTCAAACTTTACAACTCTTTTTTTCATCCCAATGTTATTCAGAGAAACTAAAATTTAGGCTAATTTTAAAAGGTGGCCACAACCTCTTTCCTTGACTTGTGGTGATCACTGCAATTATGTTAAATGAGAGCAAGTACTTTAAAGAGAAGCTATTTTCTACTTAACATTGTGTGGCTAAACTAATCAATGGGAGAAGCATGAACATGAGCTTTTCTTATTTAATGAATATAAATTTATGTGTCATTATTAAGTGATTTTGATATCCTTTGAAGCTTTTTACAGATCTTTCTACCAGCTCAATCGTACGGTTCCTGAAATACTTCAGTAAGATGTTCACTGATTATGAGCAAAGATTCTGAAGATTTTATTTTAATTTGACTGTGTCATTTTGTCCTATTGATTAGGATTTCCTGAATTAAGTCTTCTTCAAATGCACATCTTTGAAAAGATGAAATCTGCTTTCAGCAACACCACAAAGCAGGCCTTGTATAATTGTTATTCCATAGGTGGGTTCAGTTCGTACATATACTTATCATGAATGTTTAACTGATTTTAATTTATATGATTGATATAACTGGAAATATTTATAGGATTACCTTTAATGATTAAATTTGCATTTTTATATCTGTTTCAAGCTGAGAAGATGATGAGATATATCATTTCACAATTACTCATTTGCTTTAAAACTGCTTTAAATACCCTCTTGTGAGCTAAAAAATTGATTCCAATTGTGGAAATTAATGAATCTCAGCACAATTGATTCAGTATCTCCAAGCAGCTCACAAGTATACTGAATATTCACTTTATTTGTAGATGGAAAGCTATCTAGATTTTATTTTAAATTTATTTGAACTTAGGTCTCTTAAAAGTTTTAAGGGCAAAGTTTTGTATGTGCAAGGAGAAAAAAAAAAAAAGAGTAGCTCTGAACCAAGGCATTCATTTTGAGTTACAAAACAGATCATTTCACTAATTATAAATTCTAAGTCATTTGAAGCTTTTTTTGTTTCTGATATTTACATCCTAATTCTTAATGCTGTAAAAAATGATTTTGTAAAACTCAAAGCTGAAGGTTAATTAAGTAACAAAATTTTCTTTAGGATTGTAATCCGCTTGTAAAATAAAGCAAAAGAAATACAAAACCTGAAGCAGCAGCAAAACTGCTTCAATAATAAGAACAAGCATTCATTGCTATGTTACAAGCAATAAGCCTTCAGGGGACAGGAATTACACAGATTCATAAAAATCAAGTCCAGACCCTATAGGTAAGTGTCCGACTTGTGTGTATGCATGTATGTTTGTATTTTCTTATCAGGTTGGAAAGTGCTTCAGTTTCACAACTTAACAAATAAGGCAGTTGCATAATTCAGTTACTTTATTTCCTTAAAAAGAGTATTAATTTAAATTTAGGAGAAAGGCATAGAACATATGCTTTTTAGAGCATAACCATAAAACACAGCTTTATTATGTATGCTTTAATTTCAGACATTCACCTTTTTTCAAATTAAAAGAAACCACCGTAAAGCATGAAAACTTAAAAACACCATTATTGGAAGACTTTTATAAATTTTTCAGGCCCACCTGCATGAATTTTTATCAATATTCATAAATCACCCGAGACTCTGGTTACTCAGGATTATTTTATTTAGGCAGGGCACACTGCTAGTCTCTCTAGAACATCTTGAGGACTGTTTCAAAGGTCCTTGAATAAAAGCTTAAGTAGAATGGGATTGAGGGTGGTAGTGGTGATGGGAAATAGAAAGGTATAGCCCTGAGAATTTCTAAGTGCTGGCTGAGCAGCATGAAGTATGTGTGGATAACATGGGCCAACAGCTACAGTGATATCTCTAGTGAGTAAAATGTGGCAACTGTGAAGACAAGTGTGTGGGTGCCTGCAAGCCCACACACTTAGAGAGGTGGTAAAGTTTTCAGAAGGCTTTGTTATTTCAGCTGGGCACCAAGAGTAGTGGATCAGCCCTCATCTATATCAATTTACCTCATTGAGCCTGAAATTTCTAAGCTATGAAATAGCTGATCTTTTTAATCCAGCAACCATGAGGGATCATTGTTCAAAAATCACCTGGATTATGCAGTGCTGGTCTTAAGCTGTAGTAGGACCTATGACGTTTTTGAAGACTAAGGGAGTCACAGTGGCATTAATTGACTGATTCATTATTGACAGGCCAAGGAAAACGGGAAAGGAGTTAGACCTTGTAAGACACCAGAGTCAACCCAGCTGTATAAAACAGGTATCCTGAAAATGTGTGTGGTAACTTATTCTCTAAAAGTATGGCTTTTAATGGCTTTCTTTCAGTGAATTTCATATTAAAGAAAAAGGAGATCTACCTTCTTCTCGTAGAAATAAATTATACAAACCTGAAGTCTGATAAACACATTCAGAATTCTTGATCCAATAACCTTGAGATCAGTGTCTTAGATTTTAGAAAGGTAAAAATGGGTGTATAGAATATATTAAGTAATACCTCAGAGTCTGGGGAAACACCCTACACTGTTAACACATTAATAGTTCTGCAATGAAATGTATCAGTATTTACAGTGGGTGGGACAAAGACCAAGAATAGCTTAGTGTCAGATTGGAATAGGTTTTGTTGTCATAATCTGCAACAAATTCTTTAAGATATTTATGATTTACAGAACTTTGAGATACTGGATTTACAGACCTGCACTGATTCCATTTAGTCACTTAGGGGTCCAAAGTCTCTTCCCTTTTTATTTCTAAAGTGACACAGAGGGAATGTAATGTAATTTCATGAACACTGGAAGGACTCTTTGCAAAAGAAAATTCTGACCCTCAAGTAACAGTAGAAATGGCTTAAAAACAATCACCTTTGGAAAGCTATAAGACTGATTTAAATTCCCTCCAAAGTATAA
Organism: Oreotragus oreotragus; assembly: GCA_006410675.1. Taxonomy (NCBI): domain Eukaryota; kingdom Metazoa; phylum Chordata; class Mammalia; order Artiodactyla; family Bovidae; genus Oreotragus; species Oreotragus oreotragus. Next base: position 10,416 of record SJYX01005839.1, on the reverse strand, counting down.
TTTGCTAATATAAGTTCATTTCCTGAGAATGTTTTGATAATGAGGTCAGATGTCTTAATGATATTAGAATGAGGACAAGTAAAGAGAAATTTTCTTTAAAATTTGGCAAACACTAAGTTGTGTTTTTGTCTGAACCCATTCTAGATAATGAACTCAGCATTGAGACTGTTGTGTTGACGTTTTCTGTGTTGTACCCATATGGAAACATCCATCTGACAGCTATAATACTTGAATCTTCAGGGGAGGCATATACACTGGTGATGTAAATATTTTCTCAGGAATGTTTGTGTGTTAGCTAGCTCAGGGAGAATATAAAGCATCAGGTGGACCTTAAGATCACCGTTCATTTAGAGTTTGGCTTCAGGAAGGGGCACCAGCAAAGCTGATGGGCAAGAAGGGGTGAGATGTTTAGGAAGAAAACTAAAAGTGCACAGTGGCTTATATAAGAAAGGAAGAGAATGTTTCAAAAAGGTCGTATCATTAGATGAAGAAAATAGCTATTTGTAGAAAAGAGAATTTAACACTCACTGGATATAATAGCAAGGAGGTCTTTAGCAGTCANAGGCACTGCCACTTTTTTGTTTAAAAATAAAAATGACAGAATTTCCTTCAGCTGCACATTACGCATTTCAAAGAAAGGTACGTCAAACCCAGTTCTGGTTGATCTATTTTAGCACGTGTACATATGTGTCAACCTGGTGAGGCTGTTATTTTCTGAATAGCGTTCCTCAGAAGTCGCATTCGTCCAACATGTCTAATTTGCCGCCGACATCTATCACACTCCACCTTTTATGTCTGTGACACAGAATTTCTAGGACGTATTAAGATGGGCATCAGGTTTTCTAAAACATAGTACGGCCTCTAATCTCTTGTCTCCTGTCTCCACCCTCCCTTCTCTCTTTCTCTTTCTCACAGGGCTGATAGTCTACCTAGGAATGATGGGGGGAGCCTTCGTCCTGGGGGGCCTGGCTGATAAGCTGGGGAGGAAGCGAGTCCTCAGCATCTCCCTGGCCATCAACGCTTCCTTTGCCTCCCTCTCCTCCTTCGTACAGGGATATGGAGCTTTCCTCTTCTGCAGACTCATCTCAGGCATAGGGTACGTAATCACAGAGGTTCAGCCGGCCCCTCCTGCCCCCAGACCAGTGGTCCATCCATCCTGGTTCCTTGCCTCTGAGTGGTTCTCCAGAAAACCTTGAACTGAATTCTGCTTTTTAATTTTTGGCTGTGCCTCACGGCACATGATGCCTTACTTCCCCAACCAGGAGTCGAACCCATGCCTCTTGCAGTGGAAGGCAGAGTCTTAACCACTGGACCACCAGGGAAGTTCCTGAACTCCTGTGTGACTTCCAAGATACTGTGTTAAGGCTGACTCTTAGGGAGGGGTTAGGTTGCAAAGTCAGTGTATAAGGTCAAAAGAACCTAACGCTGCCTTAGGCTGGTCTTTTGAATTTACTGGGTTGTTTCACCACTTGGCCCAAGGGCGGGACAAGGCAATTGGGTTCCTGGTCTGACTGTTTTTAGTGTCTGACTTGGTTCTTCCTTTCTGGCGTTTTCTCTCTGCAGCATTGGGGGTGCTCTGCCCATCGTGTTTGCCTATTTTTCTGAATTCTTGTCCCGGGAGAAGCGAGGGGAGCATCTCAGTTGGCTGGGCATCTTCTGGATGACTGGTGGCATCTATGCATCTGCCATGGCCTGGAGCATCATCCCGCACTATGGTGAGTGCAGAAAGCTTCAAAGGGCCGAGGGGCCTTTGTTCCCAGATACCTGCCTCCGAACAGCATTTCCTGTCCTCAGCCTTAATCCCACACTCTCATACACAGTTCCTGAGTACAACCTTGATCTTTCTAAAGAACTTCCAGCACTGGAGACACATTGCTAATTTCAGTACACGTCTGTCTGGAAATAATACAGTCTACCCTCCCTCTCTCCCCACCCCCCTTTCTCTCCTTTCCTCTCTTATTTGAAGGGATTTCAACTTTCATCTCCAGCCCGCCTCCTCACAGCACATTAGGCTCCATTCCCTTCTCCAGGGGATCTTCCTGACCTAGAGATCGAACCTGGGTCTCCTGCATTGCAGGTGGATTCTTTATCATCTGAGCCACCCAGGAAGCCCTTTAAAGCAAACTTCATCTCCAGTTCTCCTCCTCACGATGAGTTAGGCTCAGTAACTCCTTTTTATAGATGGTGTAGCAGAGGCCAAGAAGCCGGTGACTCGGCCAGATTGATGACTTGGCCTTGGCATGACCTTGAGTCCTGACTCCCCCTCTTTCCCAGCACAGTGCTCGCATGCGTTTCCCATTTTACTTCCTGCTGTCTTTGGGTTGCAGACATGGAGCAGCCCTTACAGACAAGGTCTTGGTTTCAGCCGAGACAATTTTATTATCTTGGTTAATTGCGAAAACTGGATTTTCTGGACAGAGACTTGGCAACATTAACTTCCACTATTGGATTTTATTAAGAGTAAAGTAGGGAGAAGGCAGCAGTTTTGAATTTGATTATGCCTTTGGAGTATCCTGGGTAATGCCATTAACATCCTTCAAAATTATTTTTGGCAAACTACAGACCATGGGTGTAGGTTTTGCCATCATCTAGAATCCTGCAGACCATAGAGAAGAGGAGAAAAATGCCCCTGAAGTTAACCAACACTTCTCCACCCATTCCCCTCCTTGGTGTGTGAGTGTGTGTGTGTGTGCGTCTGCGGGTGCACGTGTGCGTTTATTAAAGTACAGTTTATTTGCAATGTTGTGTTACTTTCAGGTGTACAGGAATGTGAGTGAGTTATTATTTTTCAGATTCTTTCCCCATATAGTTTATTACAAAATATAGAGTATGGTTCCTATGCTATATAGTAGGTTCTTGCTTCTGCTGCTAAGTTACTTCAGTGGTGTTTGACTCTGTGTGACCCCATAGAGGGCTGCCCATCAGGCTCCCCCATCCCTGGGATTCTCCAGGCAAGAACACTGGAGTGGGTTGCCATTTCCTTCTCCAATGCATGGAAGTGAAAAGTGAAAGTGAAGTCGCTCAGTCGTGTCCAACTCTTTGCGACCCCATGGACTGCAGCCCACCAGGCCTCTCCGTCCACGGGATTTTCCAGGCAAGAGTACTGGAGTGGGGTGCCATTGCCTTCCCTACTTTGCCCTCTGGTAACTGTTAATTTGTTTTCTGTTTTGGAACTCAGTTCATGTGTATCATTTTTAGATTCTACATACAAACGATATCATAGGATAATTGTCTTTCTCTGTCTTCACTTAGTCTGATGATCTCTGGATCCATCCATGTTGCTGCAAATGGCATTCTTTTATTATTTTTTATGGCTCGGTAATATTCCATAATGGCTTCCGTGGTGGCTCAGTGGTAAAGAACCTGCCTGCAATATAGGAGCCTCTGGAGATGATGTGGGTTTGATCTCTGGGTGGGGAAAATACCCTGAAGGAGGGCATAACAATCCACTCCAGTATTCTTGCCTGGAGAATTCTATGGACAGAGGAGCTTGGTGGGCTACAGTCCATAGGGTTGCAAAGAACCAGACACAACTGAGGCAACTTAGCATGCATGCATGCAGTATTCCGTAATATATATCACATGTTCTTCATCCGTTCATCTGTCCCATGGGCATTTAGGTTGCTTCTATGTCTTGGCTACTGTAAATGGTGCTGCTATGAACACTGGGGTGCATGTAGCTTTTTGAATTCGAATTTCTGCAGATAATGTTCAGGAGTGGGATTGCAGGGTCATATGGTAATTCTCTCTTTAGTTTTTTAGGGACCCTCTATACTGTTCTTCATAGGAGGATGTACCAATTTGTGTCTCCACCAACAGCGTAGGAGGATTCCTTTTCCTCTTGGCATGCTTGTTTTAAACCTAAACCTCGCTGTTGTCTGTTCTGGGCTAATGGAGGCTTCAGCATTATCTTTTTAAGAAGAAGCAATCTTCTTGGATTGGTGTAGTTAAGGAGATGCTGGGTTTATTAGCCTGAGAACCTGATCAACCCTGAAACCTCAGTGGTTTAATACCAAAGATATTTTCCCCTCCTTTAAAGCTGGCTGGTCCTTCTGATCTGTGGGCAGCTCTGCTCCTCATTAATCTTAGGGCTCGGGTTCCTCCCAGTGTTTGCTCTCCCCTCTTCAGCATGGTTCAGGAAAACAGCTTGGGCAGTTGCATGTGGGTGCTTTTGAAGGGCAGGGTAGGAAGTGGATCACGTCCTCTTTGCTCACATCCCCTTGGCCCCAAATCTGTAATGTGACCACACGGTACGGCAAAGGAGACCGGGCAGTGTAACCTAGCTGTGTGCCCTGAAGCTGGAAGAAATGGGTTTGAGACCATATCCCACCAGATTTTGTATTAGAAACAGAGAAAGAAATGTGAACAGAAACAATGAACTAAAGAGTTGACGTTTTCCAGGTAATTCTGTTACTACAGGCAGTTCTCCCTGGAGAAGGTCATGGCAACCCACACCAGTATTCTTGCCTGCAGAATCCCATGGACAAAGGAGCCTGGCAGGCTACAGTCCATCAGGTCACAGGTGGACACGACCGATGCGCCTAAGCATGCACACAGGCAGTTTTTCATAATTTTAGATACAAAACTGTATTATTGCCCACATTAGGCTCTGCATTCTACCCTTCCTCCAAAGGCACACTTTAATTATCCAGGCTGTTGGTTACATGGGTCCAAGGAATTGCTTTTGTCCTTGTTATTAATATAATATCATTTCCCCTGGTCATTGGTCCAAATGTGTTAACAGTAAGAAACTATTTCTACATATAAATTGAATTAGAAAAATTTTCTGGGAAGGGAACAAATAGATTCTGGATAAAAGCTAAGTCAAAATAGCAGGGCTCTATAATCTGGAACAAGTCACTCTAGCTTGTCCAGGCTTGGCTCCTTCATCTATAAAAGGAAGTGAGAAAGAAGCAAAGGGAATTGACTCTAGCGATCTGATCTGTGCCAGCCTTAACATCCAGCAGTTCTTGGGATGCAAAGAATGTCGAGAACATTTTGAAGATGATTCTAGTACTTGGGCTGGCTTCCCTCCAAGCTGCACTGTTTCCAGACTGCTTGTTCTGTAAGGGGACTGTCCCCACAACCAACCAATGAGCAAAGGTTCTTGGCTTCACTCTGACTGGATCAGCTTAGGTCATATGCTCACCTCAGCCAATCACTAAACTCCAGAGGATGCCGGATACTGAGGGTTCATATTGTTCATTCCCCGTTCCTGGCATTCGGGGTGGGGTCAGTCCCACCCAGACCACAAGTCTGCAACCCAATGGAGAAGGACTGGAAAGATTTTGTGCGGTGGGTAGCAGCCTTCAGTAGTCACTACAAACTGTGTCATTTTTTCACTTCACTTTACACACTAACACGTGCCAGTGTCTGGGTGTCTGGTTTTTAAAGAAGCAATAAAATAATTCAGGTTGGGAACTTGTTGATCAAGACTGAATGGGATGCCCGTGGCAGAGGAGCCATAGGCTGCTGGCTGATAGCAAGGCTACTCCAAATGGACAGGCTATTTTCATATTTGTGTGCTTTTGTGGACCGCAAGGAGATCCAACCAGTCCACCCTAAAGGAAATCAGTCCTGAATGTTCATTGGAAGGACTGATGCTGAAGCTGAAACTTTAATACTTTGGCTACCTGATGCGAAGAACTGACTCATTGGAAAAGACCCTGATGCTGGGAAAGACTGAAGGCAGGAGGAGAAGAGGGTGACAGAGGATGAGATGGTTGGATGGCATGACCGACTTGATGGACATGAGTTTGGGTGAACTCCGGGAGTTGGTGATGGACAGGGAAGCCAGGCATGGTGCAGTCCATGGGGTCACAAAGAGTCAGACATGACTGAGTGACTGAACTGAACTGATGCTTGTGTGAAGTCTGTGGCTTTTACATGCCATTTAAAAATGGCCTCTTGGATGATTAGGCTTGAAGGCTTGAAATGCACATTTACTTGAGGGCAAGCCATCCTAGAAATATGGTAGACTAGAATCACAGTGTAACAGGAGTGACTATTTATTTTAAGCCTCATTTTTACCAGGGCCAGATGTTTTGTCCGCAGTGAACTGGTTATTTGATGATATTTTTTAGTAGGCCTAAGACATTAATCCTCTAACATCGCCTCCTCTCAGCAGGGACAAATGCAAGGGTGATCCAGCAAGGAGACGGAATGTTTGTACGTAACTTGTGCAAACCATTTAACTGCTTTTGCCGGAATGAAATAATGTGAGGTCTCGGCACCAGGAATTTGGGTGACGGAGTCATTAAGAAAGAAAATTACAAAGCTCAGAATGTTTTTCTGGGAAGTCATGGGCACAGCCCTGAAAAAAGTGGCTATATTATGGAAGATTAATTCCCACTGTAGTCAGCAGCACCAGCTGTTTGTGAGATCCTGATGGAGAAAAAGTAGGGCAAGCTAAAAGATCAGTGAACAAGACAATCCATGTCTCCAGATTAGCAATTGTTCCATATATTTGGAAGCAGTTCGCTATTTAATTTTATTTAATTTAAGGCCCCAAAGATGTGCCTAATGAAGTGCAGGTTACTAAGTCACCGTAAAAACCAGAGAGGCATGAGGGAATAATGGATTTTGGATAATTTGCACATATTAGCATTAAGAAAAAAATATCTCTCTGAGGCAGAGTACTTTCTAAACATACCTGTTCCTGTTCTTCTCTTGCTACCCACGTGAGTTGGATGGCTATGTGGTTATTTCTAATTATGCCAGAATGGTTTTTGAACATGAGCTGAGAATGTGGGAATCTTCCGATGGTTTTGTCTTCCTCTTCCATTTGTCACTCCCAGGAGAAAGGAAAGGCTTTTTAATTAACATTAAAATAAACAAGCAAACCCCAGTGATATGGGAAGGAGGATGGGCTGTGCATAAAGAGGTTTGATTCTGATTGAGAAGGCTGGATGTATTCTGTGTATTATGTTCTGTGGCCATTGTGTAAAAGTGGCCACAGTCCTGTGTTTTTCCACCTGGGATTCTTTCTGGCCAGTCCTTCACTCTGCAAATAGAGTTAGAAATATCTGCAGAAATAAGAGATATTAGTTAGGAGTCTCTGGCAAGTACAACAAATTGAACTGCAGTGGTAAGTAATAGACTTTAAGACATAAACCTCTCACCTCTGGAGTTAGCCATTTAGTGTATTTTTCAAGTAAATGGAATAGAGATTTTACAGTGGAATAATGTTTACCCTTTGAACTTTAGAAATCACTGTATTTATTTATAAAGTTAGGTCTTTTTAAGAAATGCTACTGGGGGACTTCCCTGGCGGTCTAGTGGTTAAGACTACCTTCCAATACAGGAGGTGCAGGTTTAACCCCTGGTTGGGTAGCGAAGATCCCCCATGCCTTGAGGCCAAAAATCCAAAACATAAACAACAAAATTCTGGTAAAGAATCCATGGGCAGTGCACGAGGCCCTGATCTGATTCCTGGGAAGGTCCCCTGGAGAAGGAATAGCCTTCCCCCTGCAGTATTCATGGGCTTCCCTGGTGGCTTAAATGGTAAAGAATCCGCCTGCAATGGGAGAGCCCTGGATTTGATATCTGGGTTGGGAAGATCCCCTGGAGGAGCACATGGCAATCCACTGCAGTATTCCTGCCTGGGGAATCCCATGGACAGAAGAGCCTGGCAGTCTGCAGTCCTTGGGGTCGCAAAGAGTCGGACATGACAGAATGACTAAGCACAGCCCAAACAACAGAAGAAATACTGTAACAAGTTCAATAAAGACTTTAGGAGTGGTCCCCATCAAAAAAAAAATAAAAAAGAAGAAGAAGAACCTTAAAACCAAAACCAGAAATGCTGTTGGAATTGTCTTCAGAGGTTGTTTTGAATGACATGAGAGAAAAAGAAAACAGTTCTTTTGCTGATCTTTGCTGATATTCACCCATTTTACTCAACATCTTTGGCACTAAATGTCATGTAACTATTTCTAAACAAATCAAAGCTGCCCTCAAAGAAGGTGAGTTATTATTGATTACTGGGGAGCTTTCACATACAGTGAATCTGTGGAAGTACCATTAGCTGCATTCTACAGCTGTGAAAACGCACCAACATAACAATAACAGTGTGAGAAAGCCAGGACTTGAATTCTGACCTATGTGACTGAAGAAGTCCAGGCACTTTCCACTGTGTCATTGTTCCCTGAAAGAGGGAAATTTGCTACTTATAAAGATGTTTGAAATAACGTTTTGTAGATTCTGAAGGCAATTTCCGAATGGGTTTTAGGAATACTTTTAAAAAAAAATTAATTTATTTATTTTTATTTATTAAAAAATTTTTTTTAACTTTATTTTACTTTACAGTACTGTATTGGTTTTGGCATACATTGACATGAATACTTTGAATATAATAAAAGCTGAGTTGGGGCTAGTCACCTCTCTGTGACTATGATTATGAATTCATTTGAATGTAGAAGCTCAGTTTCTTTAAATAAAATTAGTGTTATGACTGACAGTAGTTTTCAAACTGTGGTCTTAAGCCCTGTGCTTTGGAATCACCCAGAGCTGGTACTGCTCTTTGACGTGGGTGAGAGTAATCCCCCATCAAAACCCTAGGTCACATAAGGCCCTGCTCTGGCTTTCCTTTGGCTCAGATGGTGAAGAATCTGCATGCAATGCAGGAGATGCAGGTTTGATCCCTGGGTTGGAGGGATACCCTGGAGAGGGGCATGGCCACCCCCTCAGTATTCTTACGTGGAGAACCGCGTGAACAGAGGAGCCTGGCAGGCTACAGTCTATAGGGTTGCAAAGAGTCAGACAGGACCGAGGGACGAACACTTTCACTTTCCTGAAGATCACTCTAAGACCAAGTGTCAGAGACACCCTGACTGCTTTATTTTCAACTGGAGTATAGTTGCTTTACAATGTTGTGTTAATTTCTGCTGTGCAATGAAGTGAATCAGCCTTATCCCCTCCTTCTTGAGCCTCCCTCCCACCACCACCTCATCCCACCCCTCTAGGTCATCACAGAGCACTGAGCTGAGCTCCCTGTGCAATACAGACGCTTCCCACTAGTTATCTATTTCTGCAGATGGTGACTGCAGCCTTGACGTTAAAAGACGCTTACTCCTTGGAAGGAAAGTTATGACAAACATAGACAGCATATTAAAAAGCAGGGACATCACTTTGCCAACAGAGGTCCATCTAGTCAAGGCTATGGTTTTTCCAGTAGTCACGAATGGATGTGAGAGTTGGACTATAAAGAAAGCTGAGCACTGAAGAATTGATGATTTTGAACTGTGGTATTGGAGAAGACTCTTGAGAGTCCTGTGGACTGCAAGGAGATCCGATCAGTCCATCCTAAAGGAAATCAATCAGTCCTGAATGTTCGTTGGAAGAACTGATGTTGAAGCTGAAACCCCAATACTTTGGCCACCTGATGCAAAGAGCTGACTCATTTGAAAAGTCCCTGATGCTGGGAAAGATTGAAGGCAGGAGGAGAAGGGGACGACAGAGGATGAGATGGTTGGATGGCANTTTCAAAGCACATTAGCTTCTATGTTAGCGCAGAGTTGATTTACAACCGGGACTGGAAAAGATCGGTCTTTCTGTCTGGGACACCTAGAGGTCTGGCTCTGACTCATGGCCAAGATAAGGGCAATGAGATTTATGATGTGCTGTTTAAAGTCTGAAACTCCCGTGGCGATCCCGACAGCCAGTTTGTTTACTCATGGTTTCAGTGGCATAACTGGTTACTCAAAACGGCTGGAGCAAAAGCCAGAGGGATGAGCAAATCCCACTGAGAACTTCTGCCTTGAGATCTTCCCAAAGGGAAGATTTCTTGCACAGATCTTGGTGGTTTTACCTGGAGACAAGCTCATATAAGAATAGGACCCTAGTGACTATGCCTGTATATCTTTTGAACATCTAGTGCTTGCCTACACGCTTTCTCAAGAGCCTATGTGACTATGGGCTTCCCAGGTGGCGCTAATGATAAAGAACCCACATGTCGATGCAGGAGACATGAGACACAGCTTTGATCCCTGGGTCAGGAAGGTGCCCTGGAGGAGGGCACAACAACCCACTCCCAGGATTCTTGCCTGGGGAATCTCATGGGCAGAGGAGACTGGTGGGCTACAGTGCATGGGGTCACAAAAAGTCAGACACAACTGAGCAAGTGAACTGAACTGAGCTAACCAAACAATTATTTTCATCCAGTTTGAGAATCCTATGTTACAGAGATCTGGGCAGGTTTTAATATTAGTATGTTAGGACAGTGAGTATTCACACTTTTGTTGAAATAAAATGTATCTCATGGATCAGACCTCTTAATTTTTTTATTCTTAAGACAATGACTCTTTTCTCTTTACCTTTGATGGCTCAGAGGGTAAACAATCTGTCTGCAATGCCTGCAATGCAAGAGACCTGGGTTCAATCCCTGGGTTGAGAAGATCCCCTGGAGGAGGAAATGGCAAC
>SJYX01005837.1:172664-220374 GCA_006410675.1 Oreotragus oreotragus | reverse complement strand
GATCCCTGTCTCCTATACAATGTCACGAACCTCATTCCATACTTCAACAGGCACTCTGTCTATCAGATCTAGGCCCTTAAATCTATTTCTCACTTCTACCGTATAATCATAAGGGATTTGATTTAGGTCATACCTGAATGGTCTAGCGGTTTTCCCTACTTTCTTCAATTTAAGTCTGAATTTGGTAATAAGGAGTTCATGACATGAGCCACAGTCAGCTCCTGGTCTTGTTTTTGTTGACTGTATAGAGCTTCTCCATCTTTGGCTGCAAAGAATATAATCAATCTGATTTCGGTGTTGACCATCTGGTGATGTCCATGTGTAGAGTCTTCTCTTGTTTTGTTGGAAGAGGGTGTTTGCTATTAATTTTCACAAGAGCATAATAATAGGAACATTAATATGTAAAAATTAATATGATGGTTCATGTCCCTCCTTCTTCTTCCTTCCTTTGTCACAATGTAAGCTCCCACAGACATAGTTTTTCCAAAGAATATGTTTTACAGAAAATCACTTTGGGTGGCATACAAATGTAAATTTAGAAAGTCTTTTTATCTGATAATAATTCATCCTAAAATATAGTGTTTCTCTGATAACATGAATTAAAATATATGTTGACAAAGATATTGCCTTTTTTTTACTAGGTAATATATTTGTTATATATTTATGATTTGTACATAATATTAAGTAGCCCAGACAGAGAGATTTCAGTGAACTCTTGGCACGCACTGTAAGTTATATTTCCTGCTGACTTCTAGTTTTCATTTTTCCTTGTTAAGATTTATGGAATATTTAGCCTTTGATTTTTTAATTATAATTAGCAGGTGTCCCTGAAATTGTAAAGTAATTAGGAAGCTTGTAGTTATTTTGTTATAAGAGCAGTGCTGGTAACTTGGTTTTTCTAGGGTGTTTATCATGCCCTATTTCTTCTCATTTATCATTCCAGATTGAACCCCTCAAGGAGAGCATCCCAGCTGTGACCAATACCTCAGGGCACAAAAGAAGATAAGCAGTCTGGAGCATATGCAGATAAGTTTACTGCACCTGAGATTTGACCATCAGTGGTAATATTTCACATCTTATAATATGAGCTTGTATATATAAAGTAAAATAAAGTAAAAAAATAAATAAAAGTATAGGTCCCCTATTTTAAAAGCATGAAAAATTTTAACTCTGTTAAAACACTTTGTTGAGTAAATAACTGAGGCCTTTATTTGTGGAGATAATAAAATGTACATAGTTTAGAAATCTGTAACTGTGATTTCTCTGGCAGTCCAGTGGTTAAGACTTCACCTTCTAACACAGGGGATGCATGTTTGATCCCTAGTCTGGGAGCTGAGATCCCACATGCCTTATGAGCAAAAAACCAGAACATAAACAAAATAAAAAATTTGTAAAAAATGTAATAAAGACACTAAAAAATGGTCAACATAAAAAAAAACTTTAAAATAATGTTAAAAAAGGCTTTAAATGATAACATATTTTTCCTAATTTATAGAATAAAAATTATAGACATCTGAAAAACAAACAAAACAAACAAACAAACAAAAAAAACAAATGTATTTCCATGACTAACTCTATAAAGACCCTATAAAGATATTTTAAATCAAGAGATGTTTTTATATTCCTCAAAAAATATATGTGTTTTTCTTTCTAGGAGATAAATATAGCTCAATTTATCTTTTATAGTATTTGTTATTTATATCAATATTTTAAAATGGGACATAATATATGCTAAATATTCTTAAAGTTACACACATGTATTCTGTAAAAATATTTATTTCTCTGCTTCTACATGCCAGATGCTGGATATATATTGGTGTAAAAAGCGTGTCATCCCTTCTCTCATTCAGTTTATATTCTGGAAGGGAACACTTTATTTATTTATTTATTAAATATTTGTTGTATCAGACTTGCTTCTGTGTACAGTGATAAAGAAGACAGACAAAGTCCTGAATTCAAGAAGTATATGTTTAGTTGAGAGACATTAAAAAGTAAACAAATATATCTGTAATATAATGAAGGAAAATCAAAGTAAGCAGATTATAGTATGTAACTTGAGATCTTAAATTCTATAGCTATTACCCTTGTGTAAGCTCAAATATTACAGAATAACTTTCATTCTAAACAATACCTGAAAAGTATTAGAGTCACAACTATTTGTCTCTAATATTTTTTTAGCACTGGACTGTGAAGAAATCAAAGTGATAGAGAAATATATGGAGTCAGGTAAAACATTTAAAAGATGGAATATTCTCAAGCATGTTTGAATATGACTAAGGAGACAGGAAGAAGAGGAAAAATGAAAATAAAACAGACAGAGAGCATTCCTAGAGGAGACAGTCTTGAGAATGCAATAACTCACTGATATTTTACAGAACATTCACATGGGAAATTTCTTTCATTCATTTAATTATTATATATTTTGCTCAAATATGTGTTTAAAAGAAATGAATAAAAAACATGATCTTTCCAGTGAAGAATTTATAATCTTAGATATACAATTAGAAAATAAATAACAATACATGAAATATAAATTGTAATTACTATGGGAATACGGAAGAAAAGATCTTCATAGGCTTTAGTTATAATCCATATAAAGTGCTCCATATCTAAAGTTCCTGGCTTTTGTAGGCCTACAGCAATTTTTCTAGGAAAAAGCTGTACCTGATTTAGTCTTAATGAAGGTGTAGAAATAAAAGGAAAGGGCACAGAGCTTCCAAGATAGGGAGGATAGCGTGAACATATGCAGAAACAGCAGTGGCATATTCTATATTACATGTTACATGTTAAGTGTGTCCCCACAAAAAACTCTGTTGGCTTTCTAACGGCTGTATATCAGACCATGAGCTGTTTGGAAACAGAATCATGGCAGATGCAATTAGTTAAGATCAGGTCAAACTAGAGTGAGCCCTTGCACCGATATGATGGGTGTCCTTATAATGAAAGGAGTAAAGAATACTCAGGGAAATGACACAGGTAGAGATTAGACACGTATTGAAGGCAAGAAACACCAAAGATTGCCAGCAAACACCAGAGGCTACAAAGATAAAGAAAGGATACTTCTCTATAGGTTTCAGGAGAGAAGGAAATGGCAACCCACTCCAGTATGCCTGCCTGGATAATCCTATGGACAGAGGAGTTTGGCAGGCTACAGTCCATCAGGCTGTAAAGAGCTGGACATGACTAAGTACACACACACCCCTACAGGTTTCAAAGGGCACGTATTTGAACCTGCCATCACTTTAATTTCAGACTATCGCTTCCAGAACTCTGAGATAATAAATTTTGTTGCTTCAGCTCCCTGGTTTGTGGTGCTTTGTTATGGCAGCCATAGGAAACAAATACATGTTATAATTACTATATATATAGGTATTACTATGCATGGGTACTAGTTCCTTCAGTGGTGTCTGACTCTGCAACCCCATGGACTGTAACCCGATAGCCTTCTTCTGTCCATGCGATTCTCCAGGCAAGAATACTGGAGTAGGGTTACCATTCCCTTCTCCAGGGAATCTTCCCAACCCAGGGATCAAACCTGCCTCTCCTGTGTCTCCTACATTTGTAAGTGGGTTCTTTACCACTGGTTCCACCTGGAAAGCCCAGGTATTACTTTAGTTGCATTTAAATTATTTGTCTTTTAATGGTTTTTCCAGTGGTCTTGTATGGATGTGAGAGTTGGATTGTGAAAAAGGCTGAGCACCGAAGAATTGATGCTTTTGAACTGTGGTGTTGGAGAAGACTCTTAAGAGTCCCTTGGACTGCAAGGAGATCCAACCAGTCCATTCTAAAGGAGATCAGTTCTGGGTGTTCTTTGGAAGGAATGATGCTAAAGCTGAAACTCCAATACTTTGGCCACGTTATGCAAAGAGTTGACTCATTGGAAAAGACTCTGATGCTGGGAGGGATTAGGGGCAGGAGGAGAAGGGGATGACAGGATGAGATGGCTAGATGGCATCACGGACTCGATGGACGTGAGTTTGAGTGAACTCCAGGTGTTGGTGACAGACAGGGAGGCTTGGCATGCTGCAATTCATGGGGTCACAAAGAGTCGGACATGACTGAGCGACTGAACTGAACTGAACTGAATATTTTTGCATTGCATATTTCATATGAAAATATATTATACCTCAGTAACAGGAAGAAATTTTTTGAGAATCTGTTGACTTTGTCACATTTTATCGTACTTTTAAAAAGTATTCTTAAATTCAGTAATATTATTATGATAGTTTATATGATAAACTTTTAAATCTGTGTTTATAATAAACATTTTAAATACTGGGAACCAATGACACATAATATTAAATAATAAGGATATATAAAAGTGAACACATCAATAGTATCTAATGTACATACCCATATACATATATATATGTATATATGCATAAGATAAATGAGTGAATGGGGAGAAAGACTAGAAGAAACTATAGCAAATAACGATAGTAATTATTGGTAAATTTGTCTTTTATTCTTGAAAATAAATCTAGAGTGAGTTATACACTCTTAAGAATAAAAATCTTCTCATCTATCTAAAATCAAAATGTCAACTCGTTTGCTAATTACCATGATTGACACATGTGATAAAACTGAGCTGATCAAGTGAAGACTTAAATGTGCTTATTGCCTTTGACTTTTTGTATATCATATTCTGTAATAGCTCATTTAGCATTAGTCTTCTGAGAAAAAGCAACAGAAGCTCCCTTCTGCCAAGTCAGCTTGAATTCGGAAGTATGGAGAGTATTCTGGGGCTTCTAGTATCCTTGGATTCGTTCTGGGTCACCCAGATATAGGGTGGAATGCAAGAAAACATGGCCTGCTAAGATACCTAGGAGAGTGTGATTTATGACCTTCTTCCTATAGATAGGGCTCTAGCTATTTTCAAAGGCAAGTTGAGAATTATGTGGGTGGCAGAACCCAACTCACATTGAGGTAACTATGAAAGACTCTTGCTTATTATACATATGGTGCTTTTATATGTCATGTTGCTACTTTTCTATGATATCTCTTTCTCTATTAATGAAGTTTCTGAGAATAAAATTGAACTGAAATGTGTGGCACCACTCCAGATACAGCAAGATTAGGCATTAAACAGTTAATTCCAGAATAAATAAGATGTGTTTTGCAAATTTTAAGTGAAGCCTCTCTTTACCTAGATGGCTTAGTAACAGATTTCAGCATAAATCATCAGTTACTAAAACTTTAAAAGCAAACTAGAATTAAAATGATTATAGCTCTGTTAAATTTAAAATGTATTCAAAGAATAACTGGGTTTTAGAGCATGAAGGGACTGGAATTTTGAATTATCTCAGGAACTCTATTTTATATACGATATACCAGAGGCACAAGGAGGTTAAATAACTCCTTAAGTTTCCTTAGAAAGTCTGTGTCAGATCCAGGATGGAACAAAGCCCTCTGACTCTCAGGTGACGGGCTCTTTCCATTATATCATGCTCTGCTGTGATGATCTGTCAGAGATATTCAAGCACAGGCACAATGACTATCAGTCAACCTGAACATAATCCACCAAGTTATGCTAATTCCCATAAAAACTAAGATGACACACAGCTGGAGGAATCCCCACTAGGATTTCGTTCATATAAATTTGCCCATTTATGGCAAATTTATCCTAGTCTTTGGAATCTTTTTGTTCTTTTTATGCTATCCCTATTGTCATAAACGCAGAAATCTCTAGGATTAAAGGAAGACAAAATGAGGAAAGATGAAACAGAAATTAAAGGGGTGTTTTTTCCCATATAAGCTAGTATTTCTGCATTGAATACCTATAATAAATGAAATAGGAAGAAAGGCCATGACATGCACTGGGATCCGGTGGAGAAAGGGCCTATTTGTTAACAGGTCAGAGGAAGAAGAAATTTGCATGTAGTACTACAGTTCTGGCAACAAGAACTTTTAGTAGTCTCAAATAATTTAGCAAATGCAAGATGATCACGGACTCAATGACGCTTTAAATGTAATAAAAATGTGAAAAAATCTGCTGTTTTGAATATTCAATTACAGTTACTATTATTTCCAGTTTTAATTTGTTATAAATGCTTTACAATACTCAAAGAAGACAAACTTCTTGGTTCCTTTAGAAAAGTGTTTTGGTTTTCTTTTCTTTTTTTTTTTCCCTTAATGAGTGTAATACCAGGGAGAGCAATTCCAAGGGAAGAAGCAGCTATCAAATTGCTGGTGGGAATGTCTGGATTTGTAAGGACTTTTGTTTAGTAATCAAAAGGCCAAATTTAGGACTGAAACAAGAGAAACAATGTAGATAATCTCTTGCAAAAAAATTAGAGTTTTTTTTTTTTCCCCCTCTGGGACAGGAGACTAAGCAGGATGTAGGAGCATTTCCTTCTTAGGCATCCTCCAAATTTCTGCCAAGGTTATTTTTTCCTTGATATATAAATTTCATTCTCTCATGTCACCATTTAAAATTCTTCTGTGACTTTCCATTCCAATTCAAAATAAAATGTAAAATAAAGTCAAAAGGCACAAACTTTCAGTTACAGTTAAGTACTAGGGATATGATGTACAACATGATTAGCATAATTAATTATAATGTAGGTTACGTGAAAGTTGTCTCATCATTAGGGAAACTTATTTTTAATTTTCTTTTCTTTTTTTTACCTATATAAGATAATGGATGTTCAGTAAACTTATTGTGGTAATCATTTCATGATGTATGTTGTTAAATCATTATATTATATTCCTTAACCTTATACAATGTTGTATGAAAACTATATCTCAACAAAATTGGAAGGAAACTTTAAAATAAATGTATTTAAGAACTATCATTCTTAATACTCAAATTCAATATTCAAAAAACTGAGATTATGGCATCCAGTCCCATCACTTCATGGCAAATAGATGAGGAAACAATGCAAACTGTGACAGACTTTATTTTCTTGGGCTCCAAAATCACTGCAGATGGTGACTGCAGCTATGAAATTAAAAGATACTTGTTCCCTGGAAGAAAAACTTAGACCAACCTAGATAGCATATTAAAAAGCAGAGACATTACTTTACCAACAAAAGTTCATCTAGTCAAACTATGGTTTTTCCAGTAGTCATGTATGGATTTGAGAGTTGGGCTATAAAGAAAGCTGAGCACTGAAAAACTGATGCTTTTGAACTCTGGTATTGGAGAAGACTCAAGAGTCCCTTGGACTTCAAGGAAATCAGACCAGTCAATCATAAAGGAAATCAGCCCTAAATACTCATTGGAAGGAGTGATGCTGAAGCTGAAACTGGAAGCTGAAACTCATTTGGCCACCTGATGCAAAGAACTGAATCTTTGGAAAAGATCCTTATGCTGGGAAAGATGGATGCCAGGAGGAGAAGGTGACAACAGAGGATGAGACAGTTGGATGGCATCACAGGCTTGATGGACATGAATTTGAACAGGCTCCAGGAGTTGGTGCTGGACAGGGAAGCCTGATGTGCTGCAGTCCATGGGGTCACAAACAGTTGTACACACCATGCAACTGAACTGAACTGAAAAACTGTCAGATTTTACCCATCTTTCAGGGTTTCTCGTTTTGGGCAGAAGACATTTTGATTTTATATACACGAGACCCTTTGTCACCCTTGTATGAAATGCTTCAGTGTCCGTCCTTCACCCACTTTCCTCTGTCAGGCATCTCCAGCTGTCTTTTAATGTCTAGTGATTCCTCTTTAAAGCCCAAACCAGTTGTCTACTCTGACACCTTCCCAAACTCGCTCTGAAAAGTCTTGCTTACTGTGTGCATATGCAGCATTTACACATAACCCTAAGGATAGATTATGTGACAAGAGATTTCGGTTATGTGCATATGAGTGTAGAATTTATGCCTTAGTCATCTTTCTCTCTCCAGCACCAACTTTCTGCTTGACACATAATGTGTGGTCCATGGATGCTTCAAGAATGAAGGTTAAAGAATGCTTACATTTGTTGAAGCCCAATCTAAACATAGAAAAATATGGATGAGTCAGGGTGCTGTGTGCTTGTCCCACATGTCTCTGTAGATCAATGAGTGCTACTAAGCTAAAAGCAACACCCAAGGCAGCTCTAAAAGCAAGAATAAGTCACACCTGAAGGGAATATTAAAAAAAAAAATTAGAAACAGGTTCTGAACATTTTTATCTTAAGCATCATTCTGTGTATAGTATAGGATTATGGGGTGACAGTATGCATTTCAGCTTTAAGCCTTTTAAAAAAAGAAGTATTTTCCAAGGCATTGGTATTGCCACCTGCTTTTGGCCTTTATGCTTCTTCTTCACCCAACAGGGCTCTGATCTTCACTAGATTAATTCATCTCCATCACTGTTTTCTAAAGACACTCTACCTGAGGAAAAATATAATTGACCATGGAGTGATCCCTCAGAAATGGATACCAAGATTATACCCAATATCCAAAAGTCTTTTACCACATGGCAAATAGAATTGTTTTGCTCAGGTGAGTGCTTGAAACACTACAATTAAGTTAAATGCTGTCATGTATAAACATTTTGTTTCAAGTAATAGAATATCCATCTAAAATCTCCTTAAGAAATAGGTATTTATCTCACATATGAAAGTAGGAAAGCAGTGGTTTAGCTATTCAAAGATGCCAAAGACCAAGGCTGTCTTCTGCTTTCTCTTTTCTGTCTCCTGAATGCTGGCTCTTCATCTTGGCTTAGTTACTTTACTCTCTCAAGAAACTCCTTCAGTCAGTCAGTTCAGTTGCTCAGTCATGTCCGACTCTTTGCGACCCCATGAATTGCAGCAGGACAGGCCTCCCTGTCCATCAGCACCTCCTGGAGTTCACTCAAACTAGCGTCCATTGAGTTCGTGATGCCATCCAGCCATCTCATCCTCTGTTGTCCCCTTCTTCTCCTGCCCCCATCCCTCCCAGCATCAGAGTCTTTTCCAATGAGTCAACTCTTTGCATGAGGTAAGTACTGGATTTTCAGCTTCAGCATCGTTCCTTCCAAAGAACACTCAGGACTGATCTCCTCCAGAATGGACTGGTTGGATCTCCTTGGCGTCTATGGGACTCTCAAGAGTCTTTTCCAACACCACAGTTCAAAACCATCAGTTCTTCAGTGCTCAGCCTTTTTCACAGTCAAACTCTCACATCCATACATGATTACTGGAAAAACCATAGCCTTGACTAGACGGACCTTTGTTGGCAAAGTAATATCTCTGCTTTTCAATATGCTATCTAGGTTGGTCATAACTTTCCTTCCAAGGAGTAAGCATCTTTTAATTTCATGGCTGCAGTCACCATCTGCAGTGATTTTGGAGCCCCCCAAAAATAAAGTCTGACACTGTTTCCCCATCTATTTCCCATGAAGTGATGGGACCGGATGCCATGATCTTCGTTTTCTGAATGTTGAGCTTTAAGCCAACTTTTTCACTCTCCACTTTCATTTTCATCAAGAGGCATTTTAGTTTCTCTTCACTTTCTGCCATAAGGGTGGTGTCATCTGCATATCTGAGGTTAGTGATATTTCTCCTGGCAATCGTGATTCCAGCTGGTGCTTCTTCCAGTGCAGCATTTCTCATGATGTACTCTGCATAGAAGTGAAATAAGCAGGGTGACAGTATACAGCCTTGACGTACTCCTTTTCCTGTTTGTTCCTATTTCGTATTTGTTCCTATTTGTAGTCTGTTGTTCCATGTCCAGTTCTAACTGTTGCTTCCTGAACTGCATATAGGTTTCTCAAGATGCAGGTCAGGTGATCTGCTATTGCCATCTCTTTCAGAATTTTCCACAGTTTGTTGTGATCCACACAGTCAAAGGCTTTGTCATAGTCCATAAAGCAAAAATACATGTTTTACTGGAACTCTCTTGCTTTTTCCATGATCCAGCGGATGTTGGCAATTTGAGAGGCTCCTTCAGGTATCATGATTTTGAAAACTAGAAAATGGAACCATCATTCTTCTATGCTGGAAATACAGCCCAATTGTTGTTCCGAGCTACATTAACAAATAACAGTGACTTCATCAACTTGCAACTTCCACCATTACAGACATAACATTTGAGCTTTAATTAATTTCCATCTATGGCTGTTGAAACAAAAC
Organism: Oreotragus oreotragus; assembly: GCA_006410675.1. Lineage (NCBI taxonomy): Eukaryota > Metazoa > Chordata > Mammalia > Artiodactyla > Bovidae > Oreotragus > Oreotragus oreotragus. Next base: position 210,329 of record SJYX01005837.1, on the reverse strand, counting down.
AAGACACAGAAATCTGAACTTTTCACACACCAACTAATATGGGGCCTTATAAATAGTAAATTGATGATAAGTAATTTTAGAAAAGTTAATTTTTCAAACATGAAAGACAACGGTGATAATTATACGAATAAGGAATGATTTTAAGTTTTAAAATGAGCTGAAATTATTATAAGGAGGGATATTTATAAACAAAGGCTGGGTCTCAACTGCTTGTGTTATTGTGATAAAAGTATTGGTAACTTTGCTATAAATTATTTTCTAAAAATTGGTTAATATCTTTTTTTTACTTAAAAATTTTCAAAATATTGAAAAACCTAGAGCTACTAGTTGTAATTGATTAAAATAAATCCACAAAAGATATTCAATGAATTCTTAAATTTTAAAAATTTGTTTTCTTTGCCTCTTTTTAGAAGAAGTTTCTGTGAAAACTAACCCAGAATGGAGAAAAAAGTCTTAATTATCCCCTGTGTGAATATAAGACCACACTTTCTTCTTCCTCTTTAAAAAGTTATGTTTGTTTTTTTCTTCCTAGAGAGACAAAACTTAAAGTAACTGCTGTTCACAGCTTGAAAGAGCAAGACCTTTATTACTTCTTAATTCTTTCATCCCCAGAGGTGGCCTTTTGCTTTAATAAATTGGGGCTTTAACCCTAATTTTTATTTTAATTTGGTTCAAGGGTAAAAAGTAGGAAGGCAAAAACCCAATAGGCTATATTAGTCATAGTTATGTAAGAAATTTACCAATATAAACATATATTGCACTAATAAGTCTTTCTATTTCCTATAAGCAAAATTATGAAAAGGAGATAATAGTAAATATCTTAGAGTATATATTAGTCTTAAAAATTTATAATTTTACTTATTAAAAAAGCTAAAAATATACTTTTATAATAATGAACTCCCATGCATTTTAAAATCAAATCAAGAGGTCTACGACACTTCACTTGCATCTGGACTGGCCTTAGTAATTTGCTTGTAACTCCAGGGATGCTACCGAGGTGACCCAGGATGGCTTTCAGGGCAATATTGGGGAAAGATCATGCAATTTTTGCTTGTTCTTTTTGGTTACTCACTTGGGGATATGCCAGTTGCCATATAAGAAGTTAAGCTACCTAGAAACTACTGTGCTGGAGTGTCTCACGTGGGCCCGGTAGCCAGCATTAACCATAGCCATGTGAGTGAACCATCTGGACATCCAGCAGAGTTGAGCCTTCAGATGACTGCAACAGCTGACCAACCAACAACAGTCTCAACCCACAGTTGACTTGTTTACACATAAAGGACTTGAAATAAGAACTGTATGACCAATTCCTTCATGAATTCCTGACTCATATCTCATGTGCCCATTCAAATGCCTGCCATAGCCACTAGTTTTAGAGTAATTCAGCAACAGTGATATTAGTAATTTTAGGCAATGGCACCCCACCCCAGTACTCTTGCCTGGAAAATCCAATGGACGGAGTAGCCTGGTGGGCTGCAGTCCATGGGGTCGCTAACAGTCGGACAGACTGAGCGACTTCACTTTCACTTTTCTCTTTCATGCACTGGAGAGGGAAATGGCAACCCACTCCAGTTTTCTTGCCTGGAGAATCCCAGGGATGGGGGAGCCTGGTGGGTTGCCGTCTATGGGGTCACACAGAGTCAGACACGACTGAAGTGACTTAGCAGCAGCAGCAGCAGCAGCAGTGAGAATTATTTGAAATCATTTTATAACAAGAGCACATTGTAAAACAAATTTGCACAAAATATCTGCCTTTCAAAAATAACGCTATTTCACATGGGCNAGACACGACTGAAGTGACTTAGCAGCAGCAGCAGCAGCAGCAGTGAGAATTATTTGAAATCATTTTATAACAAGAGCACATTGTAAAACAAATTTGCACAAAATATCTGCCTTTCAAAAATAACGCTATTTCACATGGGCTCTTATTTAGTCTTGACTTTTGCTTTGGCTCAGGTCTTTTTGGGGAAGAGTAATCTATAGCTGATTTTTTTCCATTTCAATATATAGTTTAATTTCATGGGCATGTTAATTCATCAAAGTCATTGTAATCTAGTCATAAGAAAGTATATTTTCTGCTTTCTTGGCTATTTCCTATGTGATAAAAGACAGGGTCCAACATTAACATGAACTCCCATTAAGAGATTCTTCTATTATTTTAAAGTAAATTTATATAACTTGCTTTTTAAATTTCTAATAATTTTTTGAACTTCAGATAGTTAGACAAAACACACAATTGAGCTTAAATATCAGAAAACAAATTAAGGTGAAACTTTTTCTTAGAACCAAAATGATTATGAAAAGTTTTAGTCCCTGGTCATAGGAAGAAAGAAAGGAAAGATATGTGGATAATCGGAAAAGGAGAGATCAGGATTAAGAATCTCCAGTTAATGCCATAAAATTCTCCAAGAAGTATTGATAAATGTAAATGTATGGAAGAAAGTAGATTGTGATCAGTAAACATATATATACAGTAAGCATTCAATAAATATTGGTTTAAGTTATAACTAATTGAAGAGAGCTCTGAAAAGGAGAGAAATATTTGGAAACATCTCTCTCTCTTTTTTTTTTTTTGCTTCTAAATATCACTCTCTTGCTTTATCTTTGCCTCTCTGAAACTTGTTGTAAATCTTTGCAAATTCTTTTTTTCTACTTGCTCCTTCCTATTTTTTCCTCCCTCATCTTCATATATATATATGTGTGTGTGTGTGTATATGTGTGTGTGTGTTAGTTGCTCAGTTGTGTCCTATTCATTGCAACCACATGTACTGAAGCCCACCAGGCTCCTCTGTCCATGGAATTCTCCAGGCAGGAGTACTGAAGTGAGTAGCCATTCCCTTCTCCAGGGGATCATTCTGAACCAAGGACCTGACCCACGGATCGAACCCAGATATTCCAAATTGCAGGCAGATTTTTTACCATCTGAGCCACCAGGGAAGTTCTCTTCCTGCATGTTTTGGTTTAATTCTTTTTATCTCAAATAACAAAAAGTCTGTGTCTCAATACTGGAGCAACATTCCTGTAGCATCCCCAGAAGTGACTCAGGTTCTTTGCGTCTTTCTGTTCTACCATCTTTAGCATTGGCTTTCAGCCTCATGTTTGTTTGACGGCACTTCACTTAGATTCTTGATTGTATCACTGTTTCTGTTAGGCGGAAGTTCAAATGTAAAGGGCAAATGTGTGAAGAGAGCGTGTCTGCTCAGTTAAATCTCTTTCAAAAGCATTCTTAAACTGCCTCCAGAAGACTCTTGTTTATAGACTTAGGCCATAGGAGTAACCACAGCAAGAGAGTCTTATGTGCTGCGTTGCTTCAGCCATGTTGCTCTTTGCAATCCCATGGACTGTAGCCCACCAGGCTCCTCTGTCCACGGGATTCTCCAGGCAAGGATACTGGAGTAGTTGCCATTTTCTTATCCAGGGGATCTTCCTGACCAAGGTATTGAACTGCGTCTTTTATGTCTCCTGCCTTGGCAGGCGTGTTCTTTACCACTAGCACCACCTAGGAAGCCAAGAGAGTCTTAGAAAGTAAGTGATATCATCTGGACACAAAATCATCCTTTCCAAAACAGAGCTGTAGAAATTAAGAAAAGGTGATAAAAGTTACAGGCAAGCAACAAAACAAAACACCAGTTTCTCCTTTATCCCTCAAGTTGGAAATCTAAGAGTCATACTCAGTATTTCAATCTGCTTTAAAATTGTCCTTCAATATTGTTCTTCATAGCATCAGTTACTCAATCCCCCATCAAATGTGTCATTCTCTCTCTCTTTTTTAAAAAAAATTTCCATTGTACTGCTATAGTAAATTTAATACTAGCCTCTCAAAAGATATTTCCAGTCTAATTCCTGGAACCTGTGAATATTGCTGTATTTGAAAAAAAGAAATCCTTGAAGGTATAACTAAGTTAAGGACTTTGAGATGAAAAGATCATCCTGTATTATCCAGTGGGCTTCCCTGGTGGCTCAGATAGTAAAAAAAAAATCCAATTGCAATGTATTATCCAGGCAAATCATAAATCCAATGATCCAAGTATCCTTATAAGAAAAAACAGGGGAAATTTGAAAGGTGGAAGAGTAGAAGGTGGTGTGAAGATGAAAGCAGAGATTGGAGTGATACGGGCACAGCCAAGGAAAGCCAGCAGCTACAAGAAGCTGGAAGAGACAAGGAAAGAATCTCCTACAGAGTCTCTACAGGGAGCACAGCCCTACCAATACCTCTGACCTTCAACTCCTAGCCTCCAAACTTGTGAGATAATACATTTCTGTTGTTTTAAGCCACCAAGTGTGTGATAATTTGTACAGCAGCTTCAGGAAATTAATATGGCTACCTTAATCTGTATCTGTATCAGTGTTACTTGGGGCAGGGGGGTATGGATAGTTGCAATAGCGCTAAATTGCCTTCCTCCTTCCATTCTTATGGCAGACAATGAAGAAGAACTAAAGAACCTCTTGACAAAAGTGAAAGAGGAGAGTAAAGAAGTTGGCTTAAAGCTCAACATTTGGAAAACCAAGATCATGGCATTCAGTCCTATCACTTCATGGCAAATAGATGGGAAAACAGTGGAAACAGTGGCTGACTTTATTTTGGGGGGCTCCAAAATCACTGCAGATGGTGACTGCAGCCATGAAATTAAAAGACGTTTACTCCTTGGAAGGAAAGTTATGACCAACCTAGATAGCATATTCAAAATCAAGACATTAGTTTGCCAGCAAAGGTCCATCTAGTCAAGGCTATGGTTTTTCCAGTAGTCATGTATGGATATGAGAGTTGGACTATAAAGAAAACTGAGCACTGAAGAACTGATGCTTTTGAACTGTGGTGTTGGAAAAGACTCTTGAGAGTCCCTTGGACTGCAAGGAGGTCCAACTAATCCATCCTAAAGGAGATCAGTCCGGAGTGTTCATTTGAAGGATTGATGTTGAAGCTGAAACTCCAATACTTTGGCCACCTGATGCAAAGTGCTGCTGCTGCTGCTGCTGCTGCTAAGTCACTTCAGTCATGTCTGACTGTGTGACCCCATAGACGGCAGCCTACCAGGCTCCCCCATCCCTGGGATTCTCCAGGCAAGAAAACTGGAGTGGGTTGCCATTTCCCTCTCCAGTGCATGAAAGAGAAAAGTGAAAGTGAAGTCGCTCAGTCTGTCCGACTGTTAGCGACCCCATGGACTGCAGCCCACCAGGCTACTCCGTCCATTGGATTTTCCAGGCAAGAGTACTGGGGTGGGGTGCCATTGCCTTCCCCGAAGTGCTAACTCATTGGAAAAAAAATCTTATGCTTGGAAAGATTGAGGGCAGGAGGAGAAGGCGACGACAGAGGATGAGATGGCTGGATGGCATCACCAACTCAGTGGACATGAGTTTGGATTAACCCCAGGAGTGGGTGATGGACTGGGAGGCCTGGTGTGCTGAGGTCCGTGGGGTCGCACAGAGTCGGACACGAATGAGCAACTTAACTGAACTGAACTTCATTCTTACCCTGGTCCCATGTTTACAAGTCACTATAGTAGTTTTATTATAACCCACATTTGATTATTACTTTGTGTTAAAACTTTTAGGTTGTTTCTCACTGACTACAGGCTATGAATCATTTAAATTCCTTCATAGGTCATGCTGCTGCTGCTGCTGCTAAGTCGCTTCAGTCATGTCCGACTCTGTGCGACCCCATAGATGGCAGCCCACCAGGCTCCCCTGTCCTAGGGATTCTCCAGGCAAGAACACTGGAGTGGGTTGCCATTTCCTTCTCCAGTGCATGAAAGTGAAAAGTAAAAGTGAAGTCACTCTGTCATGTCTGACTCCTAGTGACCCCATGGACTGCAGCCTTCCAGGCTCCTCTATCCACAAGTGCCTTTTCAACAAAACTCTTTTCTATCTACATGAATTTAGCTCCTTATACTCTTAACTTGAATCATGGTTTTCTGCTATGCTGTGAATTCCCCTGTCATATACCATGCTTTAATTTCTCTGTATGCATTTTTTTCTCTGCCTAGAACACTGTCTTTCCATGTCCAGTATGATTCTTTTTTGTGTGTGCCAATCAGTGCCTTATTCTGTGATCCCATGGTACATAATGCTGTAATTCTTTAAATTCTGTTTAAATGGGAACCCCTCAAGGGTCTGGCAATCCTCATAATTTATACTTTAGGAAGTAGCTGCTGCATAATAAGAACTTAGCAAAATTTTTGTCAAATAATAAAAAAAGTTATATATATTGTGGTCATTTAGAATTGGGTGCTACTGAGACTTCCATGGAGGAGAGAAAAAAGGCCATTGGCTTCTGCTAAAAGTAAATGACTAGGCACCTTAAAATAGTGATTTTGGTAAAGATGTAGGTGCTGTTGGTTGATTGCTGGAAATTAAAAAGTAGCATTGCTTAGGAGTTAAATAGAGTAACAATAGATTCTGAGTTTGAGAAATCTGGCCACAGAAAAAAAGGAAGTTATACATGTCTAGCATTTTAATTAGCTTCTGATATTATATTCATTTTTAAAGAGTTTGGATTATGATATATATTTTGGGACATGTGTTGTTGCTGCTGGTTTTTCTGCTTGATTATCTATTCCCCCTATCTTTGCTAAGAGCATTCTCCTTTTGTTTAGAATCATTGCCTCTCCCTCATTTTATAGAGTCATAATGAGACTCGAAATCAAGCTGTCTTGACTTGCACTAATGGAGGTGTGGTATGTGACCAGTCTTGGTCAATAGATTCTCATTGTTGGCACTTTGACTCTTGAAAGAATCAATAGAGAAAATGGCCTAAATTCATTCATTTCAAGGGAGAGCCTTGATGAGATACTTGAGTGGTTTGTGACACTTAAACACTCATAGGTGATCTTTTTCCTGTTTTTTTTTTTTTTTTTTGGCAACCTGGTTTATCTTTCCATTGATTCTTGGAACTACCACTTATTCTTCCAACAAGTTTTCCTGCTTATGCTAGCCAATTTCTGTAACTTTCAACTGAAGGATCCAAACTGCCCTAACTGATTTAGCTGAAATTTTTATTGACAATAGTGAACGGGAACCAACCTTAGGAAAGGAAAAAAGAATATTTTTTACTGGATACAGAAGCTAATGTTTGCTTGATGGCACCTATTCTAACCGTATTACTCAATGGCTTATATTAAGGAAAAAAATGTTTCCCTTGTCTCAGAAAAATTGAACGAATCAGTTTAAAAAATCATTTCAGACATCTTTGTTAAAAAGTTAAATGTCACAGATTTAAGATTATTCAAATTTACACAGAGAAGTACTTAAAGAAGATCAACTAGATAAAATCTGTGATGTTTGTCATTTTTAATTCTGGTAATTAAGTGCTGCTCTCATTCTACTTGAAAAGGCCTCTCTAGAATTATATTAATGGCATAATGGAGAGTCAAAGAAAAAAAATCAAAACTATTATGAAAAAAATGATATTGAAAAATTCATGAGCTGGATCCTTCAGAAAAAGAGAGTGTTTATGGTGATAGATGATAAGGATTACTGGAATGATATGTGGTCTTTTTCTACAAGGACATGCCACCACCTATATTTCTAAAATCTATAAAATGCATTAAAAACATTCTCATCAGGGAAGATGACAGTCAAGTGCTTCAACAATTAAGTTGTTCCATTACAATCCCACCATTTTATTCTTATTTCTTCCCCAAAAGATGATTGCTTAATTTCTGTTAAAGATGATTATTATTGATACAGTCAATGTGATCATTATGGCTAAATATACTAATACTTCTTCCTTTTTTAAAATAAGAAAAGTATCCTGCTTGGGATTTAGAGATATGAACCTAAGAAGGAGTAGTTATTATTTTCTGTTTTACACTGATTTGTCTGCCTTCTGCTCAGACAGACTCTGTTCAGCCCTTTGTGACAAGGACAAGTGGAAATGGAAGGCAGGAAATTCTGAGTGGGAGTCAAAGAAAGATAATTTGAAAAAAAATTCTTAGAGCCCTAGAAAATCAAGTAATAGTATGACATTAATCAGAATACTTAACTTTGTTATTTCTCAGTTTCTTTAGCTCTGAAATGGTGATTATTTCACATAACCTTCTTATCTCATGGAATTGCACGGAGGAAAAGAAATAAAATGTGAGGAAAATTTTAACTAGAAAACAATTCTGTGCAAATGCAAAATACAGTATTAATTGAATCACACATTATATTATTATAATAACTTGGGTTAGTGTTCTCCTTCACAAATAATAAAACATTTGTTTTTTTATAAATTAGATAAACATTAAAAAAAAATATAGAACTTGAAAAATTTACACACATACTCTTGAAGGAAAGTGAAATGCTTCCATCATGTACATCCTGGCTAATTCTTTTTTAAGAGAAATTTTAAATTCCAAAAAAGAAATTGAAGAAAGATTTTCTAGAAATGTGGGTAACAATACACAATAGATGTTTATATGTTTTAGATTTTGCTATGAAATTTGCCTTGCATTTATGGCCAATGTTAGCATCAGCTTTACTCCTAATAAACAGTGATCCATTTCTATTAGTCATAGTGCAGATGCTACCATGTGAAACCTGGAGTCCTCCACCTTATCTACGTGGCATTTTCTATTCTTGTTCTATAGCAAGTTGTAAAGCAGAAAGTATAATACAACCCTTTTTTAAGTATATATTGATCAAGATATTCCAAGGCATTAAAAAAGTTCATGTGTTATATTGGCTGATACTGTTTATATGTTCAACTTTTTAATAATTGCAATTTAATTGAATCATGTATAGCATAAAAGCTAATTGTATGTGTGTCATCTACTTGAATAATACTTCAAGGTAGATATTTTCATTTTATTGCTTTTATTGATATTGTTACAGTTTGTGATTTTCCCACAGCTGTTTTTATTGTGTGAAAGTCATTCATCCCATGAGCATGACTGTAGCTCTAAGCATTTTATAATAAATTGTTATGATCATTAAACACATGTAGTTAAGGACTTCTTTGCATCCATTTCTTTGTTCTTAGTTTTAATTTTTCATCATCTTTATTAATTTTATATATCAAATACAATTTTCAAATCCCCCAATTAACAATCTACATATGCTCTGTATACTGAGAGCTGTCTTCCACATTGTTTCCACACATGGTGCACATCCCTTCCCTGGTAGAGACTTCCCAGCAGCTCATTGGCTCTCTTCCTGCTCTTGTTGCTGACTGCCTCCCAGTCCTGCTATCTGCTGTGGCCCTTGGTGATTTCCCACCCGCCTGTTTCATCTCCTCTTCTGGTCTCCCAAACAATGTTCCAGTTGCGTCTTCTCCTCTGTAGCTCCCCTGATCATCTCTTCCTACTTGCTTCTGTTCTCCCTTTTGATGTAATGCCTATGATTGTCATAAGATGCTCACTTTCACAGTTGGCACTAGTTATTATTCATTCATTCATTATTCACTCAGTCCACAAGCATCTCTTCAGGGCCTACTCATTATCAACATCATGCTAGGGACTGAGGCTACAAGATGAGCATGACACAGTCACTTCCTTCAAGGAATTTTGAGTTGTGCTCTAGAAGGGAGATTTCAGAATTTTGAAGCCCGAAACAATGGTCTTCATTTTTAAAAAATTTCTGGACCCCAAGAAAAATTTGCTCTGGAAAAAAATGTCTCTTATGAAGTTTATTTTCCTTTCGTGAATTCCTAAGTGACACGCAGCCTGCTTTCATGAGAAACAAAACTTCATGAAACGTCAGTTCAAGGCTGATATGAAACAACCTGCAAATACGTACTAACTTTCACTGTTATGTTGTATGTTGAACCTCTGGAAATATTAGTTCTTATAAACAAGGAAATGATAATCAAATTTTTGTAGGAAATAAACCACTAAATGTTGTATTATATGTGTCAGTAGTTAACAAAATTAGTTCTCAGCTTTACCTGATACCAGACTGTGAAGTTGCATAAAATTTAGATTTTTTTTTTTTAATTTATACAATTTCTTGTTCCAGATGTCCCACAGGACAGCATTTCTGAGGTAACTATGAAGAAGCTAGACCCTAAGATTAGAATGGTGTATAGACTCAGTCCACTATAAACAAAATATAAAATCTAGACTAAACAACAAAATCCATAAACAATAGCAATAGCAACCTTGCTGTGAATTTCCAGAAGGTTTTGGGGGTAGTTTCCTTTCTTCTGAATTAATTTACCTGTATAAAAATAAAATTTTAATAGAAAAAGTAAAAATTCTGTTTCATAGATTGCATTTTATATACAGTGATCCCAGAGAGCCTATAAAGAATATACACACAGAGCCAGTATTCAGTAAGTAGAACAATGTCACTCAACATCTGAGTAAGATTCCTACTTATAATGTTTTTTTAAAAAAGGCCAGATGGGAAACATTTTCCATGATATTAATGAGGTAATTCTATCCTTGCTGGGGCAGGAGGATGGGGGGCAGGGAGGAGTACTATATATTGTAAATACCTAATTAAGCTAGAGAGAAGTCAAGTTATAAAGATCTGACAGAAATGCCACTACAATAGACCTCAAAACGTAGCAAGGAGCGAAAAAATTACTGCAAATGTAGACAGCAGCAATAGCAACAAAATGTCCAAAACAAGGATACTAAGAATTCCTGTGAAGTGTGCTGTATGATACTAAGTTTGGCTGCCACAATCTTCTGATAGACTTTAAGTAACTGGATGCATCCAGGGAAAGAAAGCATCTGAGAATCTCGTCTCTTAAAGAAGCAAAGAATTGTTAGCTTGGTAAAGAAAACATGCATACGGGGATTTCAAGAGCTGTCTTAAAATATTTGAAGGAATGTAATCTTTAAGAATTCGGACCTACTGATTTCTTTCCAAAGGGTAAAAAAGAATGAAGCCCGTTGAAAGTTTTACTGAGGCAGATTTCAGTTCACTGTTAAGAAGATTCAACTGTTAGAGTCATCAGAGTCTCTGAAAGCTGATCCTGTTACAGCAGGCTCCAATGGCCCCTGGGGACATTGCCTGGTTGGGCCTGAATGCTCAAAGGCAGAGACAAACATTGACGTCCCGAAGCCATGTTAAGTAGATTATTATCTGTCTGGCTATGACAGAGAAGGCCAAAGAATTTGGGCAAAGTAGTAAATAACTACTAAAAGCTTTGGTTAACAGATGTGACAGTTCATTTTTTTTTTTTTAACTTGGAAACTCTTTTCCTATCTCTTTCCTTCTTACAATTAGGATAAATTCTATATTAAGTTTTCTATTTGGGGTACCTATATTAAGCAGTCAGAAATAAATCTATGTGCTAACACTTTTGTATACCACTAATGTTAACACAAAAAAATGTCCATGAGGCTCTAAATTAATCAGTCAACCAACAAAGGTGTTAAGTAAGTAAGCCTCTCTAGCCACATAATCGTTTCTGTCCTTGAGGAGCTTACAATCTTCTTGCTGAAAAATCTTAAACTCATCAAGTTTAGATGTCATTATAAGAGGTCACTAGTAGACTAGACTTCCCTGCTGCTTTAGATGGTAAAGCGTCTGCCTACAATGAGGGAGACCCAAGTTCAATCCCTGGGTTAGGAAGATCTCCTGGAGAAGGAAATGGCAACCCACTCCAGTATTCTTGCCTGGAAAATCCCATGGACAGAGGAGCCTGTAGGCTACAGTCCACGGGGTTGCAAAGAGTTGGACACGACTGAGAAACTTCATTTCACTTCACTTCACTTCAGTAGACTAGACTGGTGGTTTTTCCTGTTGGTTGTTTGCTTTTAAGAGTCTCAGGCAGCAGTTCTTATAAGGTTGGATTCTCCAGAAGCAGACACTGAGTGATGACAGGATGTTTTGCATGTCCCGTATTTAGTGTATTTATGAGGGGCTAATGAGGGGCTAAGGACACCAAGGAAAGGGAGAGGAAAGAAGCCAGCCTTGGCAAAACAGAAAACTCTTGTGTTGTAGCCCAGACCAAACCTTTCCTAAACCCACTAGGAGCTACAGCAGATAAGATCTATCAGAATTGTTCAGCAGTGGATGACATGGCTAGATCTTTATACTTCTGCTTTGAATAACCATCAGGTATATCTCTAGGAGAGATATGCTACTGCTGCTGCTGCTGCTAAGTTGCTTCAGTCGTGTCCAACTCTGTGCGACCCCATAGACGGCACCCCACAGACTCCTCTGTCCCTGGGATTCTCCAGGCAAGAATACTGGAGTGGGTTGCCTTTTCCTTCTCCAATGCATGAAAGTGAAAAGTGAAAGTGAAGTTGCTCAGTCGTGTCCGACTCTTAGCAACCCCATGGACTGTAGCCCACCAGGTTCCTCTGTCCATGCGCTTCTCCAGGCAAGAGTACTGGAGTGGGTTGCCATTGTCTTCCCCGCTAGGAGGGATATATCTTTGGCCAAAGTAGCTCTTTGTAGCTGAGGCAAACCTTGAAACCTTGATCTAAACCTGTGTCCCATAAAGAAGTCAGTAAATGAAATGGATAAAATTGAATCTTCTTTCCTGAAAGCTGGGGTAAAATGTCTAGAACCTCAACCTGATAGCTATAAAGATCATTTCAAAACACCTAGAATCTCGTAGACTCTGAAAGCATAGTGGCAGAATCATATTAGCTAATAGTTTTATAGTAGATAAGTACTACATGCTCTTTGAAGTATTTTATATACATAACTCATAATTCACACTTTAACTGTGCAAGATACATACTACTCATTCCATTTTAACATGTACAGAGAGGTTAAAAAATCTGGCCAAGGTCACCTCAATCTTTTGGCTCCCAACACTACAAACTACTCTGCCTATATATCTTTATAAAAAGTTTCATTGGTAGGGCTTTATATAAGAAAGCTGCTGCTGCTAAGTCACTTCAGTCGTGTCCGACTCTGTGTGACCCCATAGATGGCAGCCCACCAGGCTCCCCCATCCCTGGGATTCTCCAGGCAACAATACTGGAGTGGTTTGCCATTTCCTTCTCTAATGCATGAAAGAGAAAAGTGAAAGTGAAGTTGCTCAGTCTGTCCGACTGTTAGCGACCCCATGGACTGCAGCCCACCAGGCTACTCCGTCCATTGGATTTTCCAGGCAAGAGTACTGGGGTGGGGTGCCATTGCCTTCCCCGATATAAGAAAGAAGGTATACTAAAAGGTATGCCTTGAAGACTTATAGTAATGGACTTGGCTTAATCCTCATTATGCAGTAGTGGCTCCAGAGGGGCAGCAGCTGGGGACCACAGTCAATTATACACTCTACTGCAGGAGACCAGAACTGTGAATGTTCATCGCTGCCACAATCTGTTTCTTCTTAATGATCTTTCATCCAAACCATATCCTCTGCCTTCTTTGTTGTTAGGGACAGCAACTGAGTTCTTACAAATTGAATGTGATTAGAATCTAGCCATAGTTTCCAAGAATGATCAATAAGAATATATCCCTCAAAATCATTCATTTCTTCTTCCAAATGATTGAGATAGAAACCTTCCCAAAGCAACCTTGAAAATCATGTATACAAGAACATAGTTCAGAGCAGCTTGACCAACAGAACTAATTTTGAGTAAGAAATATGTTTCTCTTATATTTACATCACTATAGTGTCAGACTTTATTTTGGGGGGCTCCAAAATCACTGCAGATGATGACTGCAGCCATGAAATTAGAAGACGCTTACTCCTTGGAAGAAAAGTTATGACCAACCTGGATAGTATATTCAAAAGCAGAGACATTACTTTGCCGACTAAGGTCCGCCTAGTCAAGGCTATGGTTTTTCCTGTGGTCATGTATGGATGTGAAAGTTGGACTGTGAAGAAGGCTGAGCGCCAAAGAATTGATGCTTTTGAACTGTGGTGTTGGAGAAGACTCTTGAGAGTCCCTTGGACTGCAAGGAAATTCAACCAGTCCGTTCTGAAGGAGATCAACCCTGGGATTTCTTTGGAAGGAATGGTGCTAAAGCTGAAACTCCAGTACTTTGGTCACCTCATGCGATGAGTTGACTCACTGGAAAAGAACCTGATGCTGGGAGGGATTGGGGGCAGGAGGAGAAGGGGACGACCGAGGATGAGATGGCTGGATGGCATCACGGACTCGATGGACGTGAGTCTGAGTGAACTCCGAGAGATGGTGATGAACAGGGAGGCCTGGCGTGCTGCGATTCATGGGGTCGCAAAGAGTTGGACACGACTGAGCGACTGAACTGAACTGAACTGAGCTATGTTTCTTTTGGACTTCTCAGGTGGTGTGAGTGGTAAAGAACCCACCTGCCAATGCAGAAGACATAAGAGACGTGGGTTTGATCCCTGGGTCGGGAAGATCCCCTGGAGGAGAGCACGGAAACCCATTCCAGTATTCTTGCCTGGAGAATCCCATGGACAGGAGTCTGGCAGGCTACAATCCATAGGATCGCAAAGAGCTGGACGTGACTATAGCAACTTAGCATGCAAGCATATATGTTTCATTTTCTTGATTCTACCATCTAGCCTACCCTTAGGTATTCTTCCCATTCAGAGAGTTTTAAAATATTTCCAAAATCATTATTATATGTGGAAAATGCTCCTCACTTGCAGGTCAGGATAGAGGTTCTTTGTTATGCTGACTTACCACTAACTCCAAGTTAACATCAGTGCGTATTTGTGCTATTGTAGTTCCTGTAGCTAAGCATTTGGTATATACAACACGTCAGACTCTGTGAAGATGATCAGACTCAGACCTGGCATAGATTTGAGGGTAGAGGTTGGATGGGGATGTGTGAGGTGAGAGGGTGCAGAGATAAAGTGAAATATGCTCAGCAGTATTGACAGTGTTTCAAAACTGCCCCAGACAGCTGACCACCAGGTTCATCCTGGTTACCCCGAGGGCTGTGGTGAGAGAGGTATCAAGGTATCACAATGATGAGCTCTACCAAGTTCAGTTTACCAGCTGAGCTTTGGGGTTTGTAAAGCTTCAAAACAGTTCAACAAGTGATGGGGTCTCTCTTGGCTAGAGGGCCAGTTGAACAACTCAAAATTAAAATGAAAAAAATCCGATCCTGTTTATCAAGTACTTGTCAAAAATGAATAAAAACTTATTTTAGTTAACAGTGCAATATTATTTATTTGCTCAAAAATATTTTTGAGTTCCTACTATGTGCCAGAATTATTTTGGCCCCTGGGGATATGGCAGTGAATGAAGCAGAGTAAAATCTCTGACTTTCAGTTGTGTTTAATACTGAATTCTCGGTGGGTTGTGATAATGGTGAGAATTGTTATTCTTAGACTGCTAAATAAGGTGGAATCTCCCTGACCTAAGATTTAGAAATTCAGAGTAGGTGAAAACAAAAGTGAGGCAAACAATTAAATGCATCTTTGGGGAATGGTCTTCATTACAGCAATTTTAGTTATTTACGCTGGAGCTGAGTGGCAATCTGAAACCACTGAGAAGCAGAGTTACAGATTCAAAGCTTTATTATGCTTCATAAGACAGGTTTGAAAAAAAAAAGTATGATAAATAAAATTTAATAAAGAGCTGAGCTATACAAAGTGAAAAGTACATACAGGCATTTTGTTTTTTAATGCCTTTATTATTTGGCTTGAAACAGAAAACAGGCAAAACATGTTAAGAGAAATAACATTTTAAAAATAGATTGTTATGTATGTTGCAAATGACTTGTAGAAATTCTAATGAAAACATCATAATTCAGTTTACTACATAATTTATAGTAGAAGTATATTTTCAAATATACACAGATTAAACATCATATATGTGACACAATTCACAAATTTGGTTTTTATGTAATATAACAATTAGCATGACAGTAAAATTTATCTGTAAATATTACTCATGTTGAGTAAAATCAAAATCAGAAAGATGATACCTTCTCCCATCAATCACTCACTCACTGTAAAATCAAACTACTGACAAGTGAAAATCCCTCCAACCAGTAGAGTATTTAAAGATACACGTGGCCCATGTATGTTTCAGATTCACTTCACACATTCACAAACCTGATTCTTCACACTTTGCTATATGAATAAATCTAATTCAAAGGGAAATGAGAAGATGAACTTTTATGCCTTCTCTTTAGGCATGCTGTAAGCGACACAAGGGAAAGCAAATGGCTTTTTTTTTACAAGAAAAGTTCATTTCTATTCTGAGCTATTGTACTCTAACCTGATCATACTGGTTTAATTTAGCTTTACTTAAATTTGAAATTAATAATTAGCTCCTGGATCATTCCTTCTGCACCAATAAAGCAATGCTCCATGAAACGTTTTGTTAAAACATGAGAACTACCAATCAAATGGAACGGTTTGTTCCTTGCTACTTTTGGTGGAAGTAGTGAGAATTTGTGCAACATTTCTCACTCAAATTGAATTTACTCTTCTTTAATTTGATCTGTTGGAAACAATAGTGATGGGAGTTCTGCAGAGATAGATTGATTCAGAGGTCAAACAACAACAAAATAGGAAAGAGAAGTTAATGAATCTTTACCATGTGAGGTGATGCACAGAAAGAAGGTCCTGGAGAATCCATAAGCCTGGTGAGAAAAGCTTGAGTAGTCTGTTAATAACACAAGGGCTTTGAAATTGAATTTATCTTGTATACTCAGCTGTTTGGGGAGTACATCATTTGTAAGACATTCTTGTTATTAATATTTTCCATTCCATGAGCTCTCATGACAAACTATATACTGTTTCACCACATTCATTTTAAATTTTAAAAAGAACATCTGGTAACTGCATTTATTCATCTGATTCTTAACCATTCTACTCTCTGATTTTTCTTCTTTTACCTTTCCAAGTAGCCAATTTGAATTTGGGTACTATAGATTTAAAGTCATCAAATGCCTATTGTTCAGATCAGAAAGATGATACTCTCTTCCGTCAATCACTCACTCACTCAATCAATGTGTGTTCTGTGGGACATAATTTTAGTCTAAAGACAATTTGTTTATCTTATTCCAGTCTCAAGTAGGCCTCCTCTGTGCTCCCAGAGCACTGTTCATAGTTTTGTCTTGAGTTCAGTCAAAACAGAGACTGAAACGAGTCTTGCTGCAGGTAGTTATATCTGAGAAGAGAGAAGGACAAAAAGAGACTGGGGCCTAAAGAAAAATTCATAAAGTGTTCATTATTGAGAGTGCCTCAGAAAGCACCAGGAGCTTAATTCTCGTGGAACCTCTGAGAAGCAAGCGGAATGTTTCCCAGAATTGTCCATTTGAAGGATGAGGCTGGTTTCCATTATTCACTGCCTGCCTTCCCTCATTGGTTGAGAGTTGCCCCCTGGAGCTTAAACTCCCTTAAATGTTCAAGCAGAGGCTTCCATTGTGGTGGAGAAGTTCCCAAGGTAAAAAGCAGAAAGATGGAAGATAGGAGCTTGAGTAAGACCCTGCCAAGGCAGTGTGAGTCTGAGTTCACATGGAAATGTCTGCATAAATGGAACTGAATTTAAAAGTGGACTCAAGAGATGTGAAGATGGGGTATCAAAAGGGTCAGCTACATTCTTCAATGTACCACATCATTTATTTTTTAAGTGCAATTTTCCATCTTTTTCACTAGACTGAGAATTATTAAGGGTGGGTCCCTAGTTTCTTCTTCAGTACCAAGAAGTATGCCTGGTTTACAGCAGTGTTTCCCAAATTCTTAAATAAAAAGTGAAATAATATTTCTCCATCTCGATGTACAATGAACTGATTGTGTCTGTAGTATTGCTTCTTTGTGAACTAAAATGAAATTTATATTTACTCAATTACAGTAGGTTATTCATATACACACATTCATTTATGTATTGAGGAGCAAGAGATCAGTTACAGAAAAAAAAAAAATTCTAAGTTACATACCTATTGTTTTAAGTTATTTGCTGATGCATGACAATCCACCCCAAAACTTACTGGCTTAAACCACAACAATGTATGGTTTTCATAATTGTATGTATTGCCTGCACAGTTATTTTGATTCATATGGCATTTTACAGGATGCCAGACTGACTGGAAGATCCAAAAATGCTTTCATCCACATGGCCAACATTTAGGGTAACCTTCTGAGTGAGAGTTCAGCTGGGACTATTATATGAAAGCTTCAGTTTTCTCCACTTAGGCCTCTGCACTTGGGCTTTAGTCTTCCTCACAGAATGATGATTGGTTTCTGAGAAAGAGTGTTCCAAAAAGACATGTAAGGCCTGGCTTTTAACACTATGCAGTATTACTTTCATTACATATTTTTGGTCAAAATAGTTCACAGAGCAACTCTGAATTCAAAGAAAGGAGAAATTAGAAGAGAGGCAAAATCTCATTGCAAAGGGACATATAGGATAGGAGATACTGTTGTGAACATCTTTGAAAACATAATCACTATAACCATGTGTACCTAGATTATTCAGTCATAATTATGTTAAATGGAAAGACACTTATGAGCAGGGCCCGTATCCAACTCATTTTATATTCCTAGAAGTGAACGCAGGATATGACAGGTATTGGCACATAATACATGCTTGTTGAATACATATTTGGAGGTTAAGAAATAAAGCTGTGTCCCCAAAACAATGATTGTTTAGCTATGAAGACATTGGGGTGGAAAACAGCCCTCCTGTTAGCTACTGATCCTCCATCTTCAGTCCTCTGGTAGGAATCAGTTTTCAAGGACCAGATCTGGCCCTCCCAGTCAATACACTAAGAGAAGGAGGTCACCTTTTCAAAAAAGAGTTTAATAAGGAAAACTTGAACCAGGAATGTGGATTGGGGATGAGAAGAGAAAACTGTTCAGAATTTTTGCTTCAGCTCTTCTTCCTTTGGTTCATGTGGAGGGGAGAGAAAAGGGACTATGGACAAGAGTCAGGAAGAGAAATCAAGAGCCAGGAAACAGGAAGGAAAGTGATGTGTTTAGTCCAATAACTTAAGGGCTCTATAGTGATGTTCCTCTGGAACATAGGATTTGCAAGGCCTTCCTATGTTTCTCTTTTGGGAATATGGAGAAAGTGTTTCTCACTGGTGCAAGAAGACATTTTGGATTCTCATGGGAAAAAAAAAATTGTTATGACACTATAGGAGGGCCCACAAAATATACCCTAGATGAACTGCAATGCTTTCTACTGTGGTAGCTAACATCCCACTCCTTTCTTTCCTTTATACAACAGTTTTGAAGGACAAAATAGATTTTGCCTTAATGTAAATTTGTTTAATGCATGAATATTACATTAAAAACTGCCTTTCTGGAGCTCATTTATTTTGCATCTGTAAAGATCTTTATTGCACTTAGTAGAGAGTATCAACACCTCTTAGTAGAGAGTATCAACAACTCTTATTAGAGAGTATCAACAACTTAGTAGAGAGTATCACGTTAAGTACATAGGTGGATCTAAGTAAAATTTATGCAATTTGGGGGAAAACTTGCTTTATCTCCAAATTTGTAATCATATTGGAAAAGTTATAACAGTACCAAAGTGATAATATAAGTGTTAGCATTTGAAAAATTGCAAGCAACAGAAAGTCTTGAGATATCTTGCTTTTTAAAGTGTATTGACCTCTTCTGAAGAAACAGTATATTTATTAACATACCTAAAGCAGATCTTGCTCTCTGCATGTTAGTCACTTGCAAGTTTTTTGGTTGTTTTAGTACTTTAAGCTTGTTTTTCCTCCTCCTGCCCTCAATCTTTCCCAGCATCAGGGTCTTTTCAAATGAGTCAACTCTTTGCATCAGATGGCCAAAGTATTGGAGTTTCAGCTTCAACATCAGTCCTTCCAATGAACACCCAGGACTGATGTCCTTTAGGATGGACTGGTTGGATCTCCTTGTAGTCCAAGGGACTCTCAAGAGTCTTCTTCAATATCACAGTTCAAAAGCATCAATTCTTCAGAGCTCAGCTTTCTCACATCCATACATGACCACTGCAGTAGTCAAAAAGAACAATTAAAGCAAGCCCTGGTTCATCAGTTGTAATTTCCTTCACCACCAGCAAAATTTTGAGCCTTATCCCCTCTCTGTCCTATTGGAAAAACAGAAAAAATAGAAATATGGTATGTGTATGTGATTTAAATCAGAATATGTGTTTTCAGGTCCTTGAGAATAGGTTACAGTCTTGGTTTTCTTTACTGGAATATCTGAATTACAGCCTTAAAAAGCTCCCTAACAGAAACAAAGTGTATTTAATGTATTGTTTATTTTCTTGCTTAACTCACTAAAAGCCATCTATAATAAAATAGAGGAGGCACAGTACCCCAGGAAAATAATCTTGTTTTGTTCTCATCTTCTTTCTTAAAAAAACAAAAACATAAACACTTCCTATCAGCTCCACACACAGACTAACTCCTCTGAGTTAGCAGATACTGTACTTTATTTCTATTTGCTATATTTTCATCATTGTGTTAGACATTCTTCCTTGTTCCTTTAAGAATTTTTCCCCAAAGTTCAGACCAGCATTTCAGCAGCACATTAACTTCAATTAACTCTGAAAATAAAAAGTAGAAAAGGAGCTTTACAAAGCTTTTAATTATTTTATAATGGCTTGTGTTAATATATTTTCACCTGTGATCATATTTATCCCTCACTTGGGGATAAGGACTTAGGACATGGACTTAAACTTGTCACTTAGGACAAGGACTTAGATTCCATGTAAGTTTCATTTTAAAGATGAAATTAGTGAGGCTTAGAGAGCTGAAACCACTTGCCCCATGGCCTTTTATCTGAGAAGGGGTAGTGTCGGCACACAAATATAGATTTGGCTATCTTCAGAGTTTTTGAAATTTTGCACTGTGTATTCATGAACTGAGGGAATTCCGTTTCAGAGATGTATTTATTTAAAATGAAGAAAAATAAAATTTTTATTCAAAAATATAAAAATATTGCCCAAGACTTATTAGCAACTGAAATTTTTTTGTTCAAGAATATTAAGGAAAAGCTTCTCAGGGACATCTTTGTAAATTGAATCTAATCCCAAAGCATATTGTTTCAGAACAGGCTGTTAACTTCTGCAAAGTGGAGACAATGAAGACAATTCATTCCAAACACTATAGCCAGTGATAACCCAGAAATGATGAAAGGCCTTTAATTAAAAAGTAAATAAACAAAAACCTGAATTTCTATTTTAATAAATGGGATTTATTTATTGAGTGTCCAAATGGTGTAATATTATGCTTGAAACATTTTTTTAAAATCTAATTGTAAATCTATCTTCAGACCAATCCTCTCCAAATCCAAATAGCTCCTAAATCCATCTCCCCTTTACTAAGAACACCAGAGAGCCGATTACGGGAAAGGGTGGGGAGGCCATCCTGTTAATGTGTCCCAAGGTTGTCCTGAGAATGTACCATCCCTACAAAGGGGATTGGCTTCTTCAGATATTTTTCTTAAGTGGGATGTTGTTCTTGTCTAAATTTTCACTTGTCCTCCATTAGGACATTTGCTTTATTTATGTGAGTCATCTGTGTGTTTGCACTGGCTCCTAGTTAGTGTCTAAGTGCAAGCTGGTTGCATTGAAATATTGATTTTAACCCATAAAACCCTGTATGGTTTGGGTATTGTCTGCCTTCATTAATATTACTTCCTAGAAGCTGATGTGAACTAGATAGCTGTTTACTTTTTTAAGACTGTCTATCCATCAATCTATCTATCTATGTACCCTAGGGACGGGGATAAATCTAAGTTTTCTGGGACTTGCAGCTTATGTAATCCATGGGACCCTCTTTCAAAAATACAGTTACAATAAAATTTATATGTGAAATTGAAAATGAAAAGGAACCATGAAAAGCTATACATTTTTAAAAAGCTAACTACAAATATCACAACATCCAGAGAAACAAATATCTTTTATTCATAAACTACTGGAGACATTTCTGTTTTATATTTTATGTACATATTTTTCCTGATGCTGTGCTATGCTTAGTCACTAGTCATGTCTGGCTCTTTGTGACACCATGGATTGTAGCCCATCAGGCTCCTCTGTCCATGGGGATTCTCCAGGCAAAATACTAGAACGGGTTGCCATGCCCTCCTGCAGGGGTTCTTTTCAACCCAGGGATTGAAGCCAGGTTTTCCCCATTGCAGGCGGATTCTTTTACTGACTGAACCACCAGGGAAGTCCTTTTTCCTGATATTTGGTGTCTATTCTTTGATTGCCTCTTCACATGACAACATTTTATCTTTACTTTAGAAATCATAGTCTAATAATTCAATCTTTTCTCAGATAATTCAGTCCTTTGTTGATTGAAATGCTTCATTATTGATGGTTTTAGAAAAGCTTAGTTCAGCTTCACACCTTATTACTGGTAATTTTAAATACATTGTTAGAATTATTTATAAAATTTGGAAAAACATTCCTCAGGATCCTCTGATAGAAGAACTGCAAGTTATCAGAGCGTTTCAAAGGTTCTTATTTAGTAACTAATGTTAAATAATTTTTGAAGTGAATCCACTGATTGTTATCTACTTCTTGCTAATATCAGATGCCGTGTGATAATTTCACACAGCTATCCACTCTCTGATCCTGCATATCAGTCACAATCCCAGAGGGGAAGTACAGAACTTTGGCTAAAGCAGAAATGGAGTGAGTCTTGCAGAGATAAATGCTGGCAGCACCAATCACAAAGTACAGCAGACTGAAAAGAGTCTTCTGTTTTCTGATTAGATTGAGAAGAGCGTCTCTTGGTACCACCATCCTGCACAAACAAATACGTAAATCTGCATGCAATAGACACACGATACGCAAGAAGAGTAGTGATAGTCACTTTAGAAGGTCTGCTAGGTTAGAAATTGAACTTATGTATGTAGAGGGGGGGAATGCTAAATAAATAAATATTTAAGTAATAGGCTGTTCAGTAGGCTTTTTTCATTTGAAGTGTGGAGGCATTTCCCTTCCCCTCTCTTTGGAGGAGAGACAGGAAGTGATTCTAGGCAATGCAAACCAGAGCGGAAGTTAGAAACAACTCTGAAGACAGTAAGCTGCTTACCAGAAAGGAAGATTGACGCTTACTCCAGTAGGATGCTTTTCCCGCTTCAGAAACTCATGGTCTCTTCTCATGTTGCTACCAGAGAAAAGCACAGTGAAGGAGATCTTGCAAGAACTGAGCTTTGTCTAAGTGTGGGGTCTGTAGGGGCTGTTCTTGACTCTTTCCTTAAAAGGCTAAAGGAAAAGGCCTGTCTGACATTGCCTGCAGAAGACAGTGGGTCCCAGGGTTTGGTGGGTCAGGGTTCCTATGGATCAGAAGTCAGTTCAGAAAGGAGTCAAGACTAACCTTCTTAACAGGACCACATTTAAGAGGATGGACATGAAGGTGATTCATCCGAGAAAAAAGGGGTAATTATTATAGGAGAAGAAAGTAAGCCCTTGGCCTTTAGAAGTCAGCGGAATAGGAGTTGGCTCAATTGGAGAACTGCTGGGCTAAGTTTTCCAGGAAGGACAATAATCTACAATGGTGTCTTGTCAGAGAGGTAGCTGATATTTTAGTACCTGCCACATAGTTGGGAGCAAAGCTAGATCACAGCAGCACCAGTCAAAAACATCTTTCCATTTCCCTTACTTTCAATTTTATCATTTTCCTTTACATCTTTGCAGGATGAAAGAGTTCACCCTTTACCCTTTATTCAATGCTGATATATGGAATTTGAGATTCAAGTCTAAACTCTGAGAGACTGAAAAGCTTAAGTTAGATGTAAAAGCAAAACTCTGATTCAATTCTGATTGGACTTCTGATATCTAAAAATGCTGCTCTTCCAATATCTGAAAGCCAGGAGACCAACCCAAGATTAATCCAGTGGAAAAGGAAGAAGATATAGTAGGAAATCAGTTGTAGGAGAAAAACAAAGAGGAAGGAGTCTTTTTATCTTCTCCAAGTAAATGAGATGGTATAAATTATTCAAATGGGTGATAATCTAATTTCTCTCTTGAATCAACTGCCCACTAATCTCTGCCACATTCTCTAGTGGAAGATGAGACCGTAAACAGAAGACAGGAACACAAAGCACTGTAGCAAATGAAAACAAATGTTGGTGGCATAGGAGGAAACAATACAAACGAATGAGAGAACTTCCCTAGCAGTCGAGTGCTTAAGACTCCTTGCTTCCAATGTGTGGGTTCAATCCATGCTCAGGGAACTAAGACCTCACATGCCTTGAGATCTAACCAAAAAAAAAAAAAGAAGAAGAAGAATGTGAAGATGAGAAGAAATGAATATTTGCAGGAATAGTGAACACTTTGGTGGCATTCTTTAGATAGGAGGGGTAAAGATATTTTGCATTCAGGGGGAACATGAATAATTTCTGACTAGAGGACAAATTGTTACTGCATTTAAGTTACTTTGCAATATGATCTTCTTGAACCTCCTATTAAGAAACAGGACTTAGGAGATAAATTTTGGACAATGGAATACTTATAGATGTGAAAAAGAAAATTTTTAAAATACTTGCACATTGAGGTTTGTCCTGTTTTAGCTTCCTTGAGACGGACACATGAAAACCCTGAACATGTTTATTAGACTATGAGAAAACAAACAGCCTATTGTCCCTAAAGCCCTCGCCTGAAGCAGCACCAACCACTCAACATGTGAGTGAGGGGATCTTAGACCATTCAATTCTAACTGGGCTGCCATATCATGGCAGCCACATAAGCGATCTCAGGTGACAGCAACAGAAGAATTTTTCAGTTGAGCCAGGCTCAGATTGCTGACTTGTGGAACTATGAGTGAATAAAATTTGTGCTTTAAGCCATCATTTTTTTTTTTCCTTCCCACAGCAAGCAATATCTGAAAGAATTAGCATATATTTATCTCACAGTACTGTTTATTGTTCTGTTTAATCTTTCTTTCCCTGATGGGCTTCCCTGGTGGGTCAGCTGGTAAAGAATCTGCCTGCAGTGTGGAAGACCTGAGTTTGATTCCCTGGATTGGGAAGATCCTCTGGAGAAGGGAATGGCTACCCACTCCAGTATTATGGCCTGGAGAATTCCATGGACTATACAGTCCATGGAGGTCACAAAGAGTCAAACACGACTGAGTGACTTTCATGTCAATATTTCTTCCAACAAGTTGTTAAGTTGAAAAAATCTCAATGATTTAATATCAGTGTAGGTTCAACCAGTCATTTCAATTATACTTACCCACAAATTTTATTGAGTTAAGAGTCCTTCCACTGAGTCTTCTAGTGAAGTCATATACAATGGACTGGAGGAACTTTTCCTCATTTAAGCATGGAGTCCACTGTTACAGAAATGGCACATGTATAAAAACTGCCGGGGTGAGCCAGAGATACAAGAGTATTTTAAAAATTACCTATGATAAACAAAAAAAAAGCAAAAGGTTAATTTGTAGGGATGGTTGATGACAATTCTTGCATGTTTTATAAATAGCAATTCTTGAAATAATATTGTTTTTAAGAATGAAGAAATTTCTTCCCAGATGTAACAGTAAATTGTTTTTGGAAGTCATAGATTTGTGCACATAAAATGTTTGGGAGGATAGTGGGAACTAAAATTTTGAAACATATCCAGGTGGTATAGTTGTCTGCATTTTGGCCACTCTCGAGGAAATTGCCATTCTGATCACAAGCAATCTTTTCTTTAAGTTAAACATTTCATTCTCTTGGGTGTTTGTTGCTAATGGAGACAGAAATACCAGTCTCATCTGGATTTAATGCATTTCACACACATATCCAACAAGTGCACTATTTTCTCAGCAGAAGTTAAGTTTTAACAGTTTTTTGTGACTTTCAGCACATCATCACTTACAAGGGGCCTTCCTTCAGGGGACGGTGCAGAGAACCTGATACAAAATTTGACCATGTCTTGTTCACAAGTAAATAAACAGATGTCATTTATAGACCTTTTTTTTTTTTTTTTTGCTAACAAAAACCAAATGACATCATGCAAAGAGACTGTCACGACAAAGTTTCTCTTTTATCTCTCTTCTAACCAAGTTATATTTGATATGCCCATATATCAGAATACACTCACTGCCTCCTCAATTTCTGTCAATAAATACATATGTTTAAGTATTTTGGGACAAATGTGCCCTTCACGAAGCAAAGCACCATTTAAAGAGGATTAGGAAACCTAGGAGTGGCTATACTTCCCCCACATCTACACCCTATGATTTGCTTTTCTGAATTTTAATACATGAACTCCCGTGACAGGAATGATGAGTGCAATAAGAGCTGACAAATTAAAGCAGGATAATTGGGAGGAAGCGTAGATTTTATTGTTGAAAGTTAAAGTGATACAATAAAAAGAAAATTTTTTTTAAACTAAGATCATGGCATCTGGTCCCATCACTTCATGGCAAATAGATAGGGAAACAATGGAAACAGTAACAGTCTTTATTTTTGGGGGGCTCCAAAATCACTGCAGATGGTGAGTGCAGCCATGAAATTAAAAGATGCTTACTCCTTGGAAGAAAAGCTATGACCAACCTAGTTAACATATTAAAAAGCAGAGATATTACTTTGCCAACAAAAGCCTGGTTTAGTCAAAGCTATGGTTTCTCTAGTATTCATGTATGGATGTGAGAGTTGGACTATAAGGAAAGCTGAGTGCCAAAGAATCGATGCTTTTGAACTGTGGTGTTGGAGAAGACTCTTGAGAGTCCCTTGGACTGCAAGGAGATCCAACCAGTCCATCCTAAAGGAGATCAGTCCTGAATATTCATTGGAAGGACTGATGCTGAAGCTGAAACTCCAATACTCTGGCCACCTGAGGTGAAGAACTGACTCACTGGAAAAGCCCCTGATGTTGGGAAAGATTTAAGGTGGGAGGAGAAGGGGACAACAGAGAATGAGACGGTTGGATGGAATCACCGACTTAATGGACATGAGTTTGGGTAGCTCTGGGAGTTGGTGATGGATAGGGAAGCCTGGTATGCTGCAGTCCATGGGGTTGAAAAGAGTTGGACACAACTGAGCAACTGAACTGAACTGAAAAAGAAACTGGGCTTTAGGTTTCCTTTCTATATTGAGTTCAACAGATGATTCAAGCAAACAACTTAATTTCTTTGATCCCATTTTTTTCATCTAGGTAATAAAGGGGGCACCTATCTTGAAAGTTTGATCATGAGGAATAAATCTATAACAAAGAAAATGCACTTCTGGCACTTAGTATATGATCAGGAAATGTGAATTACCTTTACTGCTTTGAAAGCACACAGTATTGCTTCTTGGTCTTTTGACTAAGATCAAGTGAATGCAAACAGTTGCTTAATATTAAAAAAAACAAAAGTGAGTTGATGCAAGTCCAAGAAACTATTTACTGATGATTACTGTTAATTTTAATTTTTTCATATCTTCATTTGTTTTCTTACACAGTCTGCATGCTCTGACAGAATATTTAAGTCATAAGCCACCCTGAACATTTCACAGTGGCCTGAAAGTGTTCAGGCCAGAGTTAGTTGCACATTTTCTACTGTGCAAAAACTAGGAGAGAAGGAGGTGGCAGAGGATGAGGTGATTAGATACCATCACCAACTCAGTGGACATGAATTTGAGCAGACTCTGGGAGATAGTGGAAGACAGAGGAAGGAGCCTGACGTACTGCAGTCCATGGGGTTGAAAAGAGTTAGACAGAACAACAAAGATAACATGCAGAAAGGTGCTGCATGACAAGGACTAAATGAGCAACTTTCAATTTTCTAATCTCATTTAATCCTTGTAACAAGAGCAGGAAGCCCATGCTAACTCCCATTTACAGTTGAGGACAATAATGTTCTGAGAAGTTAAACAACTTGCTCATTATCACACAGATCCTGTTTCAAAATCCAGATAGTGTCAGAATAATTATTTTGTTCACAGAAGCATGGTATGTTTAACAAAGCTTCCAATAAACAAATTATAACTGAAAATTAACACTTTCTATCTAGCAGTACCATAATGTGATAGATTTTGAAATAATTTTAGGAATTGTCTATATTACTGTATTATTTTTGAATTGTAATAAATGAGACATTAGATAGTTACTAGCTCAGGATTCGGAGAAGGCAATGGCACCCCACTCCAGTACTCTTGCCTGAAAAATCCCATGGATGAAGTAGCCTGGTGGGCTGCAGTCCATGGGGTCGCGAAGAGTTGGAAACGACTGAGTGACTTCACTCTCACCTTTCACTTTCATGCATTGGAGAAGGCAATGGCAACCTACTCCAGTGTTCTTGCCTGGAGAATCCCAGGGACAGGGGAGCCTGGTGGGCTGCTGTCTATGGAGTTGTACAGAGTTGGACACAACTGAAATGACAAGAGCAGCAGCAGCAGCTCAGGATTATATCAGGGCTAGAGCTCAAGTCTCAAAATCACAGAAAAATAGAAAACAAGGCATGTGGTATAATNAACCTACTCCAGTGTTCTTGCCTGGAGAATCCCAGGGACAGGGGAGCCTGGTGGGCTGCTGTCTATGGAGTTGTACAGAGTTGGACACAACTGAAATGACAAGAGCAGCAGCAGCAGCTCAGGATTATATCAGGGCTAGAGCTCAAGTCTCAAAATCACAGAAAAATAGAAAACAAGGCATGTGGTATAATTTTTCACCTACTTTTATTCTCTGTTTTATAGAGAAGAATCTCTAATTCTTTGAGCCCTTTTGAATTAGAGAATCACAACGATAAACATAGTATGATGAAACTTGAGTGATCATTTAATCTATGTGATCATATCTTACAGATGTGGAAAGAGGAGTTCTAGTAAGGATAAGTCATTTGTTTATGTCACCAGTTAGAAGTAACAGCATCATGAATATGAATAATACATTAAAATTACTAGGCCTTTGCTGTTTATACTATACTCCCCTATCCCCTCCATTAAGTACTGATGCTTGGCTTATATTGCAAAGACTTCATGGTAACTGAAGTCAAGCCCATCACAGCATTTTCTTCAATTAAACAAGTTCAATCCTTGAGGGCTTCCCTGGTGGCTCAGATGTAAAGAATCGGCCTGCAATGTGGCAGACCTGAGTTCAATCCCTGGATTGGGAAGATCCCCTGGAGAAGGGCATGGCATCTCAATTCAGTATTCTAACCTGGAGAATCTCCATGGACAGAGAAGCCTGACGGGCTACAGTCCATGGAGTCTCAAAAAGATGGACACAACTGAGCGACTAAGCACATAAGCACAAGGACAGTCCTTGAAGGAAAATGCAAAGTTGACATGAAGCCAAAAGCTGTTCTTCATGTTTGTAAGTTTCATTGTATTAGTTCAAGCATGCTAGGCCAAAATAATAGATTGATATGTATAATGGCTCAAATACTGTAGAAATAAATATATTTTCATTTAAAATTTTAAGATGCTTATATCTTTCCATTAATAGTCCAAGGTGGTTGACAAAGTGGTAGATAACGGATATTGAGGAGAGACTCAGTCCCATGTCAGGGCCTGTATTACAGCATCTCTGCCAACTTTGACAAAGAACTAACACGGTCACCATAGAATTTATGTCCACTACATTTAGCCAGAGAAGAAAGCACATATCATTATGAGAAAATCATGGTAGTAAAATTCATTATCTTTTTGATTTTCAGAGTCTAGAACTGTCACATGACCACCTCTGTAACCAAGTCTGGAAAATATTGTCTGTTTTCCCAGAGCATGAGAAAACAGACTTGAGTGAATACTTATTACACTTCTGTTGGGCTTTCAGATCCATTGTTTTTGGATCTGAGTATGTTTCTTTTTTCTGAATATATTTTTCTGAATATTTTTGGGTCTCTGTTTGTATACGATTTGTTTTACTTATGGATGTCTTTCTCAATACATGTTTAAATCTTTTTTCAAAATATTGTACTTCTCTCAGCATGTATGTACTATTTTTTCTCCATGCCTGTCCTAATATGTGAGTATGGCTCATTTTGATATACATGCTTTCTTCAGTTTGAAAAATAGGTTTTGTTAAATAGAGGAAGCTGTAGGGATTAACTGATTGTTAAACAATCACTGTTACACTGAATCACTGTACACTGAATCTCTAAGACCTAACCACCATTCGTGGACTGTTGAAGCATATCACAGATTGCTTTCCTACATTTGTTGAATTTAAAGCATTACAAAACCTGTCTTTTGCTAATAAGAACTTATCAGCTCAGCTCATTTGCATAGTGAAACTAAATATGCAGTTAATTTGCACATTTAAAAACGTATTAAAAACATTTTCCCTTACACACTGGGGGGGCTGTAAGTTGCACAAATAAGAAACTTTAACTCAAAGACAATCAGAAAAGCCTATGGATATACAAATAGGACTAATTGGTATTTGGTTTATAGCTACATGCTGACAACGATTAAGCTAATTATAAGGCACATGGTGCTAAATTACTATCTTTTTCATATATTTTCTGAAACAGCAAGAATTCCAGAGAGGTTCTGGTTCAAAGTCTAGTTATTCTAAGCAAGAATAGAGATCATTTTACAGTTAACCAAGTAACACACTTTAGCACAATTAATGTAATATTCAGAAAAACATTACATTTTATAATAAGGAGATCAAGTAAAGACATTTTTAATTGGGTAAACACTAATAAAGTTTCCAAATGTTTTTGTCATATTCAGTTCTAAAAAATTGAGGTGTCAATACTGAATTCAAAGGTAACATTTTGTGAGAAAACTTATTCTGGATGGAATAGGGTCAGTATGTAAGTCCATATAGCAGAAAAATAGGGATTGATGCCAAGGGCTCCTCATTACGTCAAAGAGCGTGTGTGCCAAGTTGCTTTAGTCGTGTTTAACTCTGTGCAATGCTATGAACTGTAGCCTGTCAGGCTCCTCTCTCCATGGGATTCTCCAGGCAAGAATACTGGAGTGGGTTGCTGTACTCTCCTCCAGGGCATCTTCCTGATCCAGCGATTGAACCTGTGTCTCGTTTGTCTCCTGAATTGGCAGGTGGGTTCTTCACCATTAGCACCACCTGGGAAGACCTATTTCAAAGACAGCTGGACCAAAATAGAGATAGCGGTAGAAGAATGTTTGTGTTATGATACAGATAAAATTGTCCTTTGAGCCCTGGAGACTAAGGTTGAACACCACCAAGATGCTTGCTAACTTTCAGTCTGTAAGTAGTTCATTCCAAAGTCATTAATGAATCCGGTTCCTAACGTTCTATCATTTAGATTTATTGAAACCATGTGTGAATTCTAATCAAACTACTGAAATTTTCCAGCAGCAGAAAAGGAAAGATTGTTTCTATAACGTTTTTGGTGATGACATGATTTTCAGTAATTGAGCTCCTAGCATTATCATATAGTAACTTCTCTCTCCATAAAGATCCAGAACTGGGCCTTTTCTGTATTATACAAATGGGCCTTTTCTGTATTATATAAGTGTCTGAGCATCAAAACTTTGGTTATGCAAATGATTATTGTGATAAAAGACATTACAGATGTCTGGGTTACATAGTACAATTGAAAGGTGCTGTAAAATTCAATCATAGAGATTCAAAGAATTTATAAATTGCATAACCTTTCTCTGACTCCTGACAAGTTTTCTTGGACCACAAGGGATCATTTACTTAATGGCAAAGCAATTCAGAATTTGGGGAAAGATGTGTAAAAGGATTAAATTAGACAGGATAGAGGGTTCCAAGTTTCCCTAACTTTCAACCCTTACTTTTTTTCCCATTTTTCCCCTTCTTTCTTCACCTTCTGTACTCCCCCACCCTTTTTTTTTTTTTTGCTACCATCTGCCTCCTGAAGCTTGACCTCCCAACAAAACACAAAAGACCTACAAATAATATATACTGGTGGTTATTGGGATAGAATTGCACCAATGATACTAAGAAATAAGTGGGAAAAAACAGAATAATCTTCATCCATTTTAAGTACAAAGTTTGGAGGTGCTGAAGACCTCCAAAGACCTTTGCTCAGATTACTCCAAAAGTATAATCTGAGTAAAGCGACAAAGACATGTACTGTACTCTTTCCCAGACTCTTATGAAACTTCACTTTTGTTTCAACTTGGAGAGTTATCTGATCTTCAAGTGATCCCTCATGTGCATTAACTGAATAAAATCTTTATCCTCTCCTTGATGTCCTTAAATTATTTTCTCTAGACAGATGGTTGGGCCAAGAGAAGTTTTTTTCATTTATTTTTTCCTTTCCTTTGACCTTTGCCCTACTTTATTTATGGGCTTCCCTAGTGGCTCAGATGGTAAAAAAAAAAAAAAACAACAAACAAACCTGCCTCCAATGCAGGAGACCTGGGTTTGATCCCTGCGTTGGGAAGATCCCCTGGAGAAGGGAATGGCAACCCACTCCAATATTCTTGCTTGGAGAATCCCACGGACAGGGGAGCCTGGTGGGCTACAGTCCACGGGGTGAAAGAGTCGGACACGATTGAGTGACTAACAAAACAAGAACCACAACTACCTCATTTAAGCATTGTATCATTTAAGCATTGTAGCCCAGCAAACTTGTTTGGTTAGCATCATCAACTTTTAAGCTAGTTTTAAGTTTATATGTGCTTATAATTATCAAATCATGAATGTTGAAATTATTGAACAGTAATTTACATATGGAATGATATCAATGAGGTTATGAAAATTAGCTTATTGTTTCTCTAATTCTACTTGAGTAGTAATCATTTATTAAAAACTCAAAACTGTAAAAATACTACCAGAAAGAAAAATCTAGAATAAATGAAACACACAAAGTATGTTGTGACTTGTGCATATCTTTTTATGTCATGAGTAAAACAAAAACGAAAGTAACCCAGTTCATTTATAAATGAATCTGTAGTAAAAAATTGGTGAAATATGTGGAACTAAGTTTGTGTGTGCTTAGTCACTCAGTCACGTCCTACTCTTTGTGCTGCCATGGAGCGTAGTCTGTCAGGCTCCTCTGTCCATAGGGCTTCTCCAAGCAGGAATACTGGAGTGGGTTGCCATGCCCTCCTCCAGGGGGTTTTCCAAACCCAGGGATCAAACCCAGGTCTCCTGTACTGCAGGCAGATTCTTTACCACCTGAGCCACCAGGGAAGCCCAAGAATACTGCAGTGGTTAGCCTATCTCTTCTCCACGGGAGCTTCCTGACCCAGGAATCAAACCAGGTTCTCCTGCACTGCAAGTGGATGCTTTACCAGCTGAGCTACCAGGGAAGCCCAGAACTGTTTAGGAGCAGTAACATTTTAGCACCACCTGTACTGCTTGGAGAAGCAAGAATTAAAGAAAAGGACTTGAGAGAACCTTATGTTGTACACAAAGTTCTGTACAATTAAGGAATGTTTAGAGAGCATCCTCAGTGGTTACCAGGTGAAATATATTTAGTGATACTTAGCAGCAGCAGCAGCAGCAGTATCTCTTTCAGGGCTTCCCTTGTGGCTCAGAAGGTAAAGAATCTGCCTCCAATGCAGGGGATCTGGGTTTGATCCTGGGTCAGGAAGAGCTCCTGGAGACGGAAACGGCTACCCACTCCAGGATTCCCACTCCTGGAGAATTCTATGCACAGAGGAGCCTGGTAGATTACAGTCCATAGAGTTGCAAAGGGTCAGACATGACTGAGTGACTAACCACACACACACACAAACACACAGACAGTGGCTCTTTCATCTGAAAAGTTATGGACAAATCAAAAGCCATAACTCATAATGACTCATAAGCACAAACTCCATATCACACAAAAATAATGACTTATTACTATTCTATATGCTTAAATTTCTCCACAGATATTCATTGCTCTTTGTAACATACAGGAAGTTATACATTGTATAATCTCCATTTGAGGGATGATATAATTGAGAGAAAGGGGAAAGTAAATGGCTTGCCTAAGTTCTCCATCTAGTCTGCAAGGAAATTAGTATGAGAAATCAGAATTTTCTGACAGTATTACAGACGTAAGATTTAGCTCTTGTAACTGAAAATAAATATAGTATGAAACCAGATAGTCTTAACAACAAAGAAATTTTTTAAAAATTATGTAACTTCCTGAATATAATAGTTTAGATATTTAAATCTATTACAAGTATCAGAACAGAAAGGATTTATGGTCTGCAAAGAAAACAGCTAAATTGGATATATGCTCAGTGAAATTTACTACACTTGGCAAATTATTGGGAGGGAATAGTTCCTAAACTTAACATAAGCTTTGGATGCTATCTGCTGGTATTACTGAGAATACAGTCTGAAAAAATATACTGCTATTAGTATAGATGCACATCATGTGCATATAGTCTATTTTCTTTTTATATTCAACCACTTGTATCCTGTTGCAGTGCATCATGGAGAACTACTAATGGAAGAGCCCTGTTTGGCAGCATGTTTAGATGACATGCTATTCAAGAGTATATCTGAGTTAGAACACCTGGCAAACTAGAGTAGATTCTAAAGCATCCTTCTAAGACATACTTACATCTCCGAACAAATAAATGTGAACTTCAGTTACCCAGAATATATTCTTTGGGTAGCTGAGTAATTTCTATCACAATATACTTAAGAAAAACTAAATTAAACCTCAAAATTTTAATGGTGGTAGAGGTGAAACAGAGAAACTAAAGAAATAATTGCAACTAATTTTAAAAAATTTACTTATGCAAACATTTTTACTTGAACTCAGTAACACATTTTCCTATAGCTTCAGCATATTATAGAAAGATTTTACAGGAAGAGGCTATAGTGAATTAAACAAGGTCCTCAAATTGCCTATATTTATAGCAAAATATTATAGTTTATATTACTCCATACTCTGATTTACAGGCATACTCTAAAGAGAAAATTAAAATTATTATTAGGTAATGACACAAATTGAATACAATATTTTTATGTGTTCTTAATAATGGACCAAAACACTTAATTTATGGATATAAAAATCTTATAAGTGATTGTGAACAGAATTAGGTTCCGGTTAAAATCAGATTGAAACCAGGTGACCTCATTCACCTGTAAAATTGATTGACAGGAATTACGTGGTTAGCAGAAAAAAGGTAAAGTAGCCCTGAAAGTGTCAAGTACCTGGGGCTTCTCATTGTTTAGGTATTTTCTAGACTTGGTAGGGAAGAAGGCAATGACACCCCACTCCAGTACTCTTGCCTGGAAAATCCCATGAATAGAGGAGCCTGGTGGGCTGCAGTCCACGGGGTCGCTGAGAGTCGGACACGACTGAGTGACTTCACTATCACTTTTCACTTTCATGCATTGGAGAAGGCAATGGCAACCCACTCCAGTAGTGGGCTGCTGTCTATGGGGTCACACAGAGTTGGACATGACTGAAGCGACTTAGCAGCAGCAGCAGCAGACTTGGTAGGAGAGATTGACAATCCTTCCATACTCTTTCCATCAGTGAGGACAACTGGTATAAAATATTGAATTCCCTGCCCTTCTATATTAACTGGGAGAGCACACATTAAAAGCTAATATATCTCTTTTATGATTCAGGTAGGCCCATTGGGGTGGGGCAGAAAAAAAAGCAAATGCTTCTCCAGTGACTAATTGGGAACCATTGACTGGAAAGGCAGACAAAGCTCCTTGCTAATTGAAAAAAAAAAAAAAAAAAAGTTTTCCTTTTCTCAGTACAGATTTAGAATGCAACTGAAAGATAAGTTAATATC
The DNA here is from genome assembly GCA_006410675.1 of Oreotragus oreotragus. Classification (NCBI taxonomy): domain Eukaryota; kingdom Metazoa; phylum Chordata; class Mammalia; order Artiodactyla; family Bovidae; genus Oreotragus; species Oreotragus oreotragus. The sequence continues at coordinate 174,967 of SJYX01005837.1, read as the reverse complement.
TATCCTGATAAATGTGCTTTCTTTAATAGCCCCACTTGTTAAAGAAGGTTGCAGAACAGAGTCCCACAGGTAAGAATTTTAATCAGGGAATACTAACTGTAAGCCTTACTTCCTCCATTCATGGGGTTGATGTCCATAGTCACACTTTGGACTTGGGTAGTGATGGATATCATTATAATTCGAGCAAATTTGAGCCTACAGGACATTGACGTAGAATAATATATGTGAATACCACTCCTAAAAATAATAATCACTGTGTTTCTTTCATGACAGACACTCTTCAAGAATTTGTATATAGTGATCTGCTTAATCTTCACAATCATCTAATGATACACAAACTATTATTATACTCATTTCAAAGATAAAGAAATGTGGGCATAAATAGGTCAAATTAATTTGCCAATGGCCAGAGTGGTAAAAACCAGGAAATTCAGATAAGCAGGTAGAAGCCCGAGACTATGCTTTTCACTCACTCTGGTACATCATAATTAATAATAGTGATGAATAGAAGTGAGATTTGGAGGGAAAGATCTGAGGCAAGAGCTTTTTGAGATGGTATATGTACCTACAAGAACTAAAGAAAGTGAAGATTAAAGAAGGTATCCATGAAATTCCGTGAAATCCATGGTAGTTCCCAATATTTAGTTTCCTTTCTTATTTAGACATGAAAATAATCAAGATTTCCTGAATTGTTAGCAGAATTTCAAGATTTTCCAGTTTATTTGGAAACTCCCTTTTGAAATTATCTTCAGTTCAATTCAGTCACTCAGTCATGTCCCAAACATGGACTGCAGCATGCCAGGTCTCCCTGTCTATCACCAACTCCTGGAGTTCACCCAAACTCATGTCTGTTGAGTTGGTGATGCCATCCAACCATCTTATCCTATGTCATCCCCTTCTCCTCCTGCCCTCAATCTTTCCCAGCATCAGGGTCTTTTCAAATGAGTCAGTTTTTCACATCAGGTGGCCAAATATTATAGTTTCAGCTTCAACATGAATCCTTTCAATGAACACCCAGGACTGATCTCCTTTAGAATGGACTGGTTGGATCTCCTTGCAGTCCAAGGGACTCTCAAGAGTCTTCTCTTAACACCACAGTTCAAAAGCATCAATTCTTCAATGCTCAGTTTTCTTTATAGTCCAACTATCACATCCATACATGACTACTGGAAAAACCATAGCTTTGACTAGATGGACCTTTGCTGGCAAAGTAATGTCTCTGCTTTTTAATATGCTGTCTAGGTTGGTCATAACTTTTCTTCCAAGGAGCAAGTGTCTTTTAATTTCATGGCTGCAGTCACCATTTGCAGTGATTTTGGAGCTCCCCAAAATAAAGTCTCTCCCTGTTTTCACTATTTCTCCTTCTATTTGCCATGCAGTGATGGGACCAGATGCCATGGTCTTAGTTTTCTGAATGTTGAATTTTAAGCCAACTTTTTCACTCTCCTCTTTCACTTTCATCAAGAGGCTCTTTAGTTCTTCACTTTCTGCCCCAAGTGTGGTGTCATCTGCATATCTGAGGTTATTGATGTTTCTCCCTGCAATCTTGATTCCAGTCCAGCATTTCCCATGAAATTAAGTTAATCTTCAGTAAAGTAATATATATCACACCAAAGTCTTTTAAATTTTTTTTTATTTTATATTGGAGTGTAGCCATTTAGCAACGTTATGATAGTTTCAGGTAAGCAGCAGAACAACTCAGCCATGTATATCCATGTATTCTTTCTCCTCCAAACCCTCTCCCAGCCAGCCTGCCACATAACATTGAGCAGGATTCTGTGTGCTATATAGTAGATTCTTGTTGGTTGTTCTTGTTTAGTTTCTAAGTCATGTCTTACCCTTTGTGACCCCATGGACTGTAGCCTGCCAGGCTCCTCTGTCTATGGGATTCTCCAAGCAAGAATACTGGAACGGGTTGCCATGTCCCTCTCCAGGGAATCTCCCCAACCCAGATGTCCTGTGTCTCCTGCATTGGCGGGCTGATTCTTTACACTCAGTGGAGCTACCTGGGAAGCCCCCTTGTTGGTTATCCATTTTAAATATAGCAGTGTGGACATCTAAATCTTGTGTGGTGGCCTTGGGGAAATTACAGGATAACATGCTGTATTTCTCAACTTGTGCTCTTGATTTTGACTGTGAGAAGTTTATACTTTGGTAACTAATGGTTCAAGGTGATGCAAGACATATAATAAAGATTCGGACCCATCCCAAATCTTGAAATCAAGCCCAGAGGAGTGCAGCTTAGATTGGCCAAATTCAGCTAGGCTGCAAGCATGTGAGCAATAAATAAATGTTTGTTGTTG
>SJYX01005837.1:144455-170303 GCA_006410675.1 Oreotragus oreotragus | reverse complement strand
TCTCACTGTTTGCAGATGACATGATCCTCTACATAGAAAACCCTAAAGACTCCACCAGAAAATTACTAGAGCTAATCAATGAATATAGTAAAGTTGCAGGATATAAAATCAACACACAGAAATCCCTTGCATTCCTATACACTAATAATGAGAAAGTAGAAAACGAAATTAAGGAAACAATTCCATTCACCATTGCAACGAAAAGAATAAAATACTTAGGAATATATCTACCTAAAGAAACTAAAGACCTATATATAGAAAACTATAAAACACTGATGAAAGAAATCAAAGAGGACACTAATAGATGGAGAAATATACCATGTTCATGGATTGGAAGAATCAATATAGTGAAAATGAATATATTACCCAAGGCAATCTACAGATTCAATGCAATCCCTATCAAGCTACCAGTGGTATTTTTCACAGAACTAGAACAAACAATTTCAAGATTTGTATGATGTTTGTCATTAAGTGAAAAAAATGACGGATACACAGCCTGCTTACTGTATACCAGACATATTATTTCATTTCATTGATTACCCATCCTTACACTATTATTAAGTCACTAAATTGTGTCCTATTCTTTGCAACCCCATAGACTGCAGCCTGCCAAGCTCCTCTGTCCATGGGATTTCCCAGGCAAGAACACTGAAGTGGGTTGCCATTTCCTTCTCCAGCACCTTACACTATGGGCTTATATTACGTTTCTAATTTAAAAGCTTACTGGATACTGTAAACTCGTCTGCTGTGAATGCATTACTATGCACATCATCACTGTGCTTCTTTTCTGCTCTCCTTTTTAGGTTGTCTGTAAGCCACTCATCTCACACGCTAGTGAAGTCATGCTCAAAATTCCCCAAGCCAGCCTTCAGCAAGACATGAACCGTGAACTCCCTGATGTTCAAGCTGGTTTTAAAAAAGGCAGAGGAACCAGAGATCAAATTGCCAACATCCGCCAGATCATGAAAAAAGCAAGAGAGTTCCAGAAAAACACTTATTTCTGCTTTATTGACTATGCCAAAGCCTTTGACTGTGTGGATCACAATAAAGTGTGGAAAATTCTGAGCGAGATGGGAGTACCAGATCACCTAACCTGCCTCTTGAGAAATCTGTATGCAGGTCAGGAAGCAACAGTTAGAACTGGACATGGAACAACAGACTGGTTCCAAATAGGAAAAGGAGTGCGTCAAGGCTGTACATTGTCACGCTGCTTATTTAACTTATATGCAGAGTACATCATGAGAAACGCTGGACTGGAAGAAACACAAGCTGGAATCAAGATTGCCAGGAGAAAAATCAATCACCTCAGATATGCAGATGACACCACCCTGATGGCAGATAGTGAAGAGACACTAAAAAGCCTCTTGATGAAAGTGAAGGAGGAGAGAGAAAAAGTTGGCTTAAAGCTCAACATTCAGAAAACGAAGATCATGACATCCGGTCCCATCACTTCACGGGAAATAGATGGGGAAACAGTGGAAACAGTGTCAGACTTTATTTTTTGGGCTACAATATCACTGCAGATGATGACTACAGCCATGAAATTAGAAGACGCTTACTCCTTGGAAGAAAAGTTATGACCAACCTAGATAGTATATTCAAAAGCAGAGACATTACTTTGCCAACTAAGGTCTGTCTAGTCAAGGCTATGGTTTTTCCTGTGGTCATGTATGGATGTGGATGTGAGAGTTGGACTGTGAAGAAGGCTGAGCGCCGACGCATTGATGCTTTTGAACTGTAGTGTTGGATAAGACTCTTGAGAGTCCCTTGGACTGCAAGGAGATCCAACCAGTCCATTCTGAAGGAGATCAACCCTGGGGTTTCTTTGGAAGGAATGATGCTAAAGCTGAAACTCCAGTACTTTGGCCACCTCATGTGAAGAGTTGACTCATTGGAAAAGACTCTGATGCTGGGAGGGATTGGGGGCAGGAGGAGAAGGGGACGACCGAGGATGAGATGGCTGGATGGTATCACAGACTCGATGGACATGAGTCTGAGTGAACTCCGGGAGATGGTGATGGACAAGGAGGCCTGGCGTGCTGTGATTCACGGGGTCACAAAGAGTCGGACACGACTGAGCAACTGAACTGAACTGAACTGAACCGTAAGTCACTCAAGTTAAAATTCTTGTTAACACCAAGAAAGGGTTTACTATATTCATATGAATTCAATTCTAATTCTGAATTAGTTATCAATTATTTATCTATATGTCTATTTCAAACATTGAAAACTTTAAGCAATATGGGTAAAGTTTGAAAATAGCAGAAAAATGTTGGGTAGAGGTAACTTTTATTCTTTCTTAGCTCATGACTTTCTTTGATGGTTAACTTAGATTTGTCTAGTAGTCAAAGATGCACTGACCTTCAGAAGCGGAACAACTGATTCACTACTTTTGTGTTTTACAAGGAATTTTTAAAATGCCTTTCAAAGGAAAATAACTTAAAACATCAGCTTATTAAAGAAAGTAATTTCATGGAAAGATTTTACAAATAATACATTACACCTCAAATTGGTACAGTATAACTAAATAAATTTAGGCTATACTGGATTGTTGATTAGTGAAGAGTTAATTTAAGCAGTATATAGGGTAATTTTAATAACATTTTAATTCAGGAATTTTTACATTTAAATAAGGAGATTGACAATAAGGATCAGTAATTTTTCACAGAGACATGCTTCTATAACAGGCATCAAGTGACCATATTTAGTTTTTTGCTATGTGCATGCTAAGTCACTTCTGTTCTGTTCAACTCTTTGCAACCCTATGGGTTCAGCCTAACAGGCTGCTCTGCCCGTACTTTATGCATAATTTTCTTGAACTAGATGTTTAGAAATCTTTGAAGAAAATCACTTGAACTGGGCTTTCAAAAAATAATATGGATTCCCTTATTAAAAAGACATGACACCTTTTTATTTTTGAAATTTAAGGGTGAGCATAAAGGTAGAAGAAATCAGTATAAGGGAAAAAAACAGTAAAAGTGCTTTTGCAATTAAGTATTATTGATAGCATACAGATTCTATTCTAAATGCATTCAAGAGAAACAATGATATTTCCATTTATTCATTTACATGCTCACCCAACCACACATAAAGCCATACAGATATATGTGTCTGAAAGATCAATTCTTAGCATCTGTCTCTTTCCCACAGTATCTGACCATTAGGGAACTACGACTCCTTTGTAGTTGCTGGGGAAACAATGACAGAACTCAAGCCAGGAATCAATTAAACTAAGGAGACTGTTCCATATCTTTGTTTTCTGGGAAGAGAACAGGTGTTTAATAATTTACATAAATTATGCAAAATCTAAAGCATTTACAGTAACTAGACACTTAGCAACAGACATGAATGAAGAGGTAAATTGGCTGATGATGTTCAGTATTATAGCGGCCCCTGCTAGCACTGCTATTGTTATGGGCCTCTTGGAATTTCCATTATAAACACTGTTTTTCAAGGTTTATATTTCAGACCTAAAACCTACCATAATGGTGTGTGTGTGTGTGTGTGTGTGTGTGTGTGTATGTGTTTGTGCTTAAGACCATAGTAAACATGGTCCTAGACTGGTAATTATGGTATTTGAAAGCTAAATATTTTGTATGTACAAAAAATTATTTGAATTATGATTATGAAACAAGCCAGTAAAAGATTTACATGTAAACTCTTTTGTTTAGCTAATACTCAGAAATTACCCCAATTGAAGACTATGCTTTAAAGATCATTTAAATTTTGCTTTTTATTTATTTATTTATTTTTTTTTTGGTATTTATTTATTTTTTTGCACGTAAATTTAAATCTTTGGATAATGTTATGTGAACTGCACTGGAGAAATTATCTTCCTAAAATGGCAGAGTTGAAAATTTTGATCAATAAAGTGTTTCTGTTTTTTTTTTTTTTTTTTTTTAGAATTTTCCATGTACTTTTTCATATGCTAAAATCAGTAGGGAATACAAAGAATAAAACCACAGTATCTGCCTAAAATAGTCACCCTGGTTGGGAAATAAAGCATAGACAATTCTAACAATAAATGAAAATGATAGCTATGTCTATAACATTTTATGCAGGTGCAACAATTGAATGTTGAATCATGTCATAGTAAAATCTGCTTTTTCAGTATAGGTTTTTTTTTTCCCCCTTGTAAATCACTTTCAATAAGTTAGCTAATACAAGAACTTTTAAAACTCAACTTCACAACTAATATGTGCTGCTGAATTCTTGCCACATATATGGGAGTCTTAAAAATCCCTGGATAAATTAGCTTTAAGGAATAAGACACTTTTGTTCCCTGATATGATACTGAAGATACTAAAGTTAGTTTCTTTAACTTCACATGTTTTGGACAAGATAAACATACCTGTCTAATGCTTCCTGAGAATTTTAAACTCATTTGGAAAAAATAAAACCCTAGTAAAATTCAGTTCTTCAGCTACTCTCTACCTGTCCCTGGGCAGCTAACAGTTGGAGGAAAACATGCAACTCTGATGTCTAGTCTCAGCCAGTCATCACATGATATGTCCCAGGTCTCTTTATTTTCCCACTCTCAGGATTATTTCTCATGTCTTTTTTTTTTTTTTTCCCCAGTCTCAATACCTCCTCTCTTAGGAAGGAGCTTGCTTGCATCTTCACTCAGAGAACTAAAGAATTATTGATAATGACTGCCCCCCAAAGCTAACCTCCTATGCAGCCTCTACACTCAGCACTGCTTTCCTACTTGGTTCTGAAAATGAAGAACATTATATCTACTGAAACCAATCCTTACCTGTGTATATTAGCTTCAGCCTCCTCACATCTTCTCAAAGAAATAGCTCCACCAATTCTCCATTTGACTTCCTACATCATCTTATTTTTCATACTCTACTGGAAATTGTTATTACAGTATACACAAAAAGCTATTTCCACCATAAAAAATCAAAACCTTTTCTTGACACCTAAACTACCACTAGCTCCTTTTGTAGTAACACTCAAGGACTGTCTCCAGTTACTGCCATGTAGTCCCCTTTTCCTGTTCTCTATATTCTCTACTAAATATAACTGAATATGTCTTTAGTATTCACTGTTCCTCCAAAATTGCTCTCAGTTTTGACACTACGGTCTTTTAGTTGCCAGGACCAATGGCCAAATTTTAATCCTTTTCTTCATTCCCTCCTTCTGTATATAGCTTCTTCATTTGGTTTTCAGAATACCACACTCTCTTAGATTTCCTCTTATTTCAATTATTTTGGTCATCATTGTTAATTCTTCTTTTGCTAGCCTCTCTTACCCAGTCTTACCTAATCTTCAAATAAGACCTATATGTATATGATGCATAAATTATATCTCCAGTCCAGGCTTCTGTCCTAAACTCCATATATCTAACTGCCTGCTCAATTTCTCCATCCAGTTGTCTAAGACAACTCACATTCATCATGTATAGACTGAATTCTGATCTTACAATAATATTTAGAATTTTCACAGCTTTTCCCTTTTTAGTTCATAATTATTCTTTTCTCTACTTGTCCAGACGAAAAGGTATGGAATCATATTTGATTCCTTATTTTTCTCTCACCACACACACACACAAATCCATTTCAAGCAACCTTAAGAATGTATCCATAATCCCACCATTGTTTACCACCACAACATTTCCACTGCTGTCACTGTGGGTGAAACCATCATAAATTCTTATCTAGATGACTGCTGTAGCCTCTGACCTGGCTTTTGTTTTAGCCTACTCAAATTCATAACACACAACAAGAAAGATACTTTTTTAATGTATGCCAGATGATACCATTCTTTTGCTTGAAACAGTATTTATATTCTCTTTAATATAAAGTAGATCAAAGGCCTTAAAATGGCCTTTGAGTACCTATGTGCTTTGGCCCTCTCAGCAGTTTCCTTTGATTCTCGCCCTTTCTCACTCTTCTGCAGCCACACTTCCCTCCTTCTGGTTCATGCTAGCAGTTCACCTGCAGTTGGGCTTTTGTACTGTTTTTGCACCTGGAACGCTCTTCCACTGAGTTATTTGCATTCTTCTATCCTCATCTTCTTTGAATATTTGCTGAAATTGCTCTCTTTGAGTGGGGCCTTGTTATTGTTCAGTCATTAGGTTATATCTGACTTTTTGCAACCCCATGGGCTGCAGCATGTCAGGTTTCCCTGTCCTTCATCATCTCCCAGAGCTTGCTCAAACTCATGTCCATTGAGTCAGTGATGCCATCCAACCATCTCATCCACTGTTGCTTCCTTCTCCTATTGCCCTCAGTCTTTCCTAACATCAGAGCCATTTCCAATGAGTCAGTTCTTTGCATCAGGTGGCCAAAGTATTGGAGCTTCAGTCTGATCCCTTCCAGTGAATATTCAGGACTGATTTCCTTTATGATTGACTGGTTTAACTCATTGCTATCGAAGTGACTCTCAGGAGTATATTCCAGCACCACAGTTCAAAAGCGTCAGTTCTTTTGCATTTAGCTTTTTTATGGTCCAACTCTCACATCCACACATGACTACTGGAAAAAACCCATAACTTTGACAATATGGTCCTTCAAAGTGATATATGCTGTCTAGGTTTGTCATAGCTTTTCTTCCAAAGAGCAAGTGTCTGTTAATGTCATGGCTGTAGTCATCATCCACAGTGATTTTGGAGGCCAAGAAAATAAAATCTGCCATTGTTCCCACTTTTCTCCTATCTATTTGCCATAAAGTGATGGGACAGGATGCCATGAGTTTAGTTTTCTGAATGTTGAGTTTTAAGTCAGCTTTTTCACTCTCCTCTTGTACCCTCATCGAGAGGCTCTTGAGTTCCTCTTCAATTTCTGCCATTAGAGTGACATCATCTGCATGGCTGAGGCTGTTGATATTTCACCCAGCAATCTTGGTTCTGGCTCATGATTCATACAGCCCAGCACTTTGCATGATGTACTCTGCATATGAATTGAATAACCAAGGTGACAACAGGCAACCTGGATGTACTCCCTTCCGAATGTTGAGCAAGTCAGTTGGTCTATGTGTGCTTCTAACTGTTGCTTCTTGTTCTGCACACAGGTTTCTCAGGAGGACTGCTATTCCCCTCTCTTTAAGAATTTTCCACACTTTGCTGTGATGCCTCTACAGTCAAAGGTTTTAACGTAGTCAATGAAGCCAAAGTCTTTCTGGAATTTCCGTGCTTTTTCTATGATGCAACAGATGTTGGCAATTTGATCTCTGGTTCCTCTGCCTTTCCTTAATCTAGCTTGTAAATCTGAAAGTTCTTGATTCACATACTTTTGACGCCTAGCTTGAGGATTTTGAGCATTAACCTGCTAGGATGTGAAATATGGACAATTGTATGGTAGTTTGCACATGTTTTGGCATTGCCTTTCTTTGGGATTAGAATGAAAACTGACCTTTTCCATTCCTGTGGCTACTGCTGAGTGTTCCAAATTTGCTGCCATATTGAGTGCACCAATTTCATAGCATCATCTTTTAGGATTTGAAATAGCTCAGCTGGAATTCCATTACCTCCACTAGCTTTGTGTGTAGTATTGCTTCCAAAGGACCACTTGACTTCAGACTCCAGGATGTCTGGCTCTAGCTGAGTGATCACACCATAGTGGTTTTCTGGATCATTAAAACCATTTTTGTATAGCTCTGTGTATTCTTTCAACCTCTTCTTAATCTTCTTTTTTATTAATTTATTTTTTAATTGAAGTATAATTGCTTTACAGAATTTTGTTGTTTACTGTCAAACATCAACAGGAATCAGCCATAGGTATAACTTCTTAGTCTCAGATATAAAGGTGATACCACCCTTATGGCAGAAAGTGAAGAGGAACTGAAGAACCTCTTGATGAAAGTGAAAGAGGAGAATGAAAAAGCTGGCTTAAAGCTCAACATTCAGAAAACTAATAACATGGCATCCGGACCCAACATTTCATGGCAAATAGATGGGGAAACAATGGAAACAGTGACAAACTTTATTTTCTTGGGGTCCAAAATCATTGCAGATGGTGACTGCAGCCATGAAATTAAAAGACATTTGCTCCTTGGAAGAAAAGTTATGACCAACCTAGACAGCATATTAAAAAAAGCTGAACACTGAAAAATTGATGCTTTTGAACTGTGGTGATGGAGAAGACTCTTGAGAGTCCCTTGGACTGCAAAGAGGTAAAAGCAGTCGATCCCAGAGGAAATCAGTCCTGAATATTCATTGGAATGACTGATGCTGAAACTGAAACTCCAATACTTTGACTACCTGATGTGAAGAACTGACTCACTGGAAAAGACCTTGATGCTGGGAAAGATTGAAGACAGGGGGAGAAGGGGATGACAGAGGATGAGATGGTTGGATGGCATCATTGACTCAATGGACATGAGTTTGCGTAAGCTCTGGGAGTTGTTGATGGACAGGGAACCTGGTGTGCTGCAGTCCATGGGGTCTCCAAGAGTTGGACATGACTGAGCGACTGAACTAAACTGAGTCTCTTCTACTTTTGTTATGTCCTTGTCTTGTCTGCCCTTCATTGTGTCCATGTTTGCATGAAATGTTCCCTTGGTATCTCCAGTTTTCTTGAAGAAATCTCTCGCCCTTCCCATTCTATTGTTTTTATTTATTTCTTTGCATTGTTCCCTTTAAAAGACTTTTACTTCTCTCCCTTTTATTATCTGGAACTCTGTTTGCAATTAGCTGTATCTTTCCCTTTCTCCTTTTCCTTTTGCTTCTCTTCTTTCTCAGCTATTTGTAAGGCCTCCTTAGACAACCATATTGCCTCTTGCATTTCTTTTTCTCTGAGAGTTGTCACTGCCTCTTGTACAATGTTGAAAATCTCTGTCCATAGTTCTTCACTCTGTTTATCACATCTAATCCCTTGAATCTTTTTGCACCTCTGTTATATAATCATAAGAGATTTGATTTAGGTCACGTTGGAATGGCCTAGTGATTTTCCCTACTTTAAGTCTGAATTTTGTAATAAGGAACTCATGATCTGTGTCATAGTCAGCTCCCATCTTGTTTTTGCTAACTGTATAGAGCTTCTCCATCTTCAGCTGCAAATAATATAATCAATCTGATTTCAGTAACGACCATCTGGTGATGTACATGTGCAGAATCATCTCTTATGTTGTTAGAAGAAAGTGTTTGCTATGACCAGTGTGTTCTCTCTGCAAAACTCTGTTAACCTTTGCCCTGCTTCGTTTTGTACTCCAAGGCCAAGCTTTCCTGTTACTCCACTTATCTCTTGATGTCCTGCTTTTGCATTCCAGTCCCCTATAATGAAAAGGACATTTTTTTGTTGTTGATTCCAAAAGGCCTTTTAGTTCTACCTGATCCCTAATAATACTACAACCTGGCCCCTACCCTCTTTTGTTCTTGTTCCTCTATTCATAATATCCTCTTTGATTATATTATTTCTTCTCTGAAGTAGATCTTGTCATTTTGTAAAATGTTATATAATGACCTGATTTATTTTATTAGGGATCTATCTGATCCAACACAATGTAAGCTCTATGAGGATGAAAGTGTTTTTTGTATTCACTGATGTATTCCAAATTTCAGATGCAGTATTAGGTCATGCTATAGATAGCAAATAGATATTTGTTTCAATAAATTATGGAATTGACAATGATGCTGAGACAGATATTGTCTCTGTTTGGGATAAAAAATCTGGAGAATCAGGGTTTCCCTGGTGGCTCAGTGATAAGGAATCTGCCAGCCAGTGTAGGAGACGTGGGCTTGATTCCTGGTTGGGGAATATCCCTTGGAGAAGAATATGACAGCCCACTCCAGTATTCTTTCCTGAGAAATCCCATGGACATAGGAGCCCAGTGGGCTACAGTTCATGTGTTCACAAAAAGAGTTGGATAGGACTTAGCAACGAAACAAGAACAACATGTCAAGAGTCAGTAGCCAAAGAATGCTGAAAATCACCCTTCTTCTCAATGTAGAGAAAACTTCCCTAAGAATAATACCTAAGTGGGGAAAAATTAAAAGAAAATACATATTCACAAGGGCATCAGATGAGCACAGTCATATAGCTGTCCCCAAAGCCAGCAATTCCCTGGGTAACATGAGAGAAGTAAAACCAACAACTTGGCTTTGTCTTTCTTTTCTTTTTTCTCCTACTTCTCTTCTCTTCTCTCATCCTGCTTCTTTTTCTCTTTGCTCTTTTAGCAAGAGGTGTATCTATCACTTCTGTTAAAAGATAATTTTCAAAAAAGTAAAATCAAGACCAACATAAAAATATAAAAATGGACATGTATGAAATATCTTATTTAACTCATTAATTATAATATTGATGAGATAGCACAACCAATTCAAAGGCAAATCTAAAGAAGAAACATTTATAGATGAGAAATATTGAAACGAAAGTTTAAACTGAGGAAAAACTACTGTTTTCCACAGCGAATGAGGAAAGTTAATTGAACCAGTACTAGATAGACGCAGAGTTTGCATATGCACAGCCAAGAATTATTTTGCATTTCTGCCAGTTAACTGCAGTTTGGAGTTTTAAATAGCTCTCATATAATCAGAGAAGCCAGTGTAGTGTGCTGCAGACAGTGCAGTGTCCCATGGACACACAAATTTTCCCTTGTTCAGTAACTAGGTCATGTCCAAGTCTTTGCAACCCCATAAACTGCAGCATGCCAGCCTTCCCTGTCCTTCACCAACTCTTAGAGTTTGCTCAGACTCATGTCCATTGAGTAGATGATGCCATCCAGCCATCTCATCCTGTCATGCCCTCCTCCTCTTGCCTTCAAGCATCAAGGTCTTTTCCAATTTTCCCTATGCCTCCAAGAAATTTATCTTAAGAATATCTGTCACACTGATAAAATAGATTAATTTTACATTAAAATGGATTAACACTAATATTAATTTCCTGTTGCTGCTGTAAAAAATTGAGCACAAATTTAGTGACTTAAAACAAGACAAATGTATTATTGTAAATTTCAGCAGAGGTTATTATTCCAAGGTGAGTCTCACTGGGCTAAAAATTAAGATTTTCCAGAGCAGTCTTCTTTTTTGGAGGCTCTAGGGGAACTTGACTATTCCAGATTTTAGGAGCTGTCTACAATCTGAATGTGGCAGACTCCTCCATCCTCAAAACTAGCAGAACAGCATCTTCAAATCTCTCTCTTACTCTGACCTCCTCCCTTGCCTCTTTCTTCCAGTTTAAAGTACTTTTGTAATTACACAGGGCCTACCCACCCGTTTAATTCTAGATCTCATTTTAAGGTCTTCTGACTAGCAACGTTAATCCCATGTGCTACTTTAATTCCCCTTTGCTGTACAGTATATCACAAATTCTGGGGATTTGGAAATGAACAAAATTTGATGGCAATTATTCTGCCTACCAAAACACCACATTAGAAATAGTGGCTATTTAGAAATTGTATCTAGTTAAGATCAGAAATATTATAGCTATGATCATATACCGTGTTATGCTCTTTATATCATGAGAAGAGAAAGGAGAAAATATGATACTTTTTCCTAATCCTAAATGCTGCCCTTCAGGTAGAATTTGGGCCAGGAGAGACGTTTATTCCTCAAAATCTAATGATGTCTATAAAGGAGATTTTTGATACGCTTCAACAATTTTTGACTGTACAAACTTTTAATTGCAGGCTCTAAACAAATCATGGTCTACATGCCCTCTAGTACATTTACCTGTGCTTACATCCACAGCTAAAGTCCCTCCAATGCTTTATAAACAGGTGAAGTGTAGGTTGAATTAAAAGAAAGAAAAATCTGTGAAAGGAATGTCATCAATTTTTTGTCTTATACAGTTTTTAAAAATACAGCTTTAATAAATTTTTGTCCAAAGCCAGAAAATATTATATCTTTACCTTGAAGATCTGGAATGAAACATGAAGATATTATGTTATTTGTTTCTGCTACAGACTTTAGGGCTTCATTGCTAAATTTCCAAGACATCAAAAACATGTTCTACAAAACACATTTTGGGTTCAAACAGATTTTTTTTTTTCCTTTTTGCTCCAGAATGAACCATTACATTATAAACAGTAAAATACATACACACACACACACACACACATATATATATATATATATATATATATACACACACACATATATACATATATAAAGGTCCGTCTAGTCAAGGCTATGTTTTTTCCAGTAGTCATGTATGGATGTGAGAGTTGGACTGTGAAGAAAGCTGAACGCAGAAGAATTGATGCTTTTGAACTGTGGTGTTGGAGAAGACTCTTGAGAGTCTTCTCAAGAGATCCATCCAGTCCTTTCTAAAGGAGATCAGTCCTGGGTGTTCTTTGGAAGGAATGATGCTAAAGCTGAAACTCCAATACTTTGGCCATGTCATGTGAAGAGTTGACTCATTGGAAAAGACTCTGATGTTGGGAGGGATTGGGGGCAGGAGGAGAAGGGAATGACAGAGGATGAGATGGCTGGATGGCATCACTGACTCAATGGACATGAGTTTGAGTGAACTCCGGGAGTTGATGATGGACAGGGAGGCCTGGCGTGCTGCAGTTCATTGGGTCGCAAAGAGTCAGACACGAATGAGCGGCTGAACTGAACTGATACCTGTATTTATGCATTTATAAGTATCAGCACAGTTCATTCACTCAGTCATGTCCAACTCTGCAACCCATGGACTGCAGCAAGCCAGGCTTCCCTGTCATTCACCAACTCCTGGAGTTTACTCAAACTTATGTCCATTGAATCGGTGATGCTAACCAAACATCTCATCCTCTGTTGCCACTTTTCCTCCTGCCTTCAATCTTTCCCAGCATCAGGATCTTTTCCAATGAGTCAGTTCTTCACATCAGGTGGCCAAAGTATTGGAGTTTCAGCTTCAGCATGAGTCCTTCCAATGAATATTCAGGACTGATTTCCTTTAGGATGGACTGGTTTGATCTCCTTGCAGTCCAAGGGACTCTCAAGAATCTTTTCCAACATCACAATTCAAAAGCATCAGTTCTTCAGGGCTCAGATTTCTTTATGGTCCAACTCTCACATCCATGTATGAACACTGGAAAAACCATAGCATTGACTAGATGGACCTTTGTCAGCAAAGTAATGACTCTGCTTTTTATATGCTGCCTAAGTTGGTCATAGCTTTTCTTCCAAGGAGTAAGTATCTTATTTTAATGGCTGTAGTTACCATTTGCATTATTTTGGAGCCCAAGAAAATAAAGTCTGTCACTGTTTCCATTGTTTCCTCATCTATTTGCCATGAAGTGATGGCTCTGGATGCCATGATCTTGTTTTTTTTTTGAATGTGAAATTTTAATCCGGCTTTTTCACTCTCGTCTTTCACTTGTATCAAGAGGCTCTTTAGTTCCACTTGGCTTTCCGTCATATAGTGGTGTTATCTGCATATCTGAGGTTATTGATATTACTCCCAGCAATCTTGATTCCAGCCTGTGCTTCATCCAGCCCAGCATTTTGTGTGAAGTAGTTTGGATATAAGTTAAAGAGCCAGGTAACAATATACAGCCTTGACGTATTCCTTTCCCAATTTGGAACCAGTCTATTGTTCCATGTCCGATTCTAACTGTTGCTTCTTAACCTACATACAGATTTCTCAGGAAGCAAGTGAGGTGGTCTGGTATTCCCATATCTTGAAGGATTTTCCATAGTTTGTGGTGATTCACACAGTCAAAGGCTTTGACATAGTCATTAAAGCAGACGTAGATGTTTTTCTGGAATTCTCTTACTTTTTTGATGATCCAGCAGATGTTGGGAATTTGATCTCTGGTTCCTCTGCCTTTTCTAAATCTAGCTTGAACATCTGGAAGGTCTCTGTTCATGTACTGTTGAAGCCTGGTTTGGAGAATTTTGAGCATTACTTTGCTAGTATGTGAGATGATTGCAATTGTGCAGTAGTTTGAACATTGTTTGGCTTTGCCTTTCTTTGGGATTGGAATGAAAACTGACCTTTTCCAGTCCTGTGGCCCACTTCTGAGTTTTCCAAATTTGCTGGTATATTGAGGCAGCACTTTAACAGCATCATCTCCTAGGACTTGAAATAGCTCAACTGGAATTCCATCACCTCTACTAGCTTTGTTTGTAGTGATGCTTCTTAAGGCCCACTTGACTTTACATTCCAGGGTGTTTGGCTCTAGGTGAGTGATCACACGATCATGGTTGTCTGGAACATTAAGATATTTTTGCTATAGTCCTGTGTATTCCTGCCACTGTTTCTTAATATCTTCTGCTTCTGTTAGGTCCATATCATTTCTGTCCTTTGTTGTGCCCATCTTTGCATGAAATGTTCCCTCGGTATCTCTAATTTTCTTGAAGTGATCTCTAGTCTTTCCCATTCTATTGTTTTCCTCTGTTTCTTTACATTGCTTACTGAGGAAGGCTTTCTTATCTCTACTTGCTATTCTTCGGAACTCTGCATTCAAATGGGGATATGTTTCCTTTTCTCCTTTGTCTTTCACTTCTCTTCTTTTCTCAGCTATTTGTAAGGCCTCCTCAGAGAACCATTTTGCCTGTTTGCATTTCTTTTTCTTGAAGATGGTCTCAATCACTGCTTCCTGTATTATGTCATGAATGTCCATCCATAGTTCATAGGCACTCCGTCTATCAGATCTAATCACTTGAAACTATTTATCATTTTGACTGTATAATCATAAAGGGTTTGATTTAGGTCATACCTGAATGGTCTAGTGGTTTTCCCTACTTTCTTTGGTTGAAGTCTGAATTTAGCAATAAGGAGTTCATTATCTGAGCCAGAGTCAGCTCCCAGTCTTGTTTTTGCTGACTGTATAGAGTTTCTCCATCTTTGGTGCAAAGAATATAATTAATCTGATTTCAGTATTGATCATCTGGTGATGTCTATGTGTAGAGTCTTCTCTTGTGTAGTTGGAAGAAGATGTTTGCTATGACCAGTGCATTCTCTTGGCCAAACTTTGTTAGCCTTTGGCCTGCTTCATTTTGTACTCTGAGTCCAAACTTGCCTGTTACTTTAGGTATCTCTTGATTTCCTACTTTTGCATTCCAATCCCCTATGATGAAAAGGGCATCTTTTTTTGGTGTTAGTTCTTGAAGATCTTGTAGAGCTTCATAGAAACACTCAGTGTCAGTTTCTTTGAGATCCCTTGTGGCTCAGACAGTAAAGCGTCTGCCTACAGTGCAGGAGACCCGGGTTCGATCCCTGGGTCGGGAAGTTCCCCTGGAGAAAGAAATGGCAACCCACTCCAGTATTCTTGCCTGGAAAATCCCATGGACGGAGGAGCCTGATAGGCTACAGTCCATGGGGTTGCAAAGAGTCGGACACGACTGGGCCACTTCACTTCACTTCATACTTGGATTACTGTGGTATTGAATGGTTTGCCTTGGAAATGAACAAAGATCATTCTGTAATTTTTGAGACTGTGCCCAAGTACTGCATTTCAGATTCTTTCGTCAATTATGAGGACCACTCCAATTCTTCTAAGGGGTTCTTGCCCACAGTAGTAGATATAATGGTCATCTGAATTAAATTCACCCATTCCAGTCTATTTTAATTCACTGATTCCTAAAATGTCTATGTTCACTCTTCCCATCTCTTATTTGGCCACTTCCAATTTACCTTGATTCATGGACCTAACGTTCCAGGTTCCTATGCAATATTTTTTTTTTTTTTTTTTTTTCTGCACCATCGGACTTTACTTCCATCATCAGTCACATCCACAGCTGGGTATTGTTTTTGCTTTGGCTCCATCCCTTCATTCTTTCTCAAGTTATTTCTCCACTGTTCTCCAGTAGCATATTGGGTACTTACCATTCTGGGAGTTCATCTCTCAGTGTCATATCTTTTTACCTTTTCATACTGTTCATGGGGTTCTCAAGGCAAGAATACTTAAGTGGCTTGCCACACCTTTGGCCAGTGGACCACATTTTGTCAGAACTCTCCACCATGGCCTGTCCATCTTGGGTGGCCCTACATGACATGGGTCATAGTTTCATTGAGTTAGACAAGGCTGTGGTCCAGGTGATCAGTTTGGTTAGTTTTCTGTGATTTTGATTTTTGTTCTGTCTTCCCTCTGATTGAATAAGGATAAAAGCATTATGGAAGCTTCCATATGATTTATATGGATTTATATGTGTACATGTGTATGTGTATATATATGTGTGTGTGTATGTGTGTGTATCAGTAATAAAATAATCTAAATACAAGAGAAACAAACTTCATTTAACAAAATTGCCTTTATAAAAAGTGGTCAGAAAACTTAGAATTATTTTATATCTTTTAGAGTATTAACAGTCTTCCCTCCTTATCTTTATTTCTTTTTCTCCTTATTGGTTTCATTATGAAGAATTCTATCAACAGCACTGCTATAGGAGAATAAGAATTTCAAACTTTGCAGTTAATGAGTTAGTATCAAATTTTTGGTCTTCTCTTTTCTGGAATAATGCAGGATATAAATAAATGGCTAATGATAAAAAAAAAATCTGTTTTCTTGAATAAGGGAGAGTGGTAGTGAGACCAAATGACAACTTATTCAAGACTTTTTTCCAAGAAAAGAGAAATAACTGAGAATATTCATGTTATTTTTTTACAAAGATTGGCACAATAACGGACAGAAATGGTATGAACCTAACAGAAGCAGAAGATACTAAGAAGAGGTGGCAAGAATACACAGAAGAACTATACTAAAAAGATCTCTATGACCCAGATAACTACTATGATGTGATCACGCAGCTAGAGCCAGGCATCCTGGAATGCAAAGTCAAGTGGGCCTTAGGAAGCATTACTATGAACAAAGCTAGTGGAGGTGATGGAATTCCAGTTGAGCTCTTTCAAATCCTCAAAGATGATGCTGTGAAAGTGCTGAACTCAATATGTCAGCAAATTTAGAAAACTCAGAAGTGGGCCACAGGACTGGAAAAGATCAGTTTTTATTCCAATCCCAAAGAAACACAAAGCCAAAGAATACTCAAACTACTGCACAATTGCATTCTTCTCACATGCTAGCAAATTAATGCTCTAAATTCTCCAAGCTAGGCTTCAACAGTACACGAACCATGAAGTTCCAGATATTCAAGCTAGATTTAGAAAGGCAGAGGAACCAGAAATCAAATTGCCAACATCCATTGGATTATCAAAAAAAGCAACTATGCCAAAGACTTTGACTGTGTGGGTCACAACAAACTGCAAAATTCTTAAAGAGATGGAAATATGAGAACACCTCACCTGCTTCTTGAGAAATCTGCATGCAGGTCAGGAAGCAACAGTTAGAACTGGACATGGAACAACCGACTGGGGTCAATAGGAAAAAGTGTAGGTCAAGGCTGTATATTGTCACTCTGTTTGTTTGACTTATATGCAGAGTACATCATGAGAAACACTAGGCTGGATGAAGCACAAGCTGGAATCAAGATTGCTGGGAGTAATATTAATAACCTCAGATATGCAGATGACACCACTCATATGGCAGAAAGTGAAGATGAACTAAAGAGCCTCTTGATGAAAGTGAAAGAGGAGAGTGAAAAAATTGGCTTAGTACTCAACATTCTGAAAACTTAGTTCATGGCATCCGGTCCCATCACTTCATGGCAAATAGATGGGGAACAGTGGAAATAGTGACAGACTTTTTTTTCTNGTCATTTAAGTAATGGTTTTCATCCTTTCTCTTCTCATCATGACTTGCTTTTCTATCACTTTCTCCCATAACTCTGTTTGAGATTTTCTCCTCTCCAATGAAATGAAACATTTAGAAGACTCTAAGCTTAAAGATATAATTGAATAAGGTTTTAAAAAATTCTACTCCTATTTTTGCTGCTGCTTCTAAGTCATGTCAGTCGAGTCCGACTCTGTGTGACCCCATAGAAAGCAGCCCACCAGGCACCCCCGTCCCTGGGATTCTCCAGGCAAAAACACTGAAGTGGGTTGCCATTTCCTTCTCCAATGCATGAAAGTGAAAAGCGAAAGTGAAGTCCCACAGTCGTGTCCGACTCTTAGCAACCCCATGAACTGTAGCCCAACAGGCTCCTCCAGGCAAGAGTACTGGAGTGGGGTGCCATTGCTGTCCTGGAGTTTGTTAATTCTGTGAAAATGGGGGCATGCTGGTTCAGTTGAATGTGGTTTCTCTAGCACATTTTGCTTAACATGTTATTTTTGAATTCATAAATAACGGGTCTAAGTGTATATCCTATGACTCACCAGAGTTGTGAAATATTGAGAAAGTTTCCAATATCTTCATTTGTAAAGTGAAATAATGGTACTTACCTTGACAATTTATTGCAAAACTCTAATGGGATGGTACACAATGTGTCTGGCATAATACACAATAGCAACTTTGTGATAGTTTCTTTCCTACCCAACTCTTAAGGTTCTTTCTAAAATATGTAATGATATATTTAATATCAGTTAAAATGTGGGGGAAACAAGAGCATCCTTGTAGATAAAGGAGGAGTATTTCTATTTGTTCCTTGAAACCTCCAATGTTCACTGGTGAATTTTAATATAAAAAAACAGAAATGTCTGAGTGGAAGCACCATATGGTCTGCTGCCTTTTATTTTTTCAAGGGTATATCTTGCTGCATTAGTGCAAAGCCCATTTCAAAATGTTGCACAGAGCCTTTTGCAGTCTATAATATCTGTAATAAATTGTTTTTTTTTAAAAAAAGGTATAAATGAGCTATTAGAGACAGGAGTTTCCTGAATTGAATAAAAGATATCCTTGGAAATGTGGTTTTAACTGAAAAAGAAAATCTACATCTAAGTGTTTACTGGTAAAGCTTGTTTGATTATCCCCAACTGATAGGCCTGACCCCATGGTCTCCACAGGGTAGATTATATAATGTATATTGGTTTTAAAAATACATAATCCATTCTCCTTTACTCCAGTGCTGAATTCCATGCTGACACATTTAGCTAAATCCCTGTCTGATATATCAAGCTCTTTATTTTGGCATACATGATGGTCTTGGAAAGGAAAAAGGACATTAGTGTCTTTTGTACATTTTTATATAAAAATTGTACATTTTTGCTCTCTTGGATATCTTTTAGAGCTGTCTCTTATACACATCTTAGGGGGGCTCCAAAATCACTGCAGATGGTGACTGTAGCCATGAAAATAAAAGACACTTTCTCCTTGGAAGAAAATTTATGCCCAACCTAAACAGCATATTAAAAAGCAGAGACATTACTTTGCCAGCAAAGGTTCATCTATTCAAAGCTATGGTTTTTCCAGTAGTCATGTATGGATATGAGTGTTGGACTATAAAGAAAGCTGAGTGCTGAAGAATTGATGCTTTTGAATTGTGGTGTTGAAGAAGATTCTTGAGAGTCCCTTGGACTGCAAGGAGATCCAACCAGTCGTTTCTAAAGGAAGTCAGTCCTAAATATTCATTGAAAGGACTGATGCTGAAGCTGAAACTTCAGCTTTGGCCACCTGATGCGAAGAACTGACTCATGGAAAAAACCCTGATGCTAGGAAGGATTGGAGGTGGGAAGAGAATGGGACGACTGAGGATGAGATGCTTGGATGATATTACCGACTCAATGGACATGAGTTTGAGTAAACTCCAGGTGTTGGTAATGGACAGGGAGGCCTGGAGTGCTGCAGTCCATGTGATTGTCAAGAGTCGGGCACAATTGTGACTGAGCTGTATCAAGAGTGCCAAGATTGACTGAACTGAGCTGAACTGATTCATGTTATTTTACAGCATTCTCAAGGAGGCACTGTGATTTATTTTCTATTGGTTTATTCTCTTATCTTTGTCCAAATTGACTTTGGTTTTTCTACACCTATATTTTGTGTCTGACTCCCTTTCCTTTTATCTCTCTATCTTCTGTAATTCCATTTATTATTTTTTTCCAATGACCAATTCAAATTCTATCTCCTCCCTAAAGTTCTCCAATTGTGTGAAGTTGGGTTTCACTCAAAACTGAATCTAAAATATGAACTGAATGTATAAGTGTTTTGGGAAGTTGTCTGGAGAAGCATAGGTACATGAGTGAGAACAGAAAGTTGTGAGGTTCATGTAGGATGTGTTAATGATCATGTTCCTGTGTGGGCAGTTGAAGTGCAATGCTTCTAGGGCATCTGAGGGACTGTAGAGAGCATGTCTCAGAGTTGCTCCACTTTGTAATGAGGAAGCTAAGCTGAATTCACTTACTCACAGCTGCCATTAGCTGAAAGCCACTAGAAGGTAAGGAAATCATTCATTTCCAGAGCATTTTTCTTCCATAGCCCTACTTGAACATTTCCAATGGCCACAGTGGCAGTCTAACTGTATACAGTAGGGAGCAATGTGGGAGAGGGCATGGGAATGGAGGGAAAGCATGACTCCTGAGGAACTGTGTGCAGCACTGTGACTATGTGATATGCCAACCAAAGTACCAACCAATTAGTCACAACTATCTCTGTGATTTCCATTTTGAAAGACAGGCACAGTCATCTACATATACTCCTCTAATCTCCCCACCTAGTAAGGCCAGGACAGAATAGCAGTAAGTCCCAGAGCATGGCTTTATGGTCAGATTGCTTGTCTGCAAAAGCCTGTACCCCAGGCTGTTTTGCCTTGAGCTGGTCGTTTAGATGCTTTGAGTCTTAAATTATCCAACTATAAAGTTTGAACGGTTCTATGTTATTTCTAGCCATTGGGTGATTATATGAAAATTAGGCAAGAAACACTTGGTAAAAAGTATACATTCCACAAATGCAAATAGCTTTCCTTTGACCTCTTTCTTATTCTTCATAGCCTTTTGGTATTCTCAAAAGTCTATTGTGTCATGCCCAACCACAGAAGAAAACAAACTTTAAGTCATTTAAGTAATGGTTTTCATCCTTTCTCTTCTCATCATGACTTGCTTTTCTATCACTTTCTCCCATAACTCTGTTTGAGATTTTCTCCTCTCCAATGAAATGAAACATTTAGAAGACTCTAAGCTTAAAGATATAATTGAATAAGGTTTTAAAAAATTCTACTCCTATTTTTGCTGCTGCTTCTAAGTCATGTCAGTCGAGTCCGACTCTGTGTGACCCCATAGAAAGCAGCCCACCAGGCACCCCCGTCCCTGGGATTCTCCAGGCAAAAACACTGAAGTGGGTTGCCATTTCCTTCTCCAATGCATGAAAGTGAAAAGCGAAAGTGAAGTCCCACAGTCGTGTCCGACTCTTAGCAACCCCATGAACTGTAGCCCAACAGGCTCCTCCAGGCAAGNGTCCCTGGGATTCTCCAGGCAAAAACACTGAAGTGGGTTGCCATTTCCTTCTCCAATGCATGAAAGTGAAAAGCGAAAGTGAAGTCCCACAGTCGTGTCCGACTCTTAGCAACCCCATGAACTGTAGCCCAACAGGCTCCTCCAGGCAAGAGTACTGGAGTGGGGTGCCATTGCTGTCCTGGAGTTTGTTAATTCTGTGAAAATGGGGGCATGCTGGTTCAGTTGAATGTGGTTTCTCTAGCACATTTTGCTTAACATGTTATTTTTGAATTCATAAATAACGGGTCTAAGTGTATATCCTATGACTCACCAGAGTTGTGAAATATTGAGAAAGTTTCCAATATCTTCATTTGTAAAGTGAAATAATGGTACTTACCTTGACAATTTATTGCAAAACTCTAATGGGATGGTACACAATGTGTCTGGCATAATACACAATAGCAACTTTGTGATAGTTTCTTTCCTACCCAACTCTTAAGGTTCTTTCTAAAATATGTAATGATATATTTAATATCAGTTAAAATGTGGGGGAAACAAGAGCATCCTTGTAGATAAAGGAGGAGTATTTCTATTTGTTCCTTGAAACCTCCAATGTTCACTGGTGAATTTTAATATAAAAAAACAGAAATGTCTGAGTGGAAGCACCATATGGTCTGCTGCCTTTTATTTTTTCAAGGGTATATCTTGCTGCATTAGTGCAAAGCCCATTTCAAAATGTTGCACAGAGCCTTTTGCAGTCTATAATATCTGTAATAAATTGTTTTTTTTTAAAAAAAGGTATAAATGAGCTATTAGAGACAGGAGTTTCCTGAATTGAATAAAAGATATCCTTGGAAATGTGGTTTTAACTGAAAAAGAAAATCTACATCTAAGTGTTTACTGGTAAAGCTTGTTTGATTATCCCCAACTGATAGGCCTGACCCCATGGTCTCCACAGGGTAGATTATATAATGTATATTGGTTTTAAAAATACATAATCCATTCTCCTTTACTCCAGTGCTGAATTCCATGCTGACACATTTAGCTAAATCCCTGTCTGATATATCAAGCTCTTTATTTTGGCATACATGATGGTCTTGGAAAGGAAAAAGGACATTAGTGTCTTTTGTACATTTTTATATAAAAATTGTACATTTTTGCTCTCTTGGATATCTTTTAGAGTAATCTCTTTTCAGTAATGGACAAATAATATTAAATATATGTGTGTGTGTGTATGTGTGTGACACATTTTTGTCTTTGATATCTATTTCAGAGAATATCAATTAATAAAACAGTGTGCCGTACTCTCTCCTAAGGAATGAGGTGTTTGTTCTTATTTATAATAATATCTGATTGTTGTTATTCCTTCATGTTTGTCACTTACATTTGCTTTCCACATCCACACCTGGGCTGAACCTCTGCCTTTTACCAAACTTGCATTACTCCATACTTTTTTTTTTTTTGGTATGGATTTAGCAGTTCAAGTTGTTCCTTGACTTGTATTAAAATAAAGTTTTAATATTTTAGAATATGTAGAGTAGAATCAAGTTAAATTGCCACTCAGTCAGTCAGAATATATTTGAACATGTCATTATTTGTTCAAGATTGTGGTAGTATTAAAATAGCTTTGGCATCTCAAGCCAATTAGAAAAGTTATGGAGTTAACTGTCAGAGATATGATTCAGCCTTTACTCAATAACAGTCATGACAGAAATAATACACTGTACTAAATAGTAAAAACAACAATCTCAAATTAGTTGAATTGAGTAATAATTTTAGAAATGCAGTTTATTTGTTTAGAGCCTCCAGCAAGAAGACTCATCCTTTCATATAGCCTCACCTTTAACAATGAATTACCTTTATCTGGAAATTGATTGAGAATTGTGGCTTTAGTATGACACAGATGAAGTGATGAAGAAGAAAAAAGGGTATGTATGGAGCTGGCCTGATGAGCTATATCAACCATGGTGATCAATGGTACTAAGCTGTCATGGCAGATCATTTTCACTTCTGGAATTTATTGCAAGCATGAGCAATTGACTTGTGAAGGAAACAAGGTGCTATTTACAATCAATCAGCAAAGAGAGAGAAAGTATCCCATACTTGCTGTTTTTACATAATAAACTTTACCAAATTCATCTCCTCGATCTGCTTTGGATATATAGAAACCCTTGATGACCTATTCATGGGTTAGTCTGTAGAATACCTAATTTCTTTGCAAACGGAAAGTTTACAAATAAAGCACATTGCTTTTAAGATTGGTAGAGATGAGGGCTGCTTGTTTATTTCATTACTAGATTTTACGTTATTCTATTCTCTTTCTCTGGACATTGTGTTAACCTGTATATCCTTCCTATTACATTTAAAGTTAATTTGAGTATAAGCACTTTATCAGTAATTTTCTTTGTGTTTTCTTTCCTCCTTTTTTCAGTTCATCAAATTAGTAAAATTACTATATAGAGAGTAGATTCAAAAAATGTTGTTCACTGTATGAATCTTATCTGTTTGATTAGACATAATTTTACAAATCTGAAATTGTACAATACTGCTTATAAAGGCCCTCACTTTCACAATCACTGGTGTATCCACCAACCAAGAAATGTTTATTTTAAACATTAAGAAGTCCTTCTTGCTTGATGAGTATAATTATGATGTGCTGAAGGTTTTAGTTTGGGAATTTAGCATCCATTTGTATGAGAATCTTCTTTTCCCAGTATGGTTTTCTTTTTCTTTTAGAATGTATTACATTCCATAGTTATTCATTGCATTCATGTCCATAGTCCCTTTAGACTTCATATTGCATACTTCATGAGCATTTATGCAATAAGACCTTTTGCTTAAATACAGTACCAGACTTTTCTGGCATACTCAAGCATATCACAAATGACTTTACCTCAGTTCCTGTAATTGTACTTTTTGTATAGTTCCTAGCTACAGAGTGCAAATTTTATATGAACTTTCAGCAAAACATGAGAGCTTCAAATTCCTAATTCTTTTCCTTTAGAAAGAGGTTCCATCAGTATTCATTCAACTTGGAAGAAAGTATATGAACAGATGGCTATGGCAAACAGCACATTGCAATTGGGAAGCAGCATACAGGTATAGTGAATATGACATTTGGTATTCCATAATAGTCTTGAAAATTAATTTTAAGTTAGGCTTCAAAATCATAATAAAGAGCAACTCATATATTATTCATTTCTTTATTCCAAGGGCTAATGTTCAGAGTGTTAAGTACAATATATGCTGGAAGAAGGTAAAGGAAATGTGATTTTTCAATTAAACACATTAAACATGTTTAAAAACTCCTGGCATGGTCTTAGTTATATTTCTAGGATCACTGAATAACTTTTTCAGCAGTCTGAGATTTTTAGCCCCAAATATTACTTAGAATTAAGAGAGAACTGAGAAAACATAAGAAAACTATATTAAAAAAATTTTTTTCATTTTATATTTTAGCAGACTCTGGTTGAATTATTGAAGATAATTAACTGGTCAGATGCCAAAAGTGATAAATATTTTATACTTGCTCATGGAAACAGGTAGCTGGATTGTCAAATTTGTACGTATCATCAGAAAGCAGGCAAGTATCATATATGCTAATGTCTAGATGGTTGCCTTTAAGGTTTACAGAAAATCAGAACTTTTCTGAAGAGTTCAGCACATATTTCTATATCTATTTAAAATAAATATTGCCACTTGAAGAAACCTTGATTTATTTTTGAGGAACTGCTTGGGGAATGGTGGTATTTTTTTTTTTTTGTATTTATTTATTTTTTTACACGAACTCCCAAACATGAGGAATGGTGGTATTATAATGGAAAGTGTGGCTTGCCACAATGTTACTCCTTTCAGTTACCAGTTCTGATTATATTACTGGTATTGCAGGCAGAACATTCTTTAAGTTAATAGAAACTTTCCTAACTATAACATTCCAAATTATATCCATTTTGCAAGCAATGGTGATTATGTAGAGCAAAGAAATTAGAAAATGAGAAATAGCTCCACAAACATAGACACTTCAGCACAGACAGGAGTTATTTTCATGGCATAAATTAATATTGAATGGATATATCTTTGTGTGTATGTATTTGCCTTTAAAATAGTATGAATTTGGTGGGGCTTATCTTGTAATTGTGATCCTATAGAAAACATTGGGCATGTTTTCTGCCTTGACAATCTCTCTTTTAGGGACTCAGAGAGGATTATATATTAAACAGAAGGGTATCTCGTGTTGAAAGTGATGTGGAATATTGATGTCTAGTGGATCCATGCTGAATCCTTTCTCTAGCACCTATCAGGTGTGAAACTTTAAAACCAATTATGGAACCTCTATAATCCTGAGGTGTGAAATGGGCTTAATGTAAACAATAACCTTGCAGTGTTGTTGTTAAAATTAAGTAATCTGTGATGAATACATTTCACCCTTTTTTATAGTTATACTTTTATGTATCATTAGGGACAAACATATGTGTCATGGAAATGTTAAATGAAATTTAATTTCCATCAGATTTTTATGAAAGGCCTAAGATCACAATAAACTGTGGAAAATTCTGAAAGAGATGGGAATACCAGACCACCTGACCTGCCTCTTGAGAAATCTGTATGCAGGTCAGGAAGCAACAGTTAGAACTGGACATGGAACAACAGACTGGTTCCAAATAGGAAAAGGAGTACGTCAAGGCTGTATATTGTCACCCTGCTTATTTAACTTATATGCAGTGTACATCATGAGAAATGCTGGACTGGAAGAAACACAAGCTGGAATCAAGATTGC
>SJYX01005837.1:83517-144137 GCA_006410675.1 Oreotragus oreotragus | reverse complement strand
GTCCCATCAGTTCATGGGAAACAGATGGGGAAACTGTGGAAACAGTGTCAGACTTTATTTTGGGGGCCTCCAAAATCACTGCAGATGGTGATTGCAGCCATGAAATTAAAAGACGCTTACTCCTTGGAAGAAAAATTATGACCAAACCAGATAGCATATTGAAAAGCAGAGACATTACTTTGCCAACTAAGATCCATCTAGTCAAGGCTATGGTTTTCCCAGTGGTCATGTATGGATGTGAGAGTTGGACTGTGAAGAAGGCTGAGCGCTGAAGAATCGATGCTTTTGAACTGTGGTGTTGGAGAAGACTCGAGAGTCCCTTGGACTGCAAGGAGATCCAACCAGTCCATTCTGAAGATCAACCCTGGGATTTCTTTGGAAGGAATGATGCTAAAGCTGAAACTCCAGTACTCTGGCCACCTCATGCGAAGAGTTGACTCATTGGAAAAGACTCTGATGCTGGGAGGGATTGGAGGCAGAAGGAGAAGGGGATGACAGAGGATGAGATGGCTGGATGGCATCACTGACTCTATGGACATGAGTCTGAGTGAACTCCAGGAGTTGGTGATGGACAAGGAGGCCTGGTGTGCTGCGATTCATGGGGTCACAAAGAGTCGGACACGATTGAGCAACTGAACTGAATGTCCATAAGGTGTTGTGATGAACAATACACTTTTTTTACATGTTTTAATAGAGCAGAATTATTGTAGGGCTGTGACAACTTTATTCTAGTTTCACAATATTCCTAAAATGAGAAGGCTAAGGAAAGACAAAGCCTACGATCATACAAGAGCTGCCCAGGTGACTCAGTGGTAAAGTATCTACCTGCCAATACAGGGCGCCCAGGAGATGTGGATTCAATCCCTGGGTTAGGAAGATCCTCTGGAGAAGAACATGGCAACACATTCCAGTATTCTTGCTAGGAAATTCCCATTGACAGAGGAGTCTGGGGGGCTATAGTTGATGGGGTCCCAAAGAGTCAGACATGACTGAAGCAACTGAGCACACATACAATATCATATTAATACAACCCCCTCCTGGAAGATAAATGACTAGAATGTAATCTCTGGTTATGGTCCAAGGGTCTTTTCACTATGTTCCATTATCTCCCAGTGAAAGTTGATTCTCTGCCTCTGGTTGAAAGTAAGAATTCTTCTACTGATACATTCTCCTCATTGTCTAAAAATTAACCATCTTTATCATTCAGTCCACTGCAATAAACAGATTAATTGCTTATAATGACATCTTACTAGTTTGACATCTTCCTATTTTTTCCATCAAATTAAAAGCTAAACTTCACATGGGAAAAAATCAAGTGTGTGAGACATAATTTAATTAAAAGAGACAGACACTTATTAGATGCTCACTCTGAGCAAAAAAAAGAAACGAAAAATGGCATGGTGCATTGTTGGTAAACTTGCATTCATGTGTAACCCCTAGGTTGAACCCCTTGTGTCTGGGAAGAGAAGTAGTTCTCATTATTAGCTGATTGCATGCACACATGGAGTCCAAAGACTCTTACAAAAACATTTATTTGTATTTCAAGCCAAGTACAAGACCTACCACAATGGTTTTATTCCTTCTTCCCTTATCATACCAAGTTCCTTCAATGTTTCTGTAACTCCTCATCGTCTTCAGGGTCCTACCTCCATCCTGGAAGAAGTGAGGAATTAACATCTTATGATGATGGTAATAAGTGACTTAGAACCTACAGATTTTTTTCAAAGAGAGCTATCAAATAGTCAAGCAAACTTTTTTTTATATATAAATAATGCTGCTGCTGCTGCTGCTGCGTCACTTCAGTCGTGTCCAACTCTGTGCAACCCCATGGATGGCCACACACCAGGCTCCTCTGTCCACAGGACTCTCCAGGCAAGAATACTGGAGTGGGTTGCCATTTCCTTCTCCTTGACAAACCTAGATATAAATAATGATAACATTGTGAACCATAAATATATTATTAAAGAAGGAAGAAGAGTGAATGTGTCCAACTCACTCAGTTGTGTCCAACTCTGTGACCCCATGGACTGTAGCTCAGCACTCTCCTCTGTCCATAGAATTCTCCAGGCAAGAATACTGGGGTGGGTTGCCATTTCCTTTTCTAGGGAATCTTTCCAACCCAGGGATCAAACCTGGGTCTCTTGTATTGCAGGCAAATTCTTTACCATCTGAGCCACCATGGAAGGAAAACTAAGCCTTTTTTTTTTTTTTTAGGAAGTAAATTTTGAAGAATTTAAGAAGGACTAAAAAAATTGTTACGTTTGAATCATGGCTCTGTCACTGAGTTGTGTGACTATAGCATGTTACTCAATATCTTTTGAGTCTTAGTTTTGTATCTACAAAGTAGAGATAATAATAGGACCTAGCTTTTGTGGTTGAAAGAAGTGTTATATGTAAGTTAAGACATGTAAGACTCAAAAGATATTGCCTGTTGCTTAAGAGATGCCTGATATAGCAGTATTATTAAGAGTATGTGTTTTAAATTTGCATATTTTACTAAAAACTTACTGATTACCACGTTGAGAAGGTAATAAAAGATTGAGAGAAGAGAGTAACCTAGCCTGTACATGCATACAACCGTATACTAGTTGATAAATTAAATGATTAAACATAGTTTTTTATTATTCAGAAATATTTCCAAGTTTTGAATTTCTTCTCATCTATGACTCTTACAGATCACACACAAGCAAATACAAGCACACATACAACAAATTGCAGAGTCCCAGCTGTTGTAGATAAGAATACATTTTATTTTTCTTTACTTTCCTTTTTTTTTCACTTTATACTGTTTTATCATGTACAGAGAGGTGAATACAAGGAATCTCCATGATAGTGCTCTTGTATTGCAAGTGATAGAAAGACTAATTTTATTTCATTATATAAACATATTTGACTCTTGACCTTAAAGGATGAATAGGAACTTGTCAGTTAGGTTGTAAAGGAAATTTCAAGCTGAGGAAGGAAAACAGGATAAAGGAAGCCACAGGGATATGAAGTATTTGTATTACAGAATGGGTGTCACTAAATCATTTTATATGTATTTTTGAGTTTGAGTTGTCAGGAAATAATCTGAAGCTGAGCACTGTGTGCTGAAATTGATTGGCAAGTACTTTCAGAAGAGATATCTATAAGGAACTGAGGCATACAGGATTGGGTGGAAAAAAAAGTTGACCCTCAAAGCAGTTACAACTGAGTATTCAACATGTCTGGAGTTGGTACAGCCTTCAGAGATTTCCCTATTTGAGGGAAGAGGACGAGATCTTTATATCCCTGCATCAGCAATCTTAATTGGGGGCTCTCTTTACAAGAGATAACCTTGAATAAGACATCTTCAGGCCCTAGAGCACGGATCTTATGGGCCATGCTCTCTCTGTCACAACTATTTCACTCTGCTTATGTAGTGTGAAAGCAACTATAGACAATATGTATGTGAAACATTGCCAACACCTATGTGTGTCCTTTCTGGATGCCAATTATATTCCTACAACTAAAGGTACTATTATCTATATGTTATCTATATCTAAATGTTATCTATATATGCAAAAATTGCAATGAAAAGTACATATTACATAGATAATATACTTTTCTTTTATAAAAGGTAATTATGTTTTGGCTTGTGTTCTAACTAAAATCTGCATGTTGAAGTACCAATGCCTACTACTTCAGAATGTGATATTATTTGGAGATAGGATCTTTGCAGAGGTAATCAAGTTAAAATGAAGTACAAGGATGTGTCCTAATCCAATATGACTAGTATCTGTATAAGAAGAGGAAATTTGGAAACATATCAAGATATGGCAGAATAGGAAGGCTTGGAACTCACCTTTTTTGATGAACACATAAAAAAATGCATCAAGGTGTGGAACACTTTTCACTGAAAACTAACTGGAAACTGGAAGAAAGATCTCTATGCAACCAAGGTTATAACAGAGATACACATGTAATTGGGTAGATGGTTCAAAGGAATGGAAAAATATACTATGTTCTTAGATTTGAAGAATTAATATTAAAATACCAAAGTAATCTATAGATTTAATGGAATCTCTGTCAAAATAGCCATGACATTTTTTGATAAACCAGAACTAATAATCCTAAAATTTATATGGAATCAAAAAAGATCCTAAATTGCCAAAGCAATCTTGAGGATTTCCCTTGTGGTGCAGTGGCTAAGACTCTGCACTCCCAGTTCAGGGTGCCTGGGTTCAATTCCTGGTCTGTGAATTAGATGCTACATGCTTCAAATAAGATCTGACACAACCAAATAAATAAATAAAAATATTTGGATTTCCAGGTGGTTCAGTGGTAAAGAATCCATCTGCCAAACCACCTGCAGGAGACAGAGGTTTGATCTCGGGGTTGGGAAGCTCCCCTAGAGAAGGAAATGGCATCCCACTCCAGCCTTTTTGTTTGGAAAATCCCATGGACAAAGGAACCTGGTGGGCAACAGTCCATAGTGCTGCAAAGAGTAGGACACAACTGAGCCACTGACTATGTGCACAATCTTGAGAAAAACCAACAAAAATAAAAACAAACAAACAAAAAAGTTGGAGGAATTATGCTCCCTGACTTTAAACTATACTACAAAGCTACCATCTTCAAAACAGTATGGTGCTGGCACAAAAACAAACACATAAATCAATGGAATAGAATAGACAGCTCAGAAATAAACTCACACTTATGATCAATTAATCTACAAAAAGACTTCCCAGGTGGAACAGTGGTAAAGAACCTGCCTGCCAATGAAGGAGACACAAAAGTTGCAGATTCAATCCCTGGGTTAGGAAGATCCCATGGAGTAGAAAATAACAACCCACTTCAGTATTCTTTCCTGAAAAATTCCATGGACAGAGGAGTCTGCCAGGCTACAGTCCATCGGATCACGAGGAGTCAGACATATCTGAACAATTGAGCATGCATACAATCTACAACAAAGGGGGCATGAATATACAATGGGGAACAGTCTCTTCAATTAGTAGCGCAGGCAATACTGGACAGCCACATGTAAAAGGATAAAATTAGAACAAATTTTATCCAACCTATGTGAAAATAAACTCAAAATGGAATAAAGACCTAAATGTAAGACCAGAAACCATAAAAATCCTAGAAGAAAACATGGGTAGAACATTCTTTGATATAAATTATAGGAATATTATTTGGATATGTCTCCTAAGGCAAAACAACAGCAAAAATAAACAAACGGGACCTAATTAAACTTAAAAACTTTGCACAGCAAAGTACACTATCTTAATAAGACAGCCCACTGTTTGTGGGAAAATATTTGCCAAGTGATATGATGGATAAGGGGCTAATATTCAAAATTTATAAATAGCTCATAGAACTCAAGATCAAAAAGGAAACAAACAACACATTCAAAATTTGGTGGAAAACTTGAAAAGATTTTCTTCTGAAGACAACACACAGAATAGACACATGATAAGATGCTCAACATTACTAATTATTTAAGAAATGAAAATCAAAACCATGAGTTATAACCTCACATCTATCAGAATGGCTAATATCAAAAAGTCTGTAAATAACAAATGTTGGTGACAGTGTAGAGAAAAGTGGACCTTCATACACTGCTGTTGGGAATAAAAATGTAAATTGGTTAGCCACTATGGAAAATAGTGTGGTTTTTCCTCAAATAACTGAAAATGGAGGTACTTTATGGTCCAGTAATTCCACTACTTGGTATATAGCCCTCCCCTCAAAATGAAAATACTCACTTGAAAAGATACATCCAACCCAATATTCACATTTTTAGTATTTTTTTTACAGCAGTACCTCGTTTCTTGGTATTGGGTGTTCAGTTCATTTCAGTTCAGTCACCCAGTCGTGTCTGACTCTTTGCGACCCCATGAATTGCAGCACCCCAGGCCTCCCTGTCCATCACCAACTCCCAGAGTTCACTCAGACTCACGTCCATCGAGTCCGTGATGCCATCCAGCCATCTCATCCTCGGTCGTCCCCTTCTCCTCCTGCCCCCAGTCCCTCCCAGCATCAGAGTCTTTTCCAATGAGTCAACTCTTCACATGAGGTGGCCAAAGTACTGGAGTTTCAGTTTTAGCATCATTCCTTTCAAAGAAATCCCAGGGTTGATCTCCTTCAGAATGCACTGGTTGGATCTCCTTGCAGTCCAAGGGATTCTCAAGAGTCTTCTCCAACACCACAGTTCAGAAGCATCAATTCTTCAGCGCTCAGCCTTCTTCACAGTCCAACTCTCACATCCATATGGACTTCAGAAATATTTTTTTCAGGGAAGGGGGCACAATTCAGCCCAGAGCACCACTCATGAACTAAGTTCAGAGATTTTCCTTCTCCTTTAGGTGATCATCAGGATTCTGCAAATAGCTGTCAGCTGGAAGAGATTTTCTCAACCAAAGTGCTAATTGCTTTAGTTGAGCATTTAACTCTGAAGTTCAGCTACTCTATTAAGTCCTGGGCTGGATCCTCAGTTTCTCCAACCCTACCAAGACATTTGATGAGGACTTTATTGTGTACAGTGCATCATACCACCTACAACCCTTGAAGGAGATTTCATTGCCAGTTGAGCGGTAAATGAGATAGCCTCAAATCCTAACTTGTCCACTACTTTCTCAAACCACCCCTAATACCAGGTGTTACAGGTTATTTCCCCAGAAGTGGATACTGATATGGAACTTAAGATACACAATACTTTTTAGACACTACCACCTGTAAAAGAACAGAATTGTATCAGGATTAGGCAAAGAAGCTGAGCTGAAGTATAGTCCTGACAGGGTCTTGGCAAACCTGGAAGGCAGGTCTAGAGCAAGTACATTAACAGCCAAATGGTTATGCCTTTGAGCTCTGCCTCAGCCATTAACTGATAGGAGGGGCTACCTTGAAGGGGTGTAGCTTGGCTGAAGCACACTCCGCAGCTGAAGCATATAAAGAAGGAGCTGGAAATTAGAAGCTTTTTTGCTGAGTCACTGAGTGCTTCTGGGCAGCAGATAGTCTTTGGAAAGAAAGTATTGGTGGCAGATCTCCAAGTTCAGCAAAGGTATGTGTCTTCTGAGTGTACACATTGAAAGTGGAATTTCTAGGCAATAGAGTATGTGTACCTTTAACCTCAGCCTATTATGCCAAACTCTTTTCCAAAGCTTTAAGAGAATTTTTAGTTGCTTCATTTTTACATTAAAACTTGATATTATCTGTTGTGTTCATTTCAGCTACTTTGGTGAATCTGTAACAGTGTTATAATTTGGTATTAATTTGTGTTTCACTAATTAGTAATGAAGTTATGTTCTTTTCATACGTTTGTTAGCCACTTGGATTCTTGGTGAAGTGATTATTTAAGGATGTTATCCATAAAAAAAAAAAAAAAAGTGATGTTTTCTGTTTGAAAAATCTTCATTAAGGAAGCCCTTTGCTGTCCTAACATCTTGAATTCCTAGATTATCTGCTCAAAACATTTTGTTTTGCTGCATACCAGCTGCTGCAGCTAAGTCACTTTAATCGAATCCGACTCTGTACGACCTCA
Organism: Oreotragus oreotragus; assembly: GCA_006410675.1. NCBI lineage: Eukaryota > Metazoa > Chordata > Mammalia > Artiodactyla > Bovidae > Oreotragus > Oreotragus oreotragus. The sequence continues at coordinate 136,636 of SJYX01005837.1, read as the reverse complement.
TAGACGGCACCCCTCCAGGCTCCCCTGTCTCTGGGATTCTCCAGGCAAGAACCCTGGAGTGGGTTGCCATTTCCTTCTCCAATGCATGAAAGTGAAAAGTGAAAGTGAAGTCGCGCAGTCGTGTCCCACTCCTAGCAACCCATGGACTGCAGCCCACCAGGCTCCTCCGTCCATGGGATTTTCCAGGCAAGAGTACTGGAGTGGGTTGCCATTGCCTTCTCTGTAGAATTAATTCTTGTGTATGACGTGAGGTAAGGGAGAGTTTCCAAAGATTCTTGTACATATGGAGCTGTGTTTTTTACCTCAGGATAATTAACTGAAGGAGCTATTTTTTATTTCAGGATAATTAACTGAAAAAGACTATAGATAATTTCTTTATTTTTCTACAGTACAACTTCTATCATTTAGAATGCAAGAATTTCCTATAGTGACAAATAATCCCTAAGTCTTGGCAGCTGTGAACCACAAAATTTATTTCTCATTTGCTCTCATTATGACTGGGCTCTGGCTTTGTGCTACAGCCTCCATCTGAATCATTGCTAGTCTTTGTGGTAGATCAGAGAGGGAGTGAAGCATGCACAGGTTCATAAAGCTTTTGCCCTGACATGATATTTTGATTTCATTGCCCAAAGCTAGTACATAGCAAACAGTTCAGCAATTCTGTGTGTATGTATTATCTTCCTACAGGGAAGAGCCAGAATATTTTAGTGAATTCTAGGGGCATTCTGTTACCAAATTTTGTTGTATGGACCCCTACTTGGGCTCTTGCCTGGCTGAAGCCCAATGACCAGGTGGGGAAGGTTCTCTCTCCTTGTTTGGGTTCCAACAGCCAATAAAGAAACTGGTGCTGAGACAGAAATAATACAAATCTATTCAATGATCAGAGAATGGAGAACTAGGAACTTAGTTTACAAATCAATTTAACGTTGAGCAGGGGTGTGGGAATTAAGGCAAGATTTTAAAGGTAAGAGTAATGAGGGGAAGGCATTTGTAATGGTTTTGTGGGAAAAAGTGGCATTCTTCCTGGAACTGGGGTGCCACCCCTTTTCTGCCCTTGTGTGGTCCTTTGGCATCTGGGTCGAAAGTAGGTCAAACCATCACGGTGGAATAGAAGAGATATTACTATTATAATGAGATGTAATGAGATGGTGATGACTTCAGGGCAATGTTTGGTGCTGAGTCAGCATGCACTGGTTTTCTTGTGGTTAGATTCTCTTGTTTCTGTGATGTGAACACAGCTAGAGGATATGGTTAGTTTTGTTTTTGTGCAAATTTACCGGAAGGGAGCAGCAAGGGTATGGTTCTGGGGCAACAGCCTTGGTAATGCATTCTATCACACACTTTTGCTATAAAAAAGCATCTCTAGTTTGGTTTATGTCAGTTCAGTTACTCAGTCATGTCTGACTCTTTGCAGCCCTATGGACTGCATCACGCCAGGCCTCCCTGTCCATCACCAACTCCTGGAGTTCACTCAAACTCACGTCCATTGAGTTGGTGATGCCATCCCGTCTCATCCTCTATTGTCCCCTTCTCCTCCCGCCTTCAATCCTTCCCAGCATCAGGGTCTTTTCCAATGAGTCGATTATTTCTATCAGGTGGCCAAAGTGTTGGAGTTTCAGCATCAGCATGAGTCCTTCCAATGAATATTCAGGACTGATCTCCTTTAGGATGGACTGGTTGGATCTCCTTGCAGTCCAAGGGACACTCAAGAGTCTTCTCCAACAACACAGTTCAAAAGCATCAATTCTTTGGTGCTCAGCTTTCTTTGTAGTCCAACTCACATCCATACATGCCTACTGGAAAAACCACAGCTTTGACTAGACGGACCTTGGTTGGCAAAGTAATGTCTCTGCTTTTTAGTATGTTGTGAACCTTACTGCATGTTTATTATTTTCCATGTAATCCTTGCACCACTATCACACTGTCTTAATCACCTGAATTTTGTAAGTTTCTAGGGTCAATACAGTGGGCTTCTCAACTTAAATAATTAGATATTTAAAATTTTGCTCACTGAATTTCAAAAATGTCTTGTCTATTCTTGACTTTTTGTATTTGAATATTTTAATTTTCAGTTTCACAGAAAAAAAAAAGAGTTTGAATTTTGACTTGAATTTTAAAGGCAATTGCAACGCACTCCAGTACTCTTGCCTGGAAAATCCCATGGATGGAGGAGCCTGGTAGGCTGCCGTCCATGGGGTCACGAAGTTGGACACGACTGAGCAACTTCACTTTCACTTTTCACTTTCATGCATTGGAGAAGGAAATGGCAACCCACTCCAGTGTTCTTGCCTGGAGAATCCCAGGGACGGGGGAGCCTGGTGGGCTGCCGTCTATGGGGTCGCACAGAGTCGGACACGACTGAAGCAACTTAGCAGCAGCGAGAGGGCTTTTGACAAGGGGAACATTCCAGGACTGCTGCTGCCAGTGCCCCCATTCATGTGGTGAGCCCCTGCTAGCCCCACGGGAGACCCTCCACTACTAGCAGGTAGTTTTGGTTCAGCCTTCTATGGGGTCACTGCTCCTTTCCTCTGGGTCTTTGTGCACTCAGGGTTTTGTNAATCCCAGGGACGGGGGAACCTGGCGGGCTGCCGTCTATGGGGTCGCACAGAGTCGGACACGACTGAAGCAACTTAGCAGCAGCGAGAGGGCTTTTGACAAGGGGAACATTCCAGGACTGCTGCTGCCAGTGCCCCCATTCATGTGGTGAGCCCCTGCTAGCCCCACGGGAGACCCTCCACTACTAGCAGGTAGTTTTGGTTCAGCCTTCTATGGGGTCACTGCTCCTTTCCTCTGGGTCTTTGTGCACTCAGGGTTTTGTTTGTGTCCTTCAAGACTGGAGTCTCATTTCCCCCAGTCCTGTGGAAGTCCCATAATCAAATCCCACTGGACTTCAAGGTCAGATTCCCTGGAGATTCCTAGTCTTTTGTCAGATCCCCAGGCTGGGAAGCCTGACGTGGGGTTCAGAAACTTCACAACAGTGGGAGAACTTCTGTGGTATTATTGTTCTCCAGTGTGCGGGGTCACCCACCCTGAGGGTACGGGATGTGATTGTTTCATGATTGTGCCCCTCCTACCATGTCTCTGTGGCTTCATCTTTGTCTTTGGATGCAGGGAATCTTTTTTTGATGGGCTCCAATGTTCTCCTGCTGATGGTTGCTCAACAGCTAGCTGCAATATGGGTGCTCTTGCAGGAGGAGATGAGCACATGTCCTTGTCCTCCACCATCTTGAACTGAAACCCACTCCAGTATACTTACTTGCCTAGGAAATTCCATGGACAGAGGAGCCAGGCAGGCTGCAGTCCACAGGATCACAAGAGTCAGACATGACATAGCAACTAAACAACTGCAAAAAGACACAGACATCCAGAACTAAAGATACAGGAAAAGACATGCTAGTTTGAGAAAACACATGTATTATTATAAAGCAAAATAAATTTAGAACAAATAAAAGAAGGTGTTTCATAATCATAAAAATATCATTCATCAGATATACACAATAATATTAAATATGCACCTAGCAAACAACAGAGTTTCATTTACATGAAGCAAAACAAGAAAACTTCAGGGAGAATTTTAAAAGAATCCATGTTGACAATAAAGTATTTTCATATATCTCTCTCAGAAGGTAACAGCATACCCAGACAAAATGTAGTAAAGATAAAGAAATATTAAATACTATTAACCAAGTTGACCTTATTTACTATTACAGAATATTACAACCAAAATTTGGAGGACAAATATTCTTTCAAATTTATATAAAATACAGCTCTGGCTGCCAGAGGGATGATGTGGGGTGGGAGGTGGGAGGGGGGTTCATGTTTGGGAGTTTGTGTACACCCGTGGCAGATTCATGTCAATGTATGCCAAAACCAATAGAGTACTGTAAAGTAAAATAAAGTAAAATGGAAGTTCTAAAAAGAAAAAATAAAATAAAATAAAAAATATAAAACCAAAAAAATATTTATATAAAATATTTACCAATATTGGACCGTAAAACACATTTCAATAAGATTATTTAAAATTAAAATTACTGAAAACACAGATTAAGTTCTCTGATAAATAACAGTATTTTAAAATAATTTGCAAACATTTTCTCCCATTCTATTGATTGTCTTTTTGCTTTGTCNTAAAGTAAAATGGAAGTTCTAAAAAGAAAAAATAAAATAAAATAAAAAATATAAAACCAAAAAATATTTATATAAAATATTTACCAATATTGGACCGTAAAACACATTTCAATAAGATTATTTAAAATTAAAATTACTGAAAACACAGATTAAGTTCTCTGATAAATAACAGTATTTTAAAATAATTTGCAAACATTTTCTCCCATTCTATTGATTGTCTTTTTGCTTTGTCAATGGTTTCTTTTGCTGTGCAGACACTTTTAAGTTTAACTATGTCTCATTTTTTTTAACTTTTAATTATTTTTGCCTTTGGAGTCAGATCCAAAAAAAAATTTTACAATTTATGCCAAGTGTATTCTGCCTATATTCTCTTCTAGGAATTTTATGGTTTCAGGTCTTATATTTAAGTCACTAATCTATTTTGAGTTTATTTTTGTATGTGGTGTGATGTAATGTTCTAATCTCATTGATTTACATACAGCTGTCCAGTTTTTCCAGCATCACTTGTTGAAGAGACAGTCTTTTTTCCTCTGTATATTCTTTCCTCCTTTGTTGTTGATTAATTGACCATAGGTGTGTGGGTTTACCTCTGGGCTGTTAATACTATTCATTGATTTAAGTGTCTGTTTTTGTGCCAGAATCACGCTGATTTGATTACTTTATGTTGGCAAATGATGTGACCAACAAGGTGTTAATATCCAAAATATATAAATGGCAGGGCTTAGATGGCTTAGATGATAAAGAATCTGTCTGCAATGCAGAAGAGCCAGGTTTGATCCATGGGTCAGGAAGATCCTCTGGAGAAGGGAACGGCTATTCACTCCAGGGCTCAACCAGGCTACAGTCTATGGGATCACAAAGAGTGGGACAAGACTGAGTGACTAACACCTTCATTTTTTCACTTTCATACAAATCAATATTTTTTAAAATGTCAAAAAAANCATTGGAAAAGACTCTGATGCTGGGAGGAACTGGGATCAAGAGGAGAACGGGATGACAGAGGATGAGATGGCTGGATGGCATTACTGACTCAATAGATGTGAGTCTGAGTGAACTCCAGGAGTTGGTGATGGACAGGGAGGCCTGGCATGCTGCAATTCATGGGGTTGCAAAGAGTCGGACACGACTGAGTGACTGAACTGAACTGAATGACCTTATGAAGTGAAATTATTCATTGTTCTGACTCAGGGATAAAAGAAAACATACATTCATTCATATACATTGATACAAACATATACATTGAAATTTTTCACATTGGAAATGTATTTTGTAGTAGTATATAAAGAGGACAGTATCTAAAGTACTGGGATTTAAGTGACATGGGATTCCGTTTGTTTTGTTGATCAGGGGTTTGAGAGAAGGTTGTACGAGTTTGTCAGATAAGTGAAGACCATAGGGTTTGGCAGAATATAGCAAATTGTTAATTTGAATCCAATAAATATTATCAATCATGTACCCAAATCACTTTGCAAGGTGTTGTAGATGTTTCATAGTTGAATTCTAAACTCTGGAATGAACCTAATATGAAGTACAAAGTGATAAATGCCTTGAAGAAGCAACAAATGCAGTTCTAAAAGAATAAAAGTGGTGAATATTACCTCTTGCTGTTGAAAGTAGGTATAATGGAGAAACAAGGATTTGATGAAGCCCCTGAAGTAAAATTAAGAAATGGGTGAAAGAGTATTCAAGGCTTTGTACAGTAATTATGCCCATCACTGTTTCTTGTGATTACATACAGCTTCTTTCAGGAGTTCTGTACTAAATAGTCTGGCCATTTAAATTATGAGATTTATTTTTTGTCACCTTCAGGTGACAAGTCTGAAAAGGGGAAAAGTATAACAGCTGCATTTATTATAATGAGAACAAATTCATAAAAGGATACATAATTAGATATTTAAAATTTTGTTCACTGAATTTCAAATCACACATTCAGAGAAAACCAATTACAAGTGAATTATGGTTTTAAATTTTTTTGCAGAGCCTTTTTAATTTATTTACTTTTTGCTTTGGGAATAAATTGCAAAATCTTATATTAATAGAACATTAAGGGCAAGCTTTCTAAATGTATAAGAAAAAATTTTCTGAATTATGTTTCCCTTAGCAACTATAGCTAACCTCTTTGTGCAAATAATAAACAGAACATGAATATGATATACTGTTGTGAAAAATGAATATAAAAGCTGATTTATTGTAATTGCATAGTAAACACATTGGATTTTTTAAGCTGTTTTTAAAGTCCTGATTTGAAATTTGAATGACTTTTTGGGAAATTTTAGAGTGTATTTTCATATGTAAATCACATTACTTAAACTACTTAAAAATCACCTGTTTATTTCAATTGCACCTCAGCAGATTGCCTGTGTTTCCAAAATTTAATATATTATTGAATATTTAAACAATTATTTGTTTATCTGAACATAACTTTAGGGAGAATAAAATCAGTATTGGCATTGTTCATTTAAGCATTTGGGAAAATATTTAAGATGCAACTTTGGATAGCTCTCTTTGTAACATAGGTATTAAAAACATCTTGATTCAGAACCAGGTTATCTGTAGGATATCAGTTTGAATCAGTCTTTGATAATATTTCAGACCTAGATTGCTTTGGTTTTACAGCCATGTTTGCACACATATCCTGATCAATATTTTACCAACTTTAGTCACTGGATGTAATAGGAACTGGCAAAAGAGTGTGGAGAAGGCAATGGCAATCCACTCCAGTACTCTTGCCTGGAAAATTCCATGGACGGAGGAGCCTGGTGGGAATTCAGAGAAAACCAATTACAAGTGAATTATGGTTTTAAATTTTTTTGCAGAGCCTTTTTAATTTATTTACTTTTTGCTTTGGGAATAAATTGCAAAATCTTATATTAATAGAACATTAAGGGCAAGCTTTCTAAATGTATAAGAAAAAATTTTCTGAATTATGTTTCCCTTAGCAACTATAGCTAACCTCTTTGTGCAAATAATAAACAGAACATGAATATGATATACTGTTGTGAAAAATGAGTATAAAAGCTGATTTATTGTAATTGCATAGTAAACACATTGGATTTTTTAAGCTGTTTTTAAAGTCCTGATTTGAAATTTGAATGACTTTTTGGGAAATTTTAGAGTGTATTTTCATATGTAAATCACATTACTTAAACTACTTAAAAATCACCTGTTTATTTCAATTGCACCTCAGCAGATTGCCTGTGTTTCCAAAATTTAATATATTATTGAATATTTAAACAATTATTTGTTTATCTGAACATAACTTTAGGGAGAATAAAATCAGTATTGGCATTGTTCATTTAAGCATTTGGGAAAATATTTAAGATGCAACTTTGGATAGCTCTCTTTGTAACATAGGTATTAAAAACATCTTGATTCAGAACCAGGTTATCTGTAGGATATCAGTTTGAATCAGTCTTTGATAATATTTCAGACCTAGATTGCTTTGGTTTTACAGCCATGTTTGCACACATATCCTGATCAATATTTTACCAACTTTAGTCACTGGATGTAATAGGAACTGGCAAAAGAGTGTGGAGAAGGCAATGGCAATCCACTCCAGTACTCTTGCCTGGAAAATTCCATGGACGGAGGAGCCTGGTGGGGTGCAGTCCATGGGGTCGCTGAGGGTCGCACACGACTGAGCAACTTCACTTTCACTTTTCACTTGCATGCTTTGGAGAAGGAAATGGCAACCCACTCCAGTGTTCTTGCCTGGAGTATCCCAGGCATGGGGGAGCCTGGTGGGCTGCCATCTATGGGGTCGCACAGAGTCGGACACAACTGAAGTGACTTAGCAGCAGTAGCAGCAAAAGAATGTAGTAAATTTAGTGAAAAAATATTCTGAATAGCAAAACTTAATGTAAAGTACATAGTCTAATATGAATTATCAATAGACACATTTTTAAACAGAAACACAACTTATTATTAGTACTGCAAAATATTAGTAAAGCTAGAAGCTGAGACACACAAACGTATCCATTATACTAAAAGACTTGTGAGGCAATAATCCTTAGCACAAAAAAATATTTAGTATTGGCTTTCTTGTCCTCTGCGTTCTTGTCTTGTTTGGTATTGTTTAGTTTATTTTTAGACTCCTTTTGGTTACTTCCATTTCTACTTTTACTCTTAAATAGGATAGTAAATACAGGTTTTCCACAGATGCCCTTAGGTTGAGGATGTTCTTTTTATTTGTAATTTGTTGAGAATTTAAATCATGAAAGAGTGTTATACTTTTAAAAATGCTTTTTCCTTCATCTATTGAGATGATTGAATGATTTTCTCTTTTATTCTATTAGCATGGCATATTAAATTAATTGGTTTTCACATGCTAAACCAATCTTGTATCCTAGAGGTAAATTACATGAAGTCATAGTGTATAATCTATTTTACATATTACTATAATTTGCTAAGAATATATGTTGATGACAATATTCATGAAGAATATTGATGTCTAGTTTCTTTATTCTTTGGCTGGCTTTTGGTATCAGGGCAACACTGAATTCATAGAAGAATTTGAAAAGTGTTGCTTCCTCTATTTTTTTGCAAGAGGTTATAACAATTTGATATTATTTCTTCTTTAACTACTTGACAGAATTACTTGATCAAGCCACTTGGCCCTTAGCTTTTCTTTATGGGAAGATTTGTAATAATTAAATATCATTATTCTATTTAAGCTTCTTCTTGAGTCAGTTTTCATAAAGTGTACCATTGAGTATATCTAATTCATTGAAATGGTCTAATTTTTCACATAAGTTGTTCATGGCATTCTTTAAAATCCTTTTAATGTTTTTGAGTTGTGTTTTAATGTCTCCTCTTTCAATGCTACTTGTGATTTTTTATTTTTCTTTATTTTCTTGGTCTGTATAGCAAAACGTATGTCAGATTTTTTTGTTAAAAATTCTTGTTATTTATTTCCTCAATTGCCTTTTATATTTCATTGATTTGTTTACTCTATCATTATTTTCTTTTGTTTCCTTTGGTTTAATATTTTCTCCATTTTTTACATTTTTAAAGTAGATTATTATGTCAATGGATTCTTTCCTTTGATGTAAATCATATAACCACATTTATTAATTTAAGGTGTATTAATCAGTGGGTTTAGCATATTCAACTATCTCTGGTATCTAATTACACACCAAATGAATTAGATGAAGCATCAAATGAAGCACGCAAAATGAAGCTCCAAATCTAATCAGAGTCAAACCCAATTCCCTTCTCTACATTGTCCTGGAAAATCACAAGCCTGCTATCTGTGGATTTTCCTATTGTGCACGTTTCATATAAAAGGAAATATATAGCATGTGGCCTTTCATATCTGACTTTTTTCATTTAGCATCATATTTTCAAGGCTGGTCCATGTTGTCAGTGGTATCTGTACTGCATTCCTTTGTGGGGCTGAATAATATTCCACTGTATAAATATATCACATTTTATTTATCCATCTATCATTTGGATATTTGGGTTGTTTCTACCATTTGGCTAGTGTAAATATTGCCACTATAAATATTCATGTTAACGTTTTTGTGTAAACATATGATCAGTTCTCTTGGATAGAGTTCCTTGGTTCTGTCTTAACTCTTTTGTTTAAAGTTTTGAGGAACTGAGAAACTGTTTTCATGGTAGCACATTATTGATTTTTAAGCTTTCTGTTTTCTAGACATTTAAATATACCAGCTTCTCAGTACAGCTTTAATTGCATAACATAATTGATAACATGGTGTCTTTATATTTACTCAGTTTGAGAAACTTTCTAATTTCTCTTTATTTATTTCCTTGATCCCAGGGCTGTTTATAAGTGTACTAATTTCTTAGCACCTGTGGATATTCCCAGTTTTTCTGCTGTTGATATCTAATGTGTTCACATTATAGTTTAAGTATATACTTTGTATGATTTTAATCCTTTTAAATTTATTTCAATTTGATTTAAGCCTAACATGTTGCTTACCTTGAGATATTTATGTGTACTCAGAAAGATGTGTATTTTATTGTTTGGTAAAGTGTTTAAAAGGCAAAGGAGAAAAGGAAAGATATACCCATTTGAATGCAGAGTTCCAAAGAATAGCAAAGAGAGATAAGAAAGCCTACGTCAGTGATCAATGCAAAGAAATAAAGGAAAACAATAGAATGGGAAAGACTAAGAGATCTCTTCAAGAAAGTTAAAGATACCAAGGGGACATTTCATGCAAAGATGGGCTCAATAAAGGACAGAAATGATATGGACCTAACAGAAGCAGAATATATTAAGAAGTGGCAAGAATACACAGAACTATACAAAAAAGATCTTCATGACCCAAATGACCATGATGGTGTGGTCACTCACCTCCCACCCGCCAGAGCCAGACATCCTGGAATGAGAAGTCAAGTGGACCTTAAGAAGCATCACTACGAACAAAGCTAGTGGAGGTGATGGAATTCCAGTTGACCTATTTCAAATCCTCAAAAATGATGCTGTGAAAGTGCTGCATTCAATATGCCAGCAAATTTGGAAAACTCAGCAGTGGCCACAGGACTGGAAAAGGTCAGTTTTCACTCCAATCTTAAAGGCAATGCCTTTGAAAGGCAATGCCAAAGAATGCGCAAACTACCACACAACTGCACTCATCTCACATGCTAGCAAAGTAATGCTCAAAATTTGCCAAGTCAGGCTTCAACAGTATGTGAACAGAGACCTTCCAGATGTTTAAGTTAGATTTTGAAAAGGCAGAGGAACCAGAAATCAAATTGCCAACATTCATTGGAACATCAGTAAAGCAAGAGAGTTCCAGAAAAACATCACCATGCCAAAGCCTTTAACTGTGTGGATTACAACAAACTGGAAAATTCTTAAAGAGATGGGAATACCAGAACACCTCACCTGCCTCTGGAGAAATCTGTATGCAGGTCAGGAAGCAACAGTTAGAGCTGGACATGGAACAACAGACTGGTTCCAAATAGGGAAAGGAGTACGTCAAGGCTGTATATTGTCACCCTGCTTATTTAACTTATATGCAGAGTATATCATGTGACACGCTGGGCTGGATGAAGCACAAGCTGGAATCAAGACTGCCTGGAGACATATCAATATATGCAGATGACTATCCTTATGACTACCCTTATGACTACCATTCTGAAGGAGATCAGCCCTGGGTGTTCTTTGGAAGGAATGATGCTAAAGCTGAAACTCCAGTACTTTGGCCACCTCATGCAAAGAGTTGACTCATTGGAAAAGACTCTGATGCTGGGAAAGATTGAGGGCAGGAGGAGAAGGGGACAACAGAGGATGAGATGGCTGGATGGCATCACTGACTTGATGGACATGAGTTTGAGTGAACTCCAGAGTTGGTGATGGACAGGGAGGCCTGGCTTGCTGAGATTCATGGGGTCGCAGAGTCGAACACGACTGAGTGACTGAACTGAACTGAACTGAATTAATCCTTTTATAAAATGTCTCATTTTGTCTCTGGAAACAACTTTGGCTTAAAATCTATGTGTCTGATATTAGTATAATCACTCCAAACCTCTTGCAGTTATTGTTTGTATAATGTACCATTTTTGTTCCTTTTCTTTCAACCTATTTATGTCATTGAGTCTGAAGAGCATCTCTTGTAGATTTCATATCATTGCTTATCCTATTTTATCCAGTCTGATAATCTGTCCTTTGTTGAAGATTTAATCTATTCATATTTATTGTAATTATTGCTATAATTATGTCTCATTTGTATATGCCAAATATATACATATATTTTTTGTTTAGTCTTTTACTATATTATTGTGTGTTAAATAGAAATTTTCTATGTAGTATTTAAATTTATATTTTGACTACTTTTGTAAACATATTTACTTTCCTGGAGGTTCTGTAGGGGTCACAATATTAATTTTATTTTTTACATTCTGCTTTGGATTAGTACTTTATTATTTAATGAAATTTAATTCCAGTAAAACAGAAAACTTTACTCCAACACAGCTACATATTCTCTCCTTTCTTCTGTTGTCATATACATTATTTTTGTATATTTAGAGACCCAGAATACCATTTGTAAAATAGCTGTTCATATATTTTTAAAAAATTAAGAAACTGAAAAGTAACTACATATATATTGCATTTTATATTAACTATGTAGTTATCTTTACCATTATTTTTTAAAAATTTTTCTTTGTGTATTCATGGTACTATATAATACCATTTTCTTTCTGACTGAGGAATCTCTTCAATTTTTTTTTTCATAAGGCAGGTCTACTAGCAAGTAATTCTTAGTTTTGTATGAATAACTTTATTTCAATTTCATTTTTAAAGACTAGTCTTGCTTAATATGGAATTCTTAACTTACAAACTTTTTGTTTTTCTCTTCATCCATTGAATATGTCATCACAGTAATTTCTGGTCTCTCTTTCCCAAGGCAATGTCCCTTACGGCAATTCCTTTCTGTGTGATCAATTATTTTCCCTTTTCATCTTTCAGGATTTTATTTTTTGTTTTTGACCTTAAACAGCAGGATTTCTTGTGTGTTTGCATGGATCTTTTAAAATTTATCCAACCCTGAGTTTGTTGAACTTCTTGGAATGTGTAAGTTTTCATTAAATATAAGAAGTTTTGGGACATAATTTTTTCAAATAGTTTTTCTGGTCCTTCTATCTCTTTCTTCTGTGACTCACATTTTTCACATGCTAATGTGTTTCATGACCTTGCATAAGTTTTTAAGGATCTGAATTTTGAAAAATTATTTTATTTTCTGATTTTCTAATTACATCATTTCCACTAACCTATTTTTAAGTTCGATTTCTTCTACCAATTTTCCTATGCTCTTGTATCTCTGATTTTTTTTCTTTTTCATTTTTATTATTCTGCTTCTCAACTGAAGACTTTCCAATTAGTTCCTATAGTTTCTACTTATACTGGCATTCTTTATTTGATGCATCATTGCCATTATGGTTTTATTTCTTTCAACATATTTATAGTAGCTGCTTTGAAATCCTCTAAGTGAAGCATTCAGGCCCATTCAGAGACAATTTCTTTTGACTTATTTTTTTCCCGAGCATGTATCACACTTTCCTGTTTCTTCGGATGTCTCGTATTTTTGTTTTACTGCATTCTTGGATACTACATTTTAGCAAACCTAGATCAGATACCACCTCTTCTCAGGGGTTGTTAATATTTTAATTTTTTAAATTTGTTATTTTGGGGGGAGGGGGATGGACAGGGAGGGCTGGCGTGCTGCAATTCATGGGGTTTCAAAGAGTCGGACACGACTGAGCAACTGATTGGAACTGAACTGAACTTGCTTGGTTACTCTACTGGTGTAGAGTCTTTCTCTTCCTCAGACTTTGGCCACTGATGTCACTGCTCCTGTTTTTATTTCTAAGCTTGACATCCTAGAGATGAATTGACATAGTTCAGTGACTGACACTGACGGGTCAAATAAATCTTGAGCCTGTAAATCTTCCATCATTTGCCAGTGGATTGCTGTGTGAAGTAGAGTATGCATGCAAAGTTTACAAGAGTGCCCTGGCTTTTACTTTTTTCTAGGCTGTGTCACGTCTCCTCTCTCTAGCAGTTCTCATATTTAACCATATTTAGTCATGGACAAAAAGATAACTAGGCATCTCTCTGATGTCTCCTTAGCATGTACACACTCCAGTACAAGTACAGCTTTCCAAACCCCAAAGATATGTGAATGTATATCAAGACTCAATGTAGTTGTCTTACTTTCTGGATATAATTACTAAATTTCTGGTTAGTATCCTGGTTTGTTGCTTAACACAACAGGTGTTCAAACCTCTGACTATTGTGATACTAGTTTCCCTTGAATTGTTTCCCCTGAGATTATTATTGTTTCCGCAGCCCCTAGGGATGGACTTTGCTCCAAATCAAGACCATGATCTCTGGCAGCAGAGGTGGCTCAGATGGTAAAGCGTCTGCCTGCAATGCAGGAGACCCGGGTTCAATTCCTGGGTCGGGAAGATCCCCTGGAGAAAGAAATGGCAATCCACTCCAGCACTCTTGCCTGGAAAATCCCATGGACGGAGGAGCCTGATAGGATACAGTCCATGGGGTCGCAAAGAGTCGGACACGACTGAACGACTTCACTTTACCCTGGTTAAACCACTGAACTGGTGGAGCTGGAGGTGGGGCTGGGATAGGAGCAATTTCAGACTTTACCACCACCAGAGTTCCATTGTTTTGTTTTGTTTTCATCTGAGCTTTAGTAGATTTCCTTGAATTAAAGCTTCCAATTTGTTGAATGCCTTTGGTTGATTTTCAGAGAATCTAAATCATTTTTGACAGTTTTGTCCAGGGTCATCAATACTATTTGTGGAGATAATTGGCTGGGCTTCTCACCCAACTCTTCTGAGAGTCTTTCCTCTCTATCATTTTTATTAGAAATAGTAAAAGCATTCTCAAAAGCTTATTGTAGCTTCTGATTATACATTATTGGACACATTTATGTCACCTGCTTTTTCTTGGTGCAAGGAAAACTTAAGGAGTGGTGAGTAACTTTGGCAGACCCTATAGTGAAGACTGACAAGTGAGAAATGTATATCTGGAAACAGATGTGTGTTAGACAGTAATGCCTGTCATACCATTCAACTACTAAGTATTCTCTCTAACAATTTTATAGCACCATTCCAAAGGCAAATGAAAATTAATTTATTTAAGACTCAAGTTCAAAGTTTATAAAAGTCTAGTTGTTTTGTAAAACATACAGACTATGATATTAAACTGCATGGCTTCTAGTTTACAGTGTCCTAGTTTAGTAACGGTGAGCAAGGAACATGACCTCGCTATTCTTCAATTTCTCCATATGTCAAATGCGGGTAATAATTATTCTTTCTTTAGGAGTTGTAGTAAGGATTAAATGCCTATAAAGCACTTTTTCCAGTATCTGGCTCACAGCTGCTATTTAACAAATATTAGCTTCCTGTGCTCAGAGGATACTTTCTAGGAAACCCACTTCAACATAAATATAGAAGTCTTCCATTGTTCCCACTGAGTATTTTCCAATGATAAAACTGGAAGAAAGAACGCTTTAATTCTGTGTCAGCTATGGAGTTCTCTAAGGAATGGCTCTGTAGGCTATTCCATGTAAAGAAATATATGGGCTTTTATGTATGACACTGAAATTAGGCAAGCTACCAACTGATGTTGCAGCTAAGGCTCTCTTTCCTTCTGGGATTGAGTCATGGAACCAATAACTATGGTTTGGGAATGGACAACATTGTGTAAGTGCTGAAGAGATCATAGTGGATTATTTACTATTTAGACTATGAGATGAGGAAGAATAAAGTACTGATAGAAAAATATTACATAAAATGTATTGGCATCTCTAGTTACATATGGCATACATTTCTCATGGTGATCAAATACTAAATAGATTCCTGATATTACAAAATGACAGTTCATTTATGGATAATTGGAAAGGAAATACAAAAACAAATGAGGTCTTGTGAATACATTCAGAGTAACTAATAGTCAGAAAAATAAATCAGCATGTAGATAGATGCCATAATGCAATTTCCTTCTCAGTCAGCCAAAAGTAATTGATAAAATTAGTTATAGTGGAAATAAATGTGTTTTTAAATTAATATCCTTTGTATTCATGATGCATTAATCATTAGAGATATCTATAAATAATAATAAAAGGACTTTTAGATATAGCAAAATTTTTAGAGATGAAAAAACTACATCATGAAATGGTGCAGTTAACAAATTTATCACAAGGAACCAGAACTTTGTGATGGGTCAGGAATGAAAATAAAACTACTTCTAGTACAGCTTCCTTTAAGCATGAAGCAATAGGAATCATATTCTGTTATAAATATTAGAATTACCACAGTATTTGCCAAAATTTCCACTCACTGGTTATTAATCTCATTATTTCTCCAGAGAAGCAATGACTGACTAGGTCATTGTTGACGATGTAGGCGGTGTGAATAAATTTGCTGTTAGGTGGCGAGGGTAGAGTGGGGGCAGCTGTAATGTGTGTGTGTGCTAACAAGCTATCCACCTGGTTGACAGTGAGAGTGTTTTTACAACTGAAATTTTGGTCACTCTTAGTGCTCTGTATCTCTTTCATTTACCGAATTTCATTCCAGAAAATTGCTGACCACTTTTCCATTGCTTCTTTCTTACCTCATAATAGCTGAACTATAACTGCTCTGTTTCCTGATTACCTGAAATTGAGATCAGGATTGGTACCTAATAAATCCTCAGATTCCATACCAGCACTGTGTAGCCATATGGCAATTTCAGAAAAGCTGGTCAAACCCTATGAGAGGGAAAAATATACAGACTTTTCAGCAAAATTCATTGCAAGGAAAAAGTTCTTGGTAAGACACTCATCAGTTGTGTCATGTTGCTGCAGTTTCATGGTATATATGTGGCAAAGGTATAATTCTTTCTTAGACAATTTGAGTGGGAAATTGAGAAAGATCCTATTCATTCTTTGGTGACCCTTCAAGGCTTAATGGGGTTACACAGAAGCTATAAAGAATGAACAAAGGAATGACAACTGAGGTTGAAGTTACAGATTGAAATAGGAAAGACAAAGAATTTTTAGATGTTAAGATAGTATTAGACTGGAAACAAGATACGCTGCTCACTAAGAGCCTTCTTCCAAAGTACCTTGTAATGCTATTAAATTGTGTTTGGTATTAGGACTTCTGCAGGTAAAAAATACTCAGGGACTGCTGCTGCCACTGCTCCTAAATCACTTCAGTTGTGTCTGACTCTGTGCGACCCCATAGAGGGCAGCCCACCAGGCTCCCCCGTCCCTGGGATTCTCCAGGCAAGAACACTGGAGTGGGTTGCCATTTCCTTCTCCAGTGCATGAAAGTGAAAAGTGAAAGGGAAGCTGCTCAGTTGTGTCTGACTCCTAGCGACTTCACGGACTGCAGCCCACAAGGCTTCTCCATCCATTGGATTTTCCAGGCAAGAGGACTGGAGTGGGGTGCCATCGCCTTCTAAAGAATTCATTTGCAAATTTCTGTTACCCTGTGAGTTCTGTGTGGGTGATATTATTTCATGATTTGAAATCTGAAATAAAGGATGGATTAAAAATTCTCTGCATATATATGTGCAGAGTAGGACCACAATGCCCTGTGGGCCAGCAGAATATGGCAATTGTCAGGTTCTGGAGTCTGTTTGAATTTCAGCTCTAGCACTTACTAGAGATGTGACCTCTGGGTAAGTTATTTTGTTTCTCTCTGCTTCAGTAGTCTCATAATTCATTTAGGAATAACGATAGTACATAGGGTCACCCTAGGATGTGCTTTGCTTTTTTTAATGTGCTGACATTAAAAAAGTAACCCTACCAGAGGGCTCTAATTTATTCGGTGAGTGGGACACAAATTTACTACTGTCAGAAATATGAAATATGATAAATTCAATTTGGATCAAGGGTCTATATCTAGGTTAATTAATTGAGCAATGGGGTGGTCTACAAATGCATGGGATTTCTAAATCCAATTCCATGGTTAGGATGAAGGAATGTTCTCCCTAATGTTTGGGGTGCTGATCTCCTTATTAGACAGACAAAATAATGAGTTTCTTCTCCAAGTCTTTGGTATGATTAATCTGAATGTTACAAAGAAGTGTGTATTTCTTCTGCATGCACCAAACTCCTGATGTGTCTGGGAATTTGGGTGGTTTGAGTCAGTCAATAACATCACTCATCTTTAGCCTGGAACACTCTTTATCAGGCACCATATATTTCCTTCTACTTTGTTTATTAGAAATACAATTACAAAATTAGTTTGGGAATGAAAAATAATCACATTTTTCAAGTAAATCATTTTTGTATTACACAATAGGATGACGTTTGGTATAGATCCCTGTTCACCACAACAAAATAAATTACTGTTTTTAATGAATTAAATTTGTTTAGCTTTTACTGATTCAACATAGATTATCCAGTTGCCACGTTTTTTCACAATGATTTTTAATAAACTATACCTCAAAGTGCATCACCATAAAACTGGTTCTGTTTTCCTATAGACATCATGTTATAATTAAGAGATAAAGTATTTACCAGAAACTTATCAAAAGTACATCAAGAAAATGTATGTTATGGTTCGTAAACTGATATTTTAAAGTAATTATCTTTCCAATACAGTTTTTATGAATCTGGCCTTTTTTATCTCAACTCATTGAATATTCAAGACTGTAATACATATATACGTATATATGTACATATATGTATATTTACCACATTCAACTGCGGTAAATTGTATCACAATTCTGACTGAAAACCAACATGCCATCTGTAATATAGATGTAGACTTATGTCAAAAATTAATAATGTTTTATCTTAAATCTCATAAATTAAGGACTTCTTTGGTGGCTCAGTGGTAAAGAACCCAGCCTGCCAATGCGGGAGATGGAGGGTTCAGTCTGGGTTGGGAAGATCTGGAAAAGGAAATGGCAACCCACTCCAGGATTCTTGCCCAGGGAAATCCCAAAGACGAGGAGCTTGGTGGGCTACCATCCATGGGTTGCAAAGAGTTGAATATGACTTAGTGACTAAACAACAACAGCTAATAAGTTAATTATTTGAATATTTGTTAGGTGATTGTAAAATGTCAGGCACTTTTCAGGAGACTTGAAATAAGAAGATGGAAAACACCATTCTCGTTATTTCCTGTTCTGGAGGAACTCAGACAAATATACAGGCAAAGGTAGAATTCAAAGATGAGATACCAGTCATATGGAAGATGTACACAGTGTGTGTGTAAACATACATGTTTACATATATCTATAAATGCAAAACGTACGCATATAGACACAAAAACATACTTTTTGTGGAGGTGAAGTCAGTGTCTTTGAAGAGGTTATCAGTTAAGTTTTATCTAAGTTTTTTCTCAATATTTTCAAGCTTAATGAAGACATTTAATTATTTCACTGACTTAAATGTCTCATAGTTTTACAACTTTGTTATTTTGTTCACAGCTTTCATAGCTCTTAGTGCTCAACAAAATGTCATAAAAATACTTGTTCCATCATTGGCACAAACATCTAATGAGAGAGCCAGAACATTTCTGATAGTGTGGCTGATACAAAATAAAACAAAACAATACTTTCGAACCTTTGTGAGCCAAGGAATTATGAGATGAGCAGAAAGGTAAAAGGGGCACCTAAGATTGGTATTAATTTTAAAAATGATTATATAAATAGAGCAGAGAAAATATATCTACATTTATCACTGAAAGTGTTAAATTTGTAAATAGATAATTTATAGAGAATTTTATTTCCATGGCTCACCACAGTATAATGCTTAGATTTGGTGTAACTAGATCCAAGCATAAATGTCCAAGGATGGGTCTTATAGGAGAAAATGGATTATACTTGCTAAATTAAATATTGTTAAGTTATAGCAGAGTAAGCTATCACTTTAAATTAGAAATGCAGTATTGACAGTAGCTAACTTTTGAATTGTATGCATTTAAAAATTATAAATGTCCTTATTATTATGAGTTCAATAATTGAATTATTTTGCATAGGTGGTTTTATGCATGGATAGATACATTTCAGAGTATTAAACATAATAAATGTAAGAAGGCTGTAAGTGACTACTCAGTACCTGCTGCTGCTGCTGCTGCTTCTGCTAAGTCACTTCAGTCGTGTCCGACTCTGTGTGACCCCATAGACGGCAGCCCACCAGGCTCCCCCATCCCTGGGATTCTCCAGGCAAGAATACTGGAGTGGGTTGCCATTTCCTTCTCCAATGCATGAAAGAGAAAAGTGAAAGTGAAGTCGCTCAGTCTGTCCGACTGTTAGCGACCCCATGGACTGCAGCCCACCAGGCTACTCTGTCCATTGGATTTTCCAGGCAAGAGTACTGGGGTGGGGTGCCATTGCCTTCCCCGACTCAGTACCTAGGCCAGCACTTATATGCACTTGTGGACAGTTGTTTCCAATTTGTCCATTTTGTATTTAAAAACATAGCATTGCCAGGAGTGATGTTGAATGAGTCTTCAACATAGTAAGAAATAATTCAATTAATCAGGACATGGTCTGTAGATTCTAAAAAGCAATATTCAAATCAGCTAAGAGATTATCCTCTCTATACAAACAAATTTGCGTCTAAAAATTGATAGTTTCATGATTCATGCTGGTAGAAAAATCTTTCTCACTATTCATTTAACATGCTTTCATTGAATGCTTACTATATGCCAGGAAGTACGTTCCTTATTGGAGATGAAAAGTCATCATTCTTATCTTAAAGACTTTACATTTATTACAGTGGAATATATCTTTAAATGTTCATTTATTGTCACCTCTCATGAATTTCTCTAGGGAGTTGATTTGTGGAAATTTCCTGTACCACTTTACTGACTCTATCTGACTCTTCCTGTCACTCTTTTCTCTCACACTATTGGGAAGATCTTGACAAGTATTTCTATACAAGGTTGTAGTAAACAATTAAGAATTCTCTTTTCAAGAAAAAGGTATTTGAGAGTAGATAGCTGCTTTTCCCCATACTCCACTGGATGTGCGTGGGCTTTGGAAAAGGCCTGGCAGGCACTTGTAGCTCTATCTTGGGCTAATGGCTCTCTTGATCCTCTGTTGGCAGTGGTCCCACCTCCAGCAGCTTGGGCTGAAATTGTTTTATTTTCTTTGAAAGAACAGAGGCCTCCCAGCAACCTGCTTGGCATACTCTCTGTGTTCAGTGTGCACACATGGAAGGAATTCACTCTTAATTTTGTCAGGGAGAGAGGAACTGAGTCACATCATGTGCATCAGCCTATTATTTCCTTCTCTGTATAACTTTGGTTTCTTGCTTAGAAAGTAGTTCTCCCATTGGGTCTTCCAATAGCCCCACTCATCTTTCAGATCATATTATCAGCATATAACCCCCTGTTATATTAAACCTCTAGTTTTTAAACCTCTAACAACAAAGAAATTTGCAGAGTAATGCGTCAGACTTTGGTGAGCACAAGAATGGTTTGGTGAGCTTGTTAAAGTCCCAAGTCCTAAGTTCTCTCTGACAGAGACTGGGGATTTGCTATATAGGGTATAAATTGTATTTTTAGCTCTCTCCCAGGTCATGCTTATCCATGGACCACACCTTTAGCTGGAGAATTTAGTGTGATTATGTACAGACATACCTTAGAGATATTGCAGGTTTTGCTGCAATAAGATTAATATGATAATTTAGCACATGAAATTTTTGGTTTCCCAGTGCATACAAAAGTTACATTTATATTGTAGTCTATTAAGTGTACAATAGTAGTGTGTCTAAAAAAAATGTACATACCTTAATTAAAAACTTTATTGCTACAAATACTATTGCTTATGCCTTTAGCAAATCATAGTAGGAATATCAAAGACCACCATAACAAATGTAATAATGAAAAGTTTGAAATACTCCAAGAATTTCTAAAATGTGTCATGAATATGAAGTTCATCTGCAAATGCTGTTATAAATGCTGTTGGAAAAATGCTAACAATTGGCTTGTTCAATGCAGAGTTGCCCCCAACCTTCAATTTATGGAAAACATAGTATCTGGGAAGCACAATAAAGTGAAGCATGAAAAATAAGGTGGTGGAAATATTGAGTGGGTCCCAAAGAGAAAGGATCAATTTTTACCTAATGCTTTCAGAAAAGAGTCAAAAAAGAGCAACTCCTTGAGCAAAGTCATAAATAATGATGAGCAGTTTCTCAGACACATATATAGAAAGGTGGGCATGTCTAGGAGAGGGGATTTCCAGGTGGTGAAGCTGGGTAAACATGGGTATGAGAGAATATGGAAAAAGAAAATGAAAAGTTTGAGTGGCTGGAGGGTAGAGCATATGGGAATAAAGATGTTGGAAGGGATGGGAGAAGATAGGGCCAGAGCAGAAGGCAAGGGCCAGGTCATAAATGATGTTCTATTATAATGTAAATAGTCCTTTAGGTAATCACATATAAGGTATAATGTAAATAGTTATTTAGGTAATGTTACATAGGTAATATGTAAATAATAATATAATAGGATAGGCATTACATTTTAGAAAGGTTATTTGGCAGTAATATACAAGATGAATCAAAGTGGTCCAAGACTGGATGCAAAAGAACATTTAGAAGAAAATGATTGCAGTAAGCCAGGTTGTGATAATGAGGAATTGAGCTAGGGTAGTAAGCAGTGGCATCCCACTCCAGTACTCTTGCCTGGAAAATCTCATGGATGGAGGAGCCTGGTAGGCTGCAGTCCATGGGGTCGCAAAGAGTTGGAAACAACTGAGAGACTTCACTTTTGCTTTTCACTTTCATGCATTGGAGAAGGAAATGGCAACCCACTCCAGTGTTCTTGCCTGGAGAATCCCAGGGACGGGGGAGCCTGGTGGGCTGCCCTCTATGGGGTCATACAGAGTCGGACATGACTGAAGTGACTTAGCAGCAGCAGCAGCAGTAAGCAGTGGAGAGTGAAAACTGGATAAGAAAATTATGAAGGTGATTAATTAGATGCAGAGAGTTTGGTATAGAATGTCTCCTTGGTCCTAAAGAATATTGGAATAATTGAATGACAAGATAACAATTGTAGGAGAAATAACAGGCTTGATGGCAAGCAGGAAGGGGAAGCTAAGTTGATGAGTTTGTTTTGGAGATGAAGAGTTTGTGTTTCCTGGGCCTATACAAGTCTAGACCTCAGTAGTCTGATTTTGAGATAAAATTTTGGAGTTATCATATAATTATCATGTAACTGTCTTTGGAAAAATGGAATTAAATGAGAATCTTACGAGAGCATACAGAATATATTGAGTTCTTAGGAGAGGATATCTAAGGCACATTAATAAAGAATATGCTGAGAAAGAGAATCTTACCATGGATATTGAGAAGGTTTTAAAAGATAAAAGGAGAACTAAGTCAGTAATGTCTCTAAGCCAAAGAAAGGGAGGCTCAGAAATGCGAATGGCTCAGACACCAAATACAATGAATATTGAGAGGAATCTGTTGGATTTGGCAATTAGGAGATCATCAGTGCCTGGGGAGAGTTCTTTCAGGGAAGTGATGAATAGTGAAACCTTATTTGAATAATTAAAAACTTAATAAAGGGTGAGGAATTTGTCGTAGAGTACAATCTTTTTCTCTAGGATGGAGCTGGATTTCTTCCCAAGCAAAAAAGAGAAGGTGTCTTTCATTGATTTAATGATACCTTGACTCAGCACAGTAACCAATGTATTGATACCTGTAGATAACCAAGCTTAGGGACCAATCAGAGGTCAATGAAAGGACACCATGAGACTGATGTAGGAGGTTCACAGGAAGAACTAAATCATGAAGGAGGGAGGGGAGGGCTGTCAGAGAGAGAGGAACCCCTAGTAAGCAGCGACTACTTCTCAAATCATTCCAAACATCCAACTAAAAATATGTGATCAAAGCTTCTGAGAAGCCTGTCTCAGAAGCCTGACTTTGCAACCAAAACTTGGCAATTAGTATTTGAAAACCACATTAATTGTCTAAAACCACTCACAGGCACTTTGACATTTATTATACATAGGAGAATACACAACCTTGATCTGAACCAAATGAAGGGGAAACAAAAGACATTTGCAATAATTTCAATCAAGTTTCTCCAAACATCAGACTACTGAGTGATATTACCAAGTCCAGTAAATAATCTCTTGAGTAATGATTCAGTGCATTAAAAAAAATCACATTCTGATTTTATATGCATGTACAGGTTTCCTCTGTGAAGAGAGCAGTGTTCTTAAGAGTTTAAAATGGCTTTACTTCACTATTCTATCTTAGAATATGTAAACTAAGTTCTTATAGTTTTTAAAGAATTACCCTTTATGAAATGGATACGGAAATAACTTCAGAAAGTGCCTTGATGTTGAATGCAGCTCTGAGAAATGAGTAATGGCAAATCCTTCAAAGGAAATAAAGACCCAGTGAGAAAAGTAGAGTGAAAAAAGTATTATATCCTTATTGGGGAATATTATATCCTTTTGAGGATAATTATTATATCTTTGTTTTTGTTTTTTAGTCTCTTAAGTTGTGTCTAACTCTGCAACTCCATGGACTGCAGCCCACCAGGCTCCTCTGTCCATGGGATTCTCCAGGCAAGAACACAGGAGTGGGTTGCCATTTCCTTCTCCAGGGAATCTTGCTGACCCAGGGATAGAAACCATATCTCCTGCATTGGCAGGCAGACTCTTTACTGGTGAGCCACCAGGGAAACCCCTGTTATATCTTTACTGAGGGAGAAGGATACAGGGAAAATTGCTTAACTAGTTTAATGGCCTAGTCAACATTCGTTACCTCCGTTCCCCACAGCAACATCTCAAACTGGGTTCCTCACATTACTAGTAGTCTTACAAGTGGTAATAGATGTTTCTTATAAAAAGAAGATGCATGGGGCTAGTGAATTTTGGGCTGCAGTAACAAAGTACCACAAACAAGGTGACATAAACAACACAAATTTACTTTCTCATAGTTCTAGTTGCTAAAAGTCGAAGCTCAAGTGTTGGCAGGAGTGGCTCGTGCTGAGGCCGTTTTCCTTGTCTTGCAGATGACTGCCTTCTCCTTTTATGGTCACTCTGTCTTCCCACCTTATTATGTCTTAGCCCAAGGTTCCTGAGTCAGGGCTCACCCTAATGACCTCCTTGTAACTTAATTACTCCTATAAAGACTGTGTCTCTAAAATATGGTTACATTTTGAGGCACTGGATATTAGAACTTCATCATGAATTTTTTGAGAAGTCAAAATTTATCTCATAGCGCCATGTACTAAATATCCATTGCTGCATAACAATATTTCAACAAACTTTGAAGCCTAAAACAGTACACATTTATTATTTCAGTTTCTGTGAATCAGGAATCTAGGCATAGTTCAGCTGAGTCTCCTACAAAACTGCAGTTCATGGTGTTACTCAGGACTGTGATATCATACCATTGATCTCCTGGAGAACAATCTGTTTCTAAGTGGTTGTCAGAATACAGGCTTTCTGACTTGTTGGATGGAGGGCTTCAGTTTCTTGCTGGCTGTCTCCAGGATGGAGGGCTTCAGTTTCTTGCTGGCTGTCTCCAGGGGCCATTTTCAAAACTTGCCACATAAGTCTTCCTAATGTGGTCAACTGGCTTTATAAAAAGCAATGGGAGACTTATATTAGAATCATAGAGCAATCATGCCAGTCACTTCATATCACTTTTGTTACATTTTATTTGTTGGAAACAAGTGACATGCACTGCTGCTGCTGCTAAGTCACTTCAGTGTCTGACACTCTGTGTGACCCCATAGACTACCTACACTTAGGAGGTGAGGATCATAGGGCCACCTTAGAATCTTTCTACCACAGCTCTCCCTTAGATAGTTTCTCAGTTGCTTCAACTCTGCGGCCTCATGGACTGTAGCCCTCCAGACATTTTCCAGGCAAGAATACTGCCACTTCCTACTCCAGGGGATCTTCCCAACCCAGAGATTGAACCCAAGTCTCTTGCATCTCTTGCATAGCCAGGCAGATTCTTTACCACTAGTGCCACTGGGCAGTGACCCCCTCCCTGCTCCTTAGAGACTTATAATGGTTTAAACACAATAAAGACTCTGGAGACATCATACGAGAATACTCTTTCTTATACATGCCTTAGATTTTTCCATTTGAACTTTACTAATTTTCCTTTTTGAAGTTTTCACTCTCTTTAAGCCTTTTTGCAAAATTCACTAGCCCCATGAACATTTTCTTGAATATTTCCAGCTGAATTTATATATTCATTTATTTCTTCATTCACCAAATATGTGAGAATAGAAGATGCTCGGTGTGAATGAAGTATTTTATAAATACTTCATTATAAAAAGTATTTTATAAATTACTTCATTCTAGCAATGAAGTAATTTACCTTCTAAAGGAAGAGACCACCATAAAGAATCAAACAATTATATAACTGCAGATAGAGATACGTTTTATGCAGAAAAAGAAAGGAGTGCTCTAATAGAGAAATAATAGGAACCTAATTTGTGGGGAGCATGGTCAAAGACACCCCAGTGGAAGTGACCCTGAGCCTTCAGATGTAGATTAAGCAAAGGCAAGATGACCATTCGAGGCAGTGTAGAGTCTGTGCAGAGTCCCTGACTTGGGACAGAAGTTACCATTCAGGGAAATGTAGTAAGGTAGATACAGCTGCAATGTTATGAAGGTGCAGTAAATGTGAAGAGGTTGGCAGGGCCCAGATGGTTATGGGCCTTGAAGGCCACTTAACAGTTCTGTTTTTATGCTAAACGCAATGAGCAACCAGTAAAATCTTTAGGTAGCAAAGCGGCACTATCAGATTTATGGTTTCAAAATACCACTCATGTTGTTCTCTGCAAATGGACTGTTCTTTGTGAGTGAACTGAATATGGATAAAGAAGGAGAAATTAATTAATGTTAAACTTTTAGTGTATGTCTAGAATTAGTTGATAGCAGCCTGGATTAGACCAAAAGTCAGTAAATTATGGTCTGTGGATTCAGACCTACCTGTGACATGCTTCCTATGGCCCATAAGCTAGAAATGATCTTAACATTTTTAAAGGTTGTAAAAAAGAGTATGTGACAGGTTGTACATAGCCCACAAAGCCTAAAATACTTAGTATATGGGCTTCTACAAAACAGCTTGCTGACTTCTGATCTAGACAAATAGAAATCATAGAAGAGGAGGAATTAAGATTTATCAGCTGGATGGACAAAATGGTGAATTAGATGTGGTTGTGAAGAAGGGAGTTTAAAGGGAGATGTTTAAGTTCTCACATGAGCAACTGAGTCAATGGAAATGCCACTGTGTAAAATGTTGAAGACTGAAAGTGGAGTGATTTGTGGGGAGGGAAAACAAAGACTTCTGTTCCGAATACTGGGGTATACTATATGTCGTGTCTCTGAGTACTCAGCACCATTGCTACATGTGAGACAGTTTTCTGCTCTATGCTTTCCCAAGATAAAAGCCAAAAATTATCCTTCCCAGCCTTCTTTGCGACATGGTGTTATGTCTGTGAATCACATAAGCTCATACAAGGGTCTGATTGGCTTTTGAGGTCCATTCTGCTAATGGATCTCATTAGCTCCAGCTGTCAGGGTGGGGGCAGGAATAGCAAGATCATCTTGTGGGTTAGTTCATGCAGTGCTGGTGGCTAGTTGTGGAAAACAGGTTTGTGTCAATCATGCAAACAACGGCTTCCCGAATTTAATAACAGGAGTGGCTATGGTAGTTTTGTCAACAGGCTGGCTCTGTTTCATGATTGTCATAATTTTCCCTAGAAATTTAGCCTTGAACCTGGTTTTTCAACTATTCTGTGAACTTCTCAATATCCCTTTTGAGATTCCTTTTTGATTTTTTAGCCAGAGTCAGTTTCTGTTGTTTATAACTAAGGACCATGACTGATAAAGGCATTTAATTTGATATGCTTGTGGGATATTCAAGTGAAGACATTAAACTGAACATTCGCTATACAAGCCTGAAGCTCAGTGGAGAAGTCTTGGCTGGAAAGAGAAATCTGGGAATTGTTGGATTATAAATGTTATTTAAAAGTACAGGAATGGACAAGATTGTTTAGGAATAAAGTGTAAAGTGAGTATTTAGAACAGAAAACAAATTCAGCATACAGAAATAAGGTTAAGAAGGAAGCTTTTTCATCTTTCTGAGGGCCTATCATATTTTCTACCTCAGTGGTAAAGGATCTGCCTGCAGAGCAGGCGATTCAGGTTTGATCCCTGGGGCAAGAAGATCCCCTGGAGAAGGGAATGGTAACCTACTCCAGTATTCTTGTCTGGTGAACCCCAGGGACAGAGGAGCCTGTCGGGCTATGGTCCTTGGAGTCACAAGGAGTCTGACATGACTTATTGACTAAACAGTAACAATAGTGTAATAGAGTCTGTCTCATTATAGCAGTTCGTTTACCTATATGAAAATAATTTACCTGATTCAAGTACTTGAAGGAAACATCTGTATAGTTTTCTTCATTTTGTTTCCAGTAGAAGATATAGTGCTTTCTATGGAATTAGGTACTCGTATATTTTCCCCACTTAATTAAAATTTCAATCTTAACTAATTCCCTTCTCAGGGTTTTTAAATATGTATTTAGGAGCAAACTAATTTGGAAACAATTGTTTTTTATGTCCTGGGTTATCTCTGGTTAGTTGCAAGAAACTTAAAAAAATTTCCCTTTCGGCATTTTCTTGACCACGTGGTGGGCAATTATTGCACTTCCCCTCCACCCATAGTGCCCTTTAAAGGGCTTAACTGGGAAATCTTGAACTCTTTTAATTTTCTGTCTTATACATATAACATGTTCTTTTTTCTAGAAAGATGCCAGAGATCAGTTTTTTAAGGTATGAAATACCTTTAAAAAAAGGGTACTTCTTCAATCAATTTATCTTCATTTTAAACAGTCATACAAACTAAATCTAATGTCATTCATGTTTATTTAAAAATTCTTATTGAGACAGGTATACCACAGCTTTTGTCTGGATAGTAGGTTGGTGTACTTAGGAATAAATGGAAAAATTGGATTCTTTTGTTTAGGTCACTTAGTATTTGCAACAATTTATGCCTGTGTTAGAACACTGTCTTTAGTATTAACTTACTTAAAATTAATTACATAACTACCAAGATCAGGTACTGTATGTTTTAGGAATACAGAGATAAATAAAAGAAGGCCAACAGAGGACACTTTTCATGAAAATAGTACAAAGAAGGTATTTTTTTAATTTCTGTGACTTATCCTGGTTTCATATCTAATAGTCCTACTTACAAAATGTCATTTTATAAAGACTCTTGTGTATCCTTTTTTGACATGAATTTATATGTTGAAAAATGTATCTTTTGTGAAACTCCATCACATTGTTCTACGAGGGTAATTTTCAGCTGTACTTTTGAAAGACTTGAGAGTAATTTTCAGCTGAACTGAAAGAATTTCTAAAATAAGTAGTTCACTTTTGAGACCCAAAGTTCATGGCCCTTTCTAGGGCTTGACCCCTCTTACAGTTTTCTGAACATTTGCCCCTTTATGTCTCTTCTTCAAACTTGGGGGTCCAGTTAAGCCTTGTCTGGCAAATCCTTTTGTCCGCTATGCTTACACGTTGTCAAAGGACTTTCATATTCATTGTGTCACATGATAACTGGTGAAACCTATAAAAGTTAGCCCAGGTAGGTGCTATGATCTCAACTAACAGTGTTACTGTAACCTGGCCAGTAAGTTGCTTTGCTGAGAATAGAAATAGGATCTTCAGCCTCAAATTTTCATTCTTATTATTCTCCCTCTGTATTCAATAAACTAAATAAAGACAATAAATGTGCCAAGGGATTGAGAACTATTCAATTGTGATATATAAACCAGAGATTGTAGCCTGGAAATTTTAGAATTTCTGGACAGAAAGTTTATTTAGATCATTTTTTAACATGTGGTGGTTTTCTTGCTAAGTCATATCCAATTCTTTGTTACCCCAAGGACTGTTAGCCTGCCAGGCTCTTCTCTCTATGGGATTTCCCAGGCAAGAATACTGGAGTGGGTTGCCATTTCCTTCTCCAGGGGATCTTCCAGACCTAAGGATCCAACCCAGGTCTCCTGCACTGCAGGCAAATTCTTTACTGACTTAGCCACTTGGCATATTTACTGTAATTATTTTTTCAGATGGTGCACGTATGAAAGTGAAAGTCGCTCAGTCATGTCTCGACTCTTTGCGACCCCATGGGCTATACAGCCCATGGAATTCTCCAGGCCAGAATACTGGAGTGGGTAGCCTTTCCCTTCTCCAGGGGATCTTCCTAACCCAGGGATCGAACCCAGGTCTCCTGCATTGCAGGCAGATTCTTTACCAGCTGAGCCAGCAGAGAAGCCCCATGGTGCACATATATTGAATCATTATTGGGTCAAGTATATGGAGGAAATGAAAGACAGCACATGTAGATATTTTGAGAAGCACTGGAGACCAATCCAGATGACATATTTGTAAAGGGGTACCCTCTGCTTTTGGAGGGATACAACTATGCAAACGGTATTCTTCTTGTGTATTTAATTATAGAAATATACAGGGTGAAACACAGATCTGGCAAGTGATTTGTCTGCTTAAAATTCTTCAATGGTTCCTATTGTCTTTTTAGGTACACTTAATGATATTACTTCCCGTGGCTCAGACGGTAAAGCGTGTGTCTACAATGTGGGAGACCTGGGTTCGATCCCTGGGTTGGGAAGCTCTCTGGAGAAGGAAATGGCAACCCACTCCAGTACTCTTGCCTAGAAAATCCCATGGATGGAGGAGCCTGGTGTCCGTGGGGTCGCAAAGAATTGGACATGACTGAGCAACTTCATTCACTAATGATATTACAAGCTGCCTCTGAATTAATATTTGTGGCAGAGACTGTGAGTTGAGAATGTNGAGAAGGAAATGGCAACCCACTCCAGTACTCTTGCCTAGAAAATCCCATGGATGGAGGAGCCTGGTGTCCGTGGGGTCGCAAAGAATTGGACATGACTGAGCAACTTCATTCACTAATGATATTACAAGCTGCCTCTGAATTAATATTTGTGGCAGAGACTGTGAGTTGAGAATGTGTGCGGCAGGGAAGAGGTTGGCCTGCTCTTGGTGTGACGTGTCGCATCCTCTTGAGGATCACCAGTTTGCCAGATAGTATTCCAATCCCTCCCCAGAGCCATCCTGAATGATAGCACCTGGCCCATAGTGTCACTTGAGCCTCGTGTTCTGCTTTTTCCCTGCAAGGTCTTTATG
Source organism: Oreotragus oreotragus (assembly GCA_006410675.1). Taxonomy (NCBI): domain Eukaryota; kingdom Metazoa; phylum Chordata; class Mammalia; order Artiodactyla; family Bovidae; genus Oreotragus; species Oreotragus oreotragus. Next base: position 105,858 of record SJYX01005837.1, on the reverse strand, counting down.
CTCTAGCCACACCTGACTGCTCCTTTCTGAATTTATGGCTCAAATGAACCTCAGCCATATCTATCACACCACGATTCGACTGCTACCACCTGTGTGAGGTCTTGACTACTCTCTCCCAGAACTCTGAAAAATTATATCTCCTTCTATATCTCTGAAATCTTACATAGTGATTTAAACTAGGTATGTAGGTATATATTCCATGAATAATAAATGTATTTGACTAAGGTTAGTATGCCAATTAATGTCAGCTTGAAAAAAAAAATTCTTGATTTTGTCCCTGGCTAAAGAGTCGGACACGACTGAGCGACTGAACTGCACTGACTGATGTGTCTCATTTTAGACTTCTCAGGTGACTCAGTGGTACAGAACCTGCCTGACGATTCAGGAGACACAGGTTTGATCCCTGGGTCAGGAAGATCCCTGGAGAAGGAAATGGCAGCACATCCTAGTGCCCTTGCCTGGGAAATCCCATGGACAGAGGAGTCTGGCGGGCTATAGTCCATGGGGTTGCAAAGAATCGGACTTGATTGAATGACTAAATAACATGATCCTCATTGCTAAAGTGAGAGATCTGGCTGTTGGCAGACCATATTAAAAGTAAATTCTTATTTTAAACATTTTTGCATTTCATACTAAATAGCCAAGGTCATGAAATAGCCTTATGATAGAGGGTGGTGGAATATGCTTGTTAACACTTCTTTCTAGGGGAATAAATATTTCCTAACAGATAATTATTCATTGCTTGAAAGTTTCCCTTGCTTACATATTAACTCCCAGCATTCCATCCCAAAGAATAAGATGAGCCACATTATTACTATCTTTTCAGTAGCTGCTCTAGTGAACCGTTTACTATACCTAAGTCACAATCTTGTCTTCTAGGTTCGAAACACAATTAACTTCTGGCTCTTTGGGGAGAGCAGATAAATAAATAAATAAACCTGTTCCCCATGTAATTATCCTACTCAAAAAGTCAGACTCTTCTACCCTTTACACATAGGTCAACTGGAATAATTATTAGTAGTAATGCTTGATATTATGTATTTTAATGCCTTTCCCTCATGAGATCAAATTGCTTTACACATATTATCTCATTAATCCCTACTCCAATTTTTGTGAAATAGAAAGAAGTGGGCTCTTTTTTTATGCTTCTATTAAAGTGTGATTCCTGCTCTCAGATGTAACAACTCAAGCCCAAAGAGGTTAAGCAACTGGCTCAAGGTCATAGACTATGTCAGCTGCTGATTTAGATTTTTTTTTTTCAAACTCCTATATTTCCTTCTCTAAACCACAGTGCCTTCAGAAGCGGTCCCTTCAGGCTTCATTGTAAAGTATACTGACCCATATCAGTGTGGAATTTTATTAAGTGACACAAGGTTAAGCCCTTTACAAAAGAGGCCTGAGTCAACAGGGAATGCATTGCTTTTCTGTTTTGGCTGAGGTCTTTTCCATATGAATGAACTGTCAGAAAATTTCATGATTCATTGTTCTTTCGGTTTTACAAATGGCATTCTCCTGTTTGCTGATGAGTGGTGAACACACAAATTTTGCTCAGCAATAGTTAGTAATAAGCAACTAGATCTTACTGTCAGCAGTGTTAATTTCTTTCTAAATGCTTTACTATACTACCCTAATGCTCTGCGACTTTGATGCTAAGGATGTAAATGAAAGGGAACAGAATCCAAGCTGTTTGAATCTTCTAAATCAACAGCAAACATTATTTGAATGTTACACTGAACAGCTGTAATACTAGTGTAACTTTTCAGCCCTGGGGCTGAAGCCATTAAGCCTAAAGAATGACAGTTCTAAGCCAAAACAGTATTTTGAAAGGCATATCACTGTCAGTTTGTTTCGAAAAGTAATTCTTACTCTGATAAAATTTAATACAAATTTATAAAAGAATTAAGCTCCCATCTGTAATGGAGAAATCAAGGACAGGCATACTGTAGGGATATTTTTTCTGGACCCCAAAATTTGATATTTAGTTAAAACCAACATGAAACCAGAACATTTAAGGGATAATAAGGTAACATTGCTTGAATATGGCTTCAGTCAAAGGTTAGGTGAAATATAAGATGGACAAGCCTCTCAACATGGAGTGTGTTTCTCAGCATTGTATCTATAGGAAAGCGTCCCAAAGTCTCTCATTCTACTCCACACAATCTTTGACTCCTTGGGTAATTAATTCTTTTCACTGAAATATTCCGTCCATGCCCTGCTATATATTTTTGCCTACATCTATAACTCCTGGAGAGTAACAGAATAAAGGGGCATCCCAATGGTGGGAGCCACTCTTTAAAGATAAATATCTCCTCTGTTTTATGTTTTGTTTAAACTGGAAAAGAACAGCCTAACAAAGCCTGCACAGCATCAGTGTTTAACATCAAGTTGTTTTGCTATTTACAAACAAACAAACATGTGGAAGAAGGAAAAAAAACCATGCATAGCAGAAACTACGATTCTTGTGTGCCTGCCTCTTACCAACTGGCTTAAAATCTTTATAAAAGTATGTATTTTTGCTACTTCAAAGCTTCAAACAAATTGTAAGTAGATTGTAATGAACTACTGAAATATGAAATATTTAATGGAAATATCATCTGACCCTAAAACGCTATATCATATGTTTGTGAAATTTAATACATGGTTGTTGTTGTCTAGCTGCTAAGTTGTGTCCAACTCTTTTGCAGCCCCATGGACTGTAGCCTGCTAGGCTTCTCTGTCCGTGGAATTTCCCAGGCAAGAATACTGGAATGGGTTGCCATTTGTTTCTCCAGGGAATCTCCCTGACTGAGGGATCAAACCTATATCTCCTGCATGGGCAGGTGTGTTCTTTAACACTGAGCCAGCAGGGAAGCCCCTAACACATGGTAGGCTTAAAAAAAAAAAAAAAAAGTCTAGGGATTATAGGAAAAGAATATGAAAATTCAATTAAGACATGTTAAAATTTTATTAGTAGACAATTTTCATTTAGAGTCTCCTGATATTTTTCTGATCTCTCTATATATTTTTACTGTAATGAGTTGTTTTTTTATAACTGTCCTAAAAGTTCAATCAAGTATTCATTATTTCCTTTGTTTTTTAAGTTCCATCTTTCCATTACCTAATGATCCTGATGTAACTTTCTGAAGTTTTATTGTGATAGATGAAAATGATTTCCAGATTAAAGATAACCAATTCTTCATCAGGAGTTGTGAATTATAGTGGTTAAGGGCATCACCAACTTGGAGGACATGTGCATTCATGCTAAGTTGATTTAGTCATGTTCAACTCTGCAACTCTATGTCCATGGGATTCTCCAGGCAAGAATACTGGAGTGGTTTGCTGTGCCCTCCTCCACAGGATCTTCTCAGCCCAGGAATTGAACTCACATCTCTTTTGTCTCCTGCATTGGCAAGTGGGTTCTTTATCACTAGCACTCCCTGGGAATTCCTGCATGGAAGACAGAGGCGTGCTACAAACCACACTGTGCCTATTTTCTCATTTGTGCAATGGGAATAATAGTCATACTTATGTCACAGAGCTGTTGTAGGAATTAAATTAGTTTGTCTCAGGCAAGTACTCTATACTTGACACATTTTAAGCCTCATATGTTTTCCCCTTTATTTGTAACATTATCATCACCATTTTTCAAGCTTTCTTTTTTATAATTAGCCTCTTTCTATTTATTTAAAGCTTTATTTTTGAAACAATTTACTTAGTTCTTTAAGTGTATATTTGTAGTGGAGTGAGCATTGGACTGGGAGTCAGGAAAAATATATACTTTGTACTAGTCTTGAATGTCACTTATTTGTTATGTTTACTTGGGAATTTCATTTTGTCACTTCAGATTTTTAATTTCCTTTCTTAGAAGAACATTAGGATGTTAACCTACATTAATAGTCGAGTCATCTACATATCAATCTGTAAATTAAAAGTCAAATAAAGGACCAGTAGAATCAGTGGTCAAGTTTTTATTTTATCAAGGAAGCACATTATAAAATAAACCATACTACACTATCCCTGCTGCTGCTGCTGCTGCTAAGTCACTTCAGTCGTGTCCGACTCTGTGCAGCCCCATAGATGGCAGCCCATTAGGCTCCTCTGTCCCTGGGATTCTCCAGGCAAGAACACTGGAGTGTGTTGCCATTTCCTTCTCCAGTGCGTAAAAGTGAAAATGAAAGTGAAGCTGCTCAGTCGTGCCCAACTCTTGGCGACCCCATGGACTGCAGCCTACCAAGCTGNGCTCCTCTGTCCCTGGGATTCTCCAGGCAAGAACACTGGAGTGTGTTGCCATTTCCTTCTCCAGTGCGTAAAAGTGAAAATTAAAGTGAAGCTGCTCAGTCGTGCCCAACTCTTGGCGACCCCATGGACTGCAGCCTACCAGGCTGCTCTGTCCATGGGATTTTCCAGGCAAGAGGACTGGAGTGGGGTGCCTATATACACTGCTGCTGCTGCTGCTGCACTTCAGTCATGTCTGACTCTGTGCGACCCCATATACAGCAGCCCACCAAGCTGCTCCGTCCGTGGGATTTTCCAGGCAAGAACACTGGAGTGGGGTGCCATTGCCTAGGCTTCCATTAAAAAGAAATTTTTCACACCACAAAAGGAAGAAAGATGTAATCTTAAGGAGAAGTATTTTTATTACATAAATTTAACTTTATGAAAAACTTATGTGATGGTATAATAGAATGGAAATATTTTAGTATTAATTTCAGCTGAGGACAATTGATGCCACATTACAGGTTGAGTTATGAGACCACCATGAAGGATTTGAAGAATTTATGGAGACCAGTTTTCTGAATCTAAACATTCTCAGCACTTTGCAAGAATGAAAACATTACAAGTGGAGATAAGGGGATTTGGGGAAGATGCTATGCTGTTAAGTCCCATCCCACGTCCTTGTGGGAGGCTTTTGAGAATGTGGACTGTCTGACTCCTATTTCAAACATTGAGAAAATACTCATTTGAACCCTTTAGAGTTTGAAATGTGTACCCTGGAGCTTGGGAATCTTAATGTACTACTAACTAGAATGCCTGAGCCATCAAAAACACAAAAACAAAAACAAAAAACAAACAAAAAAAGCACAAGTGTGTGATGTCCTACAGTATGCATATGCATCCCTCAAAAAATAATGGGAATATTCATCCCTCAAAAAGTAAGGTATACTGCTTTCCCATGGACCAGATACAGACTATATACACAGCACAGATATGAAAAAGAAGGAACATAGTGCCATCTTAAGTCCTGCCCAGAAGACTGTCTATAACTCCAACATCCTGTGGTAGTAAGTAAGGTAAGAGGCTGAAGAAAGAGCTAAAGGATCAGGAGGTGACAGTTTGCTGTCATCGAGGGAACCACAGGCAAAACCTTGTTAGGGATGGGAGTGTCTCAGCTAATCTATGCTATTCTCCATTAAATAAAGGAGTCAGTTTAGATGCCTGGCTTGTCCAGAGAACATGACTCCAGTCCATGAATCATGGCAGATTTAATAAGAAAGAACTTTTCTTCCCTTTCCTCTTTCCCTCCTTCTACCCATAGGAGTTAGAAAATAATAAGCAAATTGGTGGAAGAACAAGTAAGGCGTGGGAGAATAAAATGCCAGTCACGCTCTACTCTCTCCTGTTCCCTCAGTGCAGGTGCCTAGCATGAGTTAGACCCTAGACAGTAAATGGAAGAGGACCTCTCTTAGAATCACGTGTGAAATTTTTATTGCTACAAGTGTAGATAAAACTGTTGAACAAAGATTATTTCACTAACTGAAAAAATAGAAAATCATGGAACTTACCATAATTTCATCTATAGATTGGAAAATGATCAAGACTCAAAGTGAAAGTGAAAGTGAAGTCACTCAGTCGTGTCCGACTCTTTCTGACCCTCTGGACTGGAGCCTACCAGGTTCCTCCCTCCATGGGATTCTCCAGGCAAGAGTACTGGAGTGGGTTGCCATTTCCTTCTCCAGGGGATCTTCCCGACCCAGGGATCGAACCCAGGTCTCCCACATGCCAGGCAGATGCTTTAACCTCTGAGCCACCAGGGAAGCCAAGACTCAAAGAGCAAATGTTAAAAGAATAAGAGTTAAAAATAAAATGGCTTAAAATATCTTGTAAGTCATCCATTTCAATATAACTGTTACTCTCATTGGTTGGTTACTTTTAAAAAATTTTTTAGATTCTGCTGCCAGCTCTTACAGTTGAATATTAGTGAACTAGACTGGATTTGTGATCTCTTCCCCAGACAGGAGAAAATGTGGACTACACATTGTAAATTTTAATTCATCTTTCAAGACTAAACTGTTGCTGTTTAGCCTTTTATTAGATAGCTGAAGAGTAACAACAGTACAGATAATTTCTATTGAGAAACATAGTAACTTATCTGTATGAAAGTGGAAATGCTGTTCAGTCCTTTTTGACTCTTTGCAACTTCATGGACTGTGGCTCACCAGGCTCCTTTGTCCAGGGGATTCTCCAGGCAAGGTTCCTGGAATGAGTAGTCATTCCCTTCTCCATCAATATATATATAAATATATGTCTAGCCAGAGTACCTTTTGTAAAACTCACCTTAGTGTTTATTTGCAAGTTCTCCTAAAATTTTGAGTGTCATTAGAGAAATCATTTCAATTTTGCGTGACAGGAGAGAAGATGGTTTGGGGTAAGGAAGTTATGCTTACCCCTGATGGGTTCTTAGGTTAGCCTAAGAATTAGCAGAGAAAATTGACATTAGTTAAATGACTACTATGTCCCTGGAGGTATGCTAAGTGCTTCACATATGAAATTTAAGGTAATCCTCACAAGGAACTCTGGGAATGAGAATGCTTAACCTGATTAATAAAACAAGTGAGAAAATGAATGCTAATATATTTAACATTCTCAAGGTCATAGAGTTCTGAGTGGCAAACTAGAATTTTAAGTCTTAAAGTCAAATTTTAACCTACTCCAAAGTTTGCTCCCTTTTCACTATATCCTCTGAAAACGTCCATATATATATATATTTTTATAAAAGGTTAAATGGATGTTGAAAAGGTGTCTTCCTTGAATAAACCATTTCATCTAACCGAAGCACTGGTTTCATGATATTTTATTCTAGTATTTTGACCTCTGGTAGCTTCCCTTGTGGCTCAGATGGTAAAGAATCTGCCCGCAATGTGGAAGACCCAGAGATTCAGTCCCTGGATTGGGAAGATCCTCTGGAGAAGGGAATGGCTACCCACTCCAATATTCTCAACTGGAGAATTCTGTGGACAGAGGAGCCTGGTGGGCTACAGTCCATGGAGTCACAAAGAGTCAGACATGACTACGCATTTTGACTTCTAGCTTTACATTTTGACCTCTAGCTTTAGACCTTCCAGAGATCTCAAGTCCTTCATACTTACTGCTGCTGCTGCCGCTAAGTCGCTTCAGTCGTGTCTGACTCTGTGCGACCCCAGAGACGGCAGCCCACCAGGCTCCCTTGTCCCTGGGATTCTCCAGGCAAGAACACTGGAGTGGTTGCCATTTCCTTCTCCAATGCATGAAAGTGAAAAGTGAAAGTGAAGTCGCTCAGTCGTGTCCGACTCTTAGCGACCCCATGGACTGCAGCCCACCAGGCTCCTCTGTCCATGGGATTTTCCAGGCAAGAGTACTGGAGTGGGGTGCCATTGCCTTCTAGCAGGTATTTAAACAATGACTGTGAAAAAAAATGTGTGTACACCTATGTTTAGACTAAATTTTTAGACTGTTGTTGTTGTTTAGTTGCTAAGTCCTGTCCAGTTCTGTGACCCCATGGACTGTACCTCACTAGGCTCTGTCCATGGGGTTTCCCAGGCAAGAATACTGAAGTGTAGGTTACCATTTCCTTCTCTCGTGGATCTTTCAGACCCAGGGGTTGAACTTGTGTCTCTTGCACTGGCAGGCAGATTTTTTTTTTTTTTTTTACCGAGTCACCACTTTTTAAGAGAGTGACTGCATCATCCCAAGGCTTAGCACAATGTCTGGAACCTAGTAGATACTCCATAAATATTTCTTAATTTTAGAAATAAAAGACTGAACAATGCCTTCATCCATTCGCTCGTTTAATACACATTTACTAAGGACCTACTAAGTTCCAAGCACTAGGGATTCCATCAATAGGAAGTTTGCTAGACATGATTCCTGCCAAATGGACTCTGTGGTCTAGTAAGGAAAAATTAGAATGAAGCACAAATAATAAAGGATGGTGCATGCTCCTAGTGCAAAGACTGTGAATGCTGTGGGAGCACCTAGCAGGGGTTTTTAGCGTGGTCTGGGTGCTTGTGAGTAGGGAGAGTGTGATGTGGTCAGGGTTGTTTTCTTCTGCAGTTTGAATGTAATATAGGATAAGACAGCATTGATTATGTTATTTATTTAATAGGCAAAAACGGTATAAAATTCCTTAAGATGCTATTCACTAAAGTAGGATCAAACAAGTTTCATCTAGAAAGAAAAGCAGATGGTTGTAGATTTGTTCAAGTGGTAGACAAGAAAGGAAACTTTGACTGAAAAGCTATGACTCAGTTGTCAGAAAACCTATTGGCCTTTCCTCAGACCATGCCCTTTCAAGACTTTGCGTCTTTGCTGACCTGTTACCTTGGGAAGAGTTGCCCCCTACTTCCAAGTCCCTAGCTCAGGCACTTGTCCTATATGAAGTCAGTCTTTTCTGACATCTCTACAAAGAGCTATTGTCTCCTCCTTTACTGCATCTTGTACCTTTATTTTAGCACCTAGTACACTGAGCTGAAACTGTTGGTTTGCATTCTTCTTTTAATTTAAGAATTTTGCTTCTTGAAAGTGGCAGTCACTTTCTTTTCCATCTTTCTGTCTCTAATACCACAAGTACTGCTTGTTTTACAGTAATTTTCATTTTAAATGTATGATGAAATTTTTCGATGTAAAGCATCCCCGGTGAAAGTTGAGATTATATATGGCTTATCCAACTGTGGTGCTGCTGCTGGTGCTAAGTCACTTCAGTCGTGTCCGACTCTGTGTGACCCCATAGACGGCAGCCCACCAGGCTCCCCCATCCCTGGGATTCTCCAGGCAAGAATACTGGAGTGGGCTGCCATTTCCTTCTCCAATGCATGAAAGAGAAAAGTGAAAGTGAAGTCTCTCAGTCTGTCCGACTGTTAGCGACTCCATGGACTGCAGCCCACCAGGCTACTCCGTCCATTGGATTTTCCAGGCAAGAGTACTGGAGTGGGGTGCCATTGGTGGCTCAGAGGTTAAAGCGTCTGCCTGCAATGCGGGAGACCTGGGTTCGATCCCTGGGTCAGGAAGATCCCCTGGAGAAGAAAATGGCAACCCACTCCAGTATTCTTGCCTGGAGAATCCCATGGACAGAGGAGCCTGGTGGGCTACAGTCCATGGGGTCGCAAAGAGTCGGGCACTACTGAGCGACTTCACTTTCACTTTCACTATCCAACTGTCTCACCTACATTAGAATCAGACATGGGATGTTTGAGTTATGGAGTTTTCCACATCTTTATTTGGCTATTTGAGACCATGCATATAAAAGTTGCATCTGAACAATTTTTGAAGCATTGCTGCATACAAATGGTTAATAACATAGATCCTTAGACTGCTGGCATCTGATTCTAAGCTTTGTCCCTTCAGACTTCTCTCTGCTCTGGCTTCTTCATTTATATAGTGGATATAAAATTTGAGTCTAATAAGATGTTGATCATTAAATGGTAGGAAGAAAATACATAGAAATTGTTTTGCATAGTCCTTTAACTAAAGTGAGTTTCAAAACTTCTCAATGAGTGTGAAAAATCATGATTCGCATTGTATAGTTGAATGTTTATAAAGCTTAGTGTAACAACTTTTATGGGTTAGGTTTTCCAGAAGCAGAAGCTAAAGTAAAGTTTATTGTGAGGGAGAAAGATATTTATTAGATTCTCACCTGTAATAGGAAGGAGAAAAAAGCAATTTGGTGCAGAAGAAGAAAGTGAGCTTACAGTACAAGCCAGTATAGTGTCCGCTGCTCTGGAAGGGAGCTCGGAAGTGAATGTTGTGAGGCAGAGGGTCTGGCTTTGGGCAGAGCTGTACAACTCCTTTGCCCCACCTCACTTGGGACCAGATGTCCCTGATCCTGGAATGGAGAGCAAGGCCTTGAGCAAGTGGCTTTTTGCAGCAGGCCGTGAAGTTGCTGACAGCTGGATGTTGTCTGCCACCCTCATTTCCTGCAGCCTATCTTGAAGGATCCCAGAAACTAGTATTAGCACATTTCTATAGCTCTAGCGGAGGACCCTATATACCGTACTGTGAATGAAAGAAACATTGCACTTTAAATAATGAATTTCAGAACTTTTTCAATTCGTTGAAAGAAAATGCTAATAATTTATTCACTATTTTTCCTGGTATTTCTATCTTCAGAGACTTGTCTCTATAAAAATCTTTTCCAAATAGATTTGGAAGAAGTAACAATATTGAAAACATTAATGTGTTTTTCAACGTTTATTACTACAAGAGGGCTTCACTGGTGGCTCAGGTGGTAAAGAATCCACCTGAAATGCGGGAGGCCTAAATTCAATCCTGGGTTGGGAAGATGCCCTGGAGAAGGGAACGGCTACCTACTCCAGTATTCTTGAGAATCCCATGGACAGAGGAGTCCATGGGGTTGCAGAGTCAGACATGACTGAGTATGTTTTTCAACGTTTATTACTACAAGAGGGCTTCACTGGTGGCTCAGGTGGTAAAGAATCCACCTGAAATGCGGGAGGCCTAAATTCAATCCTGGGTTGGGAAGATGCCCTGGAGAAGGGAACGGCTACCTACTCCAGTATTCTTGAGAATCCCATGGACAGAGGAGTCCATGGGGTTGCAGAGTCAGACATGACTGAGTGACTAAGCACACTCTACCTGTGATGACATATGAAAGATGTTCAGTGAACAAGTATCCAAATAGAAATTAGCTTTTTATTTCACTTATTTTGCTTGCTCCCCCCACCCCCAGATCCATTTTCATGTTTCTTCCCTTCACTTTTCGTTTGTTTTGCTTCTTTCCTTCCTTCCTTTGTCTCCCACACCCATTGTTATTCTATCTTGCTTAGTTTCCAAGTTCTACAATTTTCTTCAGTTTATTTTCTCATAGAAACAAATATCAGAATGTCTCATTTTTGTTCCTAAGTTATACTGGCTTGCAGGAAAATTCTATTTATATTTTAATTTTCTTCATTTACTGTTGAAGTTTGTCATGGTCCTGCTTTAAGTGACCTTGGGGTTTCTAGTAACTGAATTTGTTGCCAGGTTCCCTTCAAAAGCAGCAGACATTTATTTTGGCCCAAAAATAAACAAAAGAAAAATTATATACACAGAAAATAACAGGTTTTAGGACCAAATCCTTTTCGACATTGTAGTGGTTTTGGGAAAGTTCAGAGTAAATTATTCAAGGTTACTTTCTACTTGGATCTAACTTCTTTTTTTTTATATATAGTCCAGCTTTTTAGTAATTTTTCTATAAACAGTGTCCAAAAGTATATTTTTAAAGGCTCTATTTGAATGTATGGTTTTGATTGGATTGCATAGATTAAATCTAGAAAATATTCTTTAGAATACAAATATCATGAAAATGATTGCATTACCCCCAGAGGCTAAATATTTTTTTTTTTAATACTTGCAAACTGAAAGTAAATTGCAAGCACATTCTTACCCTGATTTCAATGCTCTTCTCTGAAAACATAGTATTTAGTGTATTTCTTTTGCAAATCAACATATGGGGCTCAATTTATAAATATTTTTCTTTAAAACTTAAATCATAGAGGTTAAAAAANAATATTCTTTAGAATACAAATATCATGAAAATGATTGCATTACCCCCAGAGGCTAAATATTTTTTTTTTTTAATACTTGCAACTGAAAGTAAATTGCAAGCACATTCTTACCCTGATTTCAATGCTCTTCTCTGAAAACATAGTATTTAATGTATTTCTTTTGCAAATCAACATATGGGGCTCAATTTATAAATATTTTTCTTTAAAACTTAAATCATAGAGGTTAAAAAAAAAAAGGAAATGTATAAAACCCCTTTCTCCCAAAAGAGCTGCATAATATTGCCCCTTGAAACATTGGGCTACAAGAAACATTTGCATTTAGTAAGCTGCTTTATTTACAGGTACAGAACTGCAACCTTTCATCCTCGTCTAGTAGTTTATTTTAAATCTAGAAGATTTACAAAACAAAAGTAAGAGAAACATGTGTTAAGCAATAAATAAATACTGCTAGTGAGCTTCTGTATTCTTTTAGCATTACACTATTTTCATCATTTTGACACAAAGATGTGTTTTGCAGGGAGGAAAAGCACATTTTGAAATAACTAGTTAAGAAAGGGTTGAAAAACTGGTAACAAAAAGAAGGGAAATGGTTTAGATTTCCTTTATACTTAAGGTCATATACAGGTCATGTTTAACACAGATTCCATTTTCATGTATTTTAATAAAATCTCTATAGGAAATTCAAATAACAGGTGTGGAGAGAATTTGATCTAAAGGAGCAAAACTAAGTTAAGTGTCACTTTAACATTAACCTTCTAGTGATAAATAAGCAAACAGAAGAAAAAAACTTCTCCTACAAATCAAAAAGCAGAAATATTTGCTCCCTAGCTATTCATGTGAGAGAAATATTTGATAGTGTTGGCCTTGTAACAAGATGTCCTAGGCTTGGCATACACCAAAGGTTGTAAATTAAAAACCAATGCATATATTTTATTTAGGAACACTTAGTGGCACAGTGGTAAAGAATCCACCTGCCAATGCAGGAGCTGTGGGTCTGATTCCTGGGTTGGAAAGATCCCCTGGAAGAAAAAAATGGCAACCCACTCCAGTATTCTTGCTGGAGAATCCCATGGACAGAGAAACCTGGCAGGCCAAGTCCACGGAGTCACCAAGAGTCGTACATGTCTGAGCACGCACGTCCATACGTGTCCAGAGTAACTGAGGGGAAAGAGTTACACATGTAAGATTGTCTTATCCTTGAAATTTTTTGAAAATCATGAGGCAGGAATTGAAGTACTGATGACTATTCATTTCTTCTGTTTCTTTTCATACTTTCTCAGAGAGATGATATCTACTCTTTTAAAGCTTTGCTGTTATTCTTGGATTAAAATGCTGGGTCGGGGTCTTGCTTAGAAAGCTGCCTCCTGTCCTCATACCTATTTAAGACACATATTGTATCTCTATGTATAATATCTTATTATGCCAGAAAGAGCATACTTGCAGCTTCAAGCACAATGTCAGGCTTCAAGGATGAAATGGCTCACATTTTACTTAGACATAGTATTAAGAATCAGCTCCCTATCCCCACCCCCATGGGTGTTATTCTGCTTCTTTCTCTAATTTACACAACTATTTTCTTTTGCATCTTGTAAAATGTAAAACAATTCAAAAGAGGTTCTAAGTGAACAGCAGAACTTCTGCAGCTCAACAGCTGAGTATTACATACATGAGTCAGTATGTAATAATTCTCCTGAATATATAGATAGACCATTATGGGACTTGTTAAGGTTTGTGTCAGGTCCCTGTAATAATTACTGAAGGCCTAATTCAGACCAGCTTTCCTCCACAAAATTAAATAAAGGGGTGCTGGATATACCATGCATCGGAGAGATTAGTCAATTCTCTTTGCACAGCAGTGACCTTTGTATCCCCTCTATTAATGAGTGGGAAAGATTTAACTTCACTGCATGTGCCCTTGTAGTTTCCGGCCATTATTTAAATCATGTCAAAATGAGTTCAGTAACTCTTCAGTCATTTTTAACCTCACCTGTTCCTCAATCAAGCATTTCAAGCCCACCTTTTCTTTTTCTTTTTCTTTTTTTTTTTTAAGTCAAACCAAGATAGCTACTTGGAGTTTCTAGCATGCATAATTCTGTAAGAGTCTTGGAACTTCACATCATTTGAAGTTCAGTAAAATACCTATACTGCTTGTCAGCTAGGAAGTGAATATATACACTGATACTTGCCATGGAGGTCACAGTGTGTCTAGTATTTTGTGATTTAATTGCATGCTGAATGTAGGCTCGAATCTGTTAGGAAAAAAGATGAATGCAGACTTATGAGGTAATCTTTTACCCTCCACATTATATTTCACTTAAGTGGTTAGTCAACATGCAGCCTTAATTGACAGTCAAATTAGAACTCTGTTGACTGTAGTTAAATGCATATTGCCTAATTGTATAATTCACATAATACTTCATGCAAAATTCAAGGTATAAATACACTTCCTAAGGGTGGAATTGCTGAGCATAAATCAGTGACTTTTTTGATCTTAAAAAGTCCATGTATTCATTGACTTGTGACTTCATGGGTCAGTTAATTACTATATTTCAGAAATAATTAGGTTAATGGACATACAAGCACTAGAACAGATATGGAACCCCTTATTATTTTATTGATATACAATTGATTTATATTAGTTTCAAGTGTACAACATGATTCAATATTTATACATGATTGAATGATCACCACTATAAGTCTACTTACCATCTATTACCACTCAAATTTATATGTATATTTTTACTCTATTCTCTGTGCTGTATATGACATCCCTGACATTTATTTTACAACTGGAAGTTTGTACCGCTTAATCTGCTTTGTTTATTTCACTCATCTTCCTACCCTCTTCTCTGCCAACCACTAGTTTGTTCTCAGAATATTAGTCTTTTGTTTTATTGTATTTGTCCTTTCGTTTTTTAGATTCTACATACAAGTGAAAATATACATGGTATTTGCCTTTCTCTATCTGACTTATTTCACTCAGCATAATATCCTTTAGGCCTGTGCATGTCTACACAAATGGCAAGACCTTATTTTTATGGCTTAAGGCAATGGCAACCCACTCCAGTACTCTTGCCTGGAGAATCCCATGGACGGAGGAGCCTGGTGTGCTGCTGTCTCTGGGGTCACACAGAGTTGGACACGACTGAAGTGACTTAGCAGCAGCAGCAGCAGCAGCAGCAGCAGCAGCAATATTCCATTGTATATGTGCATGTATATGTATGTGTGTATATAGGTATATACACCACATCCTTATTCACTCATCTATTGATAGTCATTTAGGTGGCATCCACATCTTGGCTGTTAAACAGCAATGAAAAACAGGGTACATTTATCTCTTTGAATTAGTGTTTTCTTTTTTTTTTCAGGTAAATGGGAGTCTAATTGTTGAATTGTATGGTAGTTTTATTTTTACTGTTTTGAAGAAAGCCCATACTGTTTGCATAGTGGCTATACCAGTTTAAATTCTCACCGGCAATAAACCAGGGTTCCCTTTTCCTTATATTCATGTAAACACCTGTTATTTTTGTCTTTTTGGTAATTATTAAGCCATTCTGATGGGCTTCCCTGGTGGCTCAGACAATAAAGAATCCACCTACAATGCAGGAGACCTGGGTTCAATCCCTAGGTTGGGAAAATTCCCATGGAGGAGAGCATGGTAACACATTCCAATATTCTTGCCTGGAAAATCCCCATGGCCAGAGTAGCCTGGCAGGCTATATTCCATGTTGTCACAAAGAGTCAGATACAACTGAGTGGCTAAGCATACACATACATGCCATTCTGACAGATGTGAAGTGAAATCTCATTGTGATTTTGATTCACATTTCCCTCATGATTAGTGATTTTGAACATTTTTATATGCCTGTTGGACAAGTACATATCTTCTTTGGAAAAATATCTACTTGGATCTGCTGCCCACGTTTTTTCATTTCAAACCAACTTATGATAATATAGATACTTCATTTCAAATTCAAAATAATGTTAATGTCTTACAAAAGTCAAGAAAATTCCTTAGTGTAACCCAAACTACAATATGATAATATAAATTTACTTCTTATTTCTATATATCTATTTAGTACTGTCCCTATTTTAAAACATAATACTGTGGGATCCATTGGATAAAGTAATAATAATGTATTTACAATGATTTTCTTTTTAACCATTTGTGAAATACACTTAATTTAAAATGTTGTATTAATTTCTGGTATATAGCAAGGGAGTTCAGTTTTATATATATATACATACACATACACATTTATATGTTTGTGTGTATATATGCACATATATATATATATACACGTGTATATGTTCTAAGATTCTTTTCCATTATAGATTATTACAAGATATTGACTGTAATTTCCCCACGCTATACAGTAGGTCCTTGTCTTATCTGTTTTATATCTAGTAGTGGGTATTTGTTGACCCTAAACTCGTAATTTATCTCTCTGCTGCCCACCCTGCTATCCCCTTCGGTAACCATAAGTTCGTTTCCTATGTCTGTTACTCGATTTTTGTTTTGTAAATGAATTCATTTGTATCGTTCTTTTAGATTTCACATAATTCTGTTCAGTTCAGTTGCTCAGTTGTGTCTGACTCTTTGCGACCCTGTGGACTGCAGCACGCCAGGCCTCCCTGCCCATCACCAACTCCCAGAATTTACTCAAATTCATGTCCATTGAGTCAGCAATGCCATCCAACCATCTCAATCTCTGTCGTCCCCTTCTTCTCCCGCCTTCAATCTTTCCCAGCATCAGGGTTTTTCTCATCAGGTGGCCAGAGTATTGGAGCTTCAGCATCAGTCCTTCCAAAGAATATTCAGGACTGATTTCCTTTAGGATGGACTGGTTGGATCTCCTTGCAGCCCCAGGGACTCTCAACAGTCTTCTCCAACACACACAGTTCAAAAGTATCNCATCAGGTGGCCAGAGTATTGGAGCTTCAGCATCAGTCCTTCCAAAGAATATTCAGGACTGATTTCCTTTAGGATGGACTGGTTGGATCTCCTTGCAGCCCCAGGGACTCTCAACAGTCTTCTCCAACACACACAGTTCAAAAGTATCAATTCTTTGGTGCTCAGCTTTCTTTATAGACCAACTCACATCCGTACATGACTACTGGAAAACCATAGCTTTGACTAGATGGACCTTTGTTGGTAAAGTAACATATCTGCTTTTTAATGTGCTATCTAGATTGGTCATAACTTCCACATAATAAGTGATATTATATGATATTTATCTGACTTCACTTACTAAAATAATGTCTAGGTCCATTCATATTGCTTCAGATGGCATCATTTCATTCTTTTTATGTCTGAGTAATATTCCATTGTGTATATATATTCTACATCTTTATCCGTTCATCTGTTGATGGATATTTAGATCGCTGCCATGTCTCAGCTATTATAAGCAATGCTGCTATAAACATTCAGGTGTGTGTATCTTTTAGAATTAGCTTTTCTCCAGATATATACCTGTATCTTATTTTTAACTGTTTAGTTTTTTAAGCAACTGCTCTCCATAGTTACTGTACCAACTTACATTCCTGTCAACAGTGCAGAAGGGTGCTCTCTCCAGCATTTATTATTTGTAGACTTTCACTGGTGTGAGGTGCTACCTCATTGTAGTTTTGAACCACACTGTAGTATTGATTTGTGTTTCTCTATCAATTAATGACATTATGCATCTTTTCACGTAACTGGTCATTTGTATGTATTCTTGGAATAAATGTGTATTTAGGTCTTATGCCCATTTTCTTAATTTATATATATATATGTTTGCTATTAAGATGCATGAGCTGTCTGTATATTTTGGAAATTAATCCCTTACCAGTAGCATCATTTACAAATGCTTTCTACCAGTCAGTGTGTTGTCTATTGGTTTTATGGGGTTTTTTTGCTGTTAAAAAGCTTTTGAGTTTAATTAGTTCCTATTTGTTATTTTTTTCTTTTACTCTAGGGAATAGGTTCAAAGAAACATTGCTGTAATTTATGTCAAAATGTGTTCTGCTTATGTTTTTCTCTAGGAGCTTTGTAGTATTTAATCTTATATTTGATCCATTTTGAGTTTGTTTTTCTCTGTCATGTTAGAGAATGTTCTAATTTCTCTCTTCTTCATATAGCTGTCCAGTTTCCCCAGCAGCATCACTTACTGAAGAAACTGTCTTTTCTCCAATGTATAATCTTGCCTCCTTTGTCATAGGTTAACTGACCATTGGTGCATGGGTTTATTTCTGGGCTTTTCATCTGGTTTCATTGATCTGTATGCCTATCTATCTGTGTACCCATACCATACTGTTTTGATTACTGTACCTCTGCAGGATAATTTGGGATCAAAGAGAATGATTCTTCAACTTCTGTTCTTCTCAAGATAGTTTCTACTGCTCAGAGTATATATTTGTGTTTCTATACTAATTTTACAGTGTTTTGTTTTAGTTCTGTGAAAAATGCCATTGGTAATTTGATTGGGATTGCATTGAATCTGTAGATTGCCTTGAGTAGAATGGTCATTTTCACAATATTGATTCTTCCAATCCAAGAAAACAATGCATCTTTCCATCTATTTTTGTTGCCTTTGGTTTCTTTCTTCAGCATCTCATAGTTTTTGGAACTAAAGACTTTTGTCTCTGTAGGTAGGTTCATTCCTAGGTATTTTATTCTTTTTCATGCAGAGGTAAATGGGATTGTTTTCTTAATTTCTCTTTCTGATATTTAATTAAAGGTATATAGAAATGCAACAGATTTCTGTGTGTTAATTTTATATCCAGCAACTTTACCAATTCATTGATCTCTAATAGTTTTCTGGTAGCATTTTCAGGATTTCCTATGCATAGTATTAAATCATCTGCAAGCAGTGTCAGTTTCACTTCTCTTCCAATTTGAATTCCTTTCATTTCTTTTTCTCTGATTGCTGTGGCTATGCCTTATAAAACCTGTGTTGAATAAATTGGTGAGAGTGGACATTCTCGTCTTGGCCCTGATCTTAGAGGAAGCACTTTCAGCTTTTTACAAGGGAGTATGATGTTAGCTGTGGGTTTATCCTATACAGACTTTCTTATTTTGAGGTATGTCCTCTCTATGTTTACTTTTTGGACAGTTTTTTAGATCATAAATGGATTTCTAATTTTGTCAGAAGTTTTTTCTGCATCTATTGAGATGAGCATATTGTTTTTGTTATTAAATTTGTTAATGTGATGTATCATGTTGATTTTCTGTGTACTGAAAAATACATGTGTCCCTGGGATAAATCCCAATTTGATCATGGTATGTGATTCTTTTAATGCATTTTTGGAGTTGGATTGCTAGTATTTTGTTGAAGATTTATTTGTTCATCAGTGATACTGGCCTGCAACTTTCTTTTTTAATGATATCTTTGGTTTTGGTATCAGGGTGGTTGTGGTCTCATAGCCTAAGTTCAAAAAGATTTCTTTCTCTGCAATTCTTTGGAATAGCTTCAGAAAGGTACATTTTAATTCTTCTCTAGATTTTTGGTAGAATTCACCTGTGAAGCCATGACAGGTTTTTGGTTTTTGTCCTAGGCTTTTGTTGTTGGGAGTTTTGTAATTACTGATTCAATTTCAGCACTGGTTATTTGTCTGATTTTATTTTCTATTTGTTACTAGCTCAATCTTGAGAGATTGTACCTTTCTAGGAACTTGTCCATTTTTCTAAGTTGTCCATTTTGTTGGTGTATAACTGCTCATGGTAATCTTATAATATTTTGTGTTTCTGTAGTGTCAGTTACAACTTCTTTTTTCATTTGTGAATTTACTGATTTAGGCCCTCTTCCTTTTCTTCTTGATGCTGCCGCTGCTGCTAAGTTGCTTTAGTCGTGTCTGACTCTGTGCGACCCCGTAGACGGTAGCCCACCAGGCCCTGCCGTCCCTGGGATTCTCCAGGCAACAACACTGGAGTGGGTTGTCATTTCCTTCTCCAATGCATGAAAGTGAAAAGTGAAAGTGAAGTCGTTCAGTCATCCGACTCTTCGCAAACCCCATGGACTGCAGCCTACCAGGCTCCTCCATTCATGGGATTTTCCAGGCAAAAGTACTGGAGTGGGTTGCCATTTTCTTATCCGTTCTTCTTGATGATTGGCTAAAATGTTATCAGTATTTACCTTTTCAAAGAAGCAGCTCTTAGTTTTATTGATCTTTTCTGTTATTTTTTGTCTGTTTCATTTATTTATGTTTTTAGCTTTATAATTTCTTTCTACTAACTGAATTTTCTCTGTTCTACTCTAGTTGCTTTAGGTATAAGGATAGNGTTGCCATTTTCTTATCCGTTCTTCTTGATGATTGGCTAAAATGTTATCAGTATTTACCTTTTCAAAGAAGCAGCTCTTAGTTTTATTGATCTTTTCTGTTATTTTTTGTCTGTTTCATTTATTTATGTTTTTAGCTTTATAATTTCTTTCTACTAACTGAATTTTCTCTGTTCTACTCTAGTTGCTTTAGGTATAAGGATAGGTGGTTGATCTGAGATAAGCTTGTATCACTATAAACTTTACTCTTAAAACTGCTTTTGTTATGTCCCGTTGGTTTTGGATTTATTTTCATTTGTCTCTAGGTATTTTAGGATTTCTCCTTTGATTCCCAGTAGTGATCCATTTGTTGTTAAGTAACGTATTGCTTAGTCTCCATGTACATTATGTTTTCTGCAGTTTTATTTTTCTTGTAGTTGATTTCTAACCTCATAATATTGTGGTTGAAAAAGATACTTGATATTATATCAGTTTTCTGAAATTTACTGAGACTTGCTTTGTAGTTCAGCATGTGGTCTATCCTGGAGAATATTCCACATGTCACTGAAAAGAATGTGTATTCTGTTGCTTTTGGATGGAATACTTTATAAAAATGAGTTATGTCCATCAGGTCTAATGTGTCATTTAGGAGTTGTGATTCCTTATTAATAAGGAATTTATTTTAAATTGGATCCTTTCTTTAAAATTTTTATATTGAATTGTAATGAGTTCTTTATATATTTTGAATATTAACCCCTTATCAGAAATATCTTTACATTTAAGTATTTAATCAATTATCAGTTTATTTTTGTATAAAGTATTCAAAAATTGGATTTCCCTGGTGGCTCAGACAGTAAAGCATCTGTCTACAATGCTTGAGACCCAGGTTCAATCCCTGGATAGGGAAGATCCTCTGGAGAAGGAAATGGCAACCCACTGCAGTACTCTTGCCTAGGAAATCCCATGGACGGGGGAGCGTGGTAGGCTACAGCCCATGGGATTGTGAAATTGTCTGGTTTTATTCTTTTACATGTAGCTGTATAGATGTCCTAACATCATTTATTGAAGAGGCTGTTTTTTTTTTTTTTTTTTCTCCTTTGTGTATACTTGCCTCCTTATTTGTAGATTATGTTACCATATAAGGCTGGATTTACTTTTGGGTTCTGTATTCCATTCCATTGATCTATGTATACTGTTTTGATTACTACAGATTTGTAGTNGAGGCTGTTTTTTTTTTTTTTTTTCTCCTTTGTGTATACTTGCCTCCTTATTTGTAGATTATGTTACCATATAAGGCTGGATTTACTTTTGGGTTCTGTATTCCATTCCATTGATCTATGTATACTGTTTTGATTACTACAGATTTGTAGTATAGTTTGAGATTAAGGGATGTGATACATCCAGCTTTGTTATTTTTCAAGCAGGCTTTGGCTGTCCAGGGTATTTAATGCTTCCAAACAGATGGAATCAGTTCTTTCAGTGTTTTATAAATGCAACTACCTTTTGGGTTATTTTCCAAAGTTGCAAATAATTTTTTAGATGTTGATTTGAATAAATCTAAGGTTTTCTCTTTTTTTCTCCTTCTCTTGTCTTCAGTTGATTAACTCCATTTTCACTAAGGGACATTTAGCAAGTACTTTGAAACTATATTTATTTCAAAATTTTTTAACAGAGGAATATTGAATACATTAAAAAATTACTTAGCTTGGTTGCACTTGGTCTTTGTTGCTACAAGCATGCTTGCTCCAGTTGAGGAGAGCTGTGGCTCCTCTGTTGCAGTGCACAGGCTTTTCTCACTGTGGTCGCTTCTCTTGTGGCGCAGAGGCTCTAGGCACACGGGCTTTAATAGCGGTAGCAGGCAGGCTCAGTAGCTGCAGTGAGCAGGTTCTTCTATGGTGCATGGGCTTCCACAGTTACATCACATGGTCTCGTTAGTCGTTTGTGGGACCTAGAATGCACAGGCTCCAGTAGTTGTGGTCTCAGTGGTTGCTGCTCATGGACTCTAGAGCTTGGGTTCAGTAGTTGTGGTGCATGGGCTTAGTAGCTTTATGACATGTGTAATTCACGACCCAGATAATCATGATGGTGTGATCACTCACCAAGAGCCAGACATCCTGGAATGTGAAGTCAAGTGGGCCTTAGAAAGCATCACTACGAACAAAGCTAGTGGAGGTGATGGAATTCCAGTTGAGCTGTTTCAAATCCTGAAAGATGATGCTGTGAAAGTGCTGCACTCAATATGCCAGCAAATTTGGAAAACTCAGCAGTGGCCACAGGACTGGAAAAGGTCAGTTTTCATTCCAATCCCAAAGAAAGGCAATGCCAAAGAATGCTCAAACTACCGCACAATTGCACTCATCTCACAT
>SJYX01005837.1:54460-80849 GCA_006410675.1 Oreotragus oreotragus | reverse complement strand
GTCTAGTCAAGGCTATGGTTTTT
This sequence comes from Oreotragus oreotragus, assembly GCA_006410675.1. Taxonomy (NCBI): domain Eukaryota; kingdom Metazoa; phylum Chordata; class Mammalia; order Artiodactyla; family Bovidae; genus Oreotragus; species Oreotragus oreotragus. Next base: position 80,826 of record SJYX01005837.1, on the reverse strand, counting down.
CCAGTAGTCATGTATGGATGTGAGAGTTGGACTGTGAAGAAAGCTGTGGTGTTGGAGAAACCTCTTGAGAGTCCCTTGGACTGCAAGGAGATCCAACCAGTCCATTCTAAAGGAGATCAGCCCTGGGATTTCTTTGGAAGGAATGATGCTAAAGCTGAAACTCCAATACTTTGGCCACCTCATGCGAAGAGTTGACTCATTGGAAAAGACTTTGATGCTGGAAGGGATTGGGGGCAGGAGGAGAAGAGGACAACAGAGGATGAGATGGCTGGATGGCATCACTGACTCGATGGACGTGAGTCTGAGTGAACTCTGGGAGTTGGTGATGGACAGGGAGGCCTGGCGTGCTGTGATTCATTGGGTCGCAAAGAATCAGACACGACTGAGCATCTGAGGTGAACTGAATCTTTCTGAACCAGGGATTGCATCTGCCCTGCACTGGTAGGGGTGTTCTTATCCACAGTATCCCTAGGGAAGTCCCTAAAAAATACACTTTAAGTTATTGTTTTATAAATTAATTGAAATATAATTTTCAAAGAATTGTTGAATATTGTGTAATTGAATTTCTCATTCGAAAGGAAGACTCTCCTTTATAACAGCCTTATTATATGTTTACTCATCTTAATCTCCCAATTCATAGAAACATTTTTTTCTGGATAGTCTGTTATACTTACTGATGTCTATAAATGTTTAAAATTTTTTATATTAAGTCAGTGTTTGTCTCCCTGAACCTTCTCTCCACTGGTATATTTCTGTCACTGAGAATCTCAGAAAATAAATCTCATATCTTTCAAATGACAACCTTTGAATATTTGAAGTTAAATATTATAGTTTATCTTTGGTTCTTCACACTAAACAACCCTGGTTTCTGTAGCAGACATACAGAAGATGTATGTTTACAGAGTCCTCAGAATGCTGGCTTCCCTTCCTTGAAACTCCTCCAGTTCTGTTTAGAGGTTTCCAAGACAAAACAACTTTCTCCAAGTATAGTATGAATAAGATAAAGTAGCCTGAGTGTGTAATGTATTTTCATGTCTGTGATAGTTTAACTAAGCTATTTCATATTGGTTGGTTTAACATCTTAAGAATAATTGGCTACTTCTAATGTGAAAATAAACACATTGTGATATTTATCCTCTAATCTGCTGACAATATTATTATAAATTCAGGACTGATTTGTTCTAGAAATTTCAGCCCATTGAGATTTTGAATCTTTTCCCTGTCTTACAACTTAGTTTTTTCTTTCAGCTTCTAAATTATTTATAAATTTGCTAAAAATTTCTTTTAACATACACATACACACATACATTAGTAAATATGCTGTGTGAAATACTATAAGGAAAAAAAGACTAATAAACTATATCTCCCCTTCCCATCTCATCCCCAAATTATTCACTAATAGGGAATTTAAGTCATGAAAACAAGAATTAGTACAAAGCAAGATGGAAATACAATATATGATAAGAATTATAAGCATGGTGGAAATTTACAGGAGAATAGAGGAGAATTTTCTAATACTTTAGAAATGTATTACTTAATTTAAAATGTTTGGGGAGGGGTTTATTTCTATTTTTAGAAACATAAAATAAGGCCCACGGAGTTAAATAGCTTATCAGTAATTGGATAGTTTTTAAATGGTGAATATGGAATTGGTGTAGTATTGTTTAAAACTTATGCATAATCTATTGCACTGAGGCTTTATAGACGAATGTTTTAACAATCATTAAGATTTTGATAAGTAATGAAAGAGGAATACTTCCAGGACAAAGAAGATGGTAAAAGAAAAGAAGCAAAGTGTATATTCTGGCAATGGTGAAGTATTTGAACATAACAGGAGGAGGTTGGTGATAAAATTAGAAAGAGAGGTTTGTTTTCATCTTGTTTGATCCTTGAGTAAGGATCAGCAATCTACAGCAAGAGTGCCTCTGTGGGATTTCCTGGAAGTTGGGGCCTAGAAGTATTAAGTTAGAAATTGCTAATTTAAATGATTAAAATGTTAAGCAGTCTCATAAATGTATAATTCCGGTGGCAGTCCACTAGAGACTTTCTTCGAATTAGCATCAAAGATAGCACTTACCAGTTACTGTTTACAAAATTACCATTTTATAATCACCAATTTCAAAAATTACCAAATGCGAAAGATACCCATTATGTCTGGATGTCTTTACATAGCTGGTGGGAAGAAACATTTACTGAGTTTCTCTTCCACATCATATTTTATGTTTTTTCTCTGAGGATAAAAAGGTCACAGATCACATTCTAGCAAAGAAGGACAGAGATGGAGAAAGTTTGTTAATTCAAATAAATGTGGTATCCATGAAAATCTTTATGTACAACTGCTTGGAAAGGGCCAAATTCATTTACACATGAACAGTGTTTTGGACATGAGTCAAATAGTCTGGAAAAAAGAGTTGAACATCTAGTAATAATGAACAATAGGAGCAAAAGCACACTGTGATAAAAAAGCAGGTTGTAGTATATTGTTGCCTAAGTATGACTCATAAAGGGAAGTGTGGGAAGCTGTGGCAAGAATCTGAAGGGCAAAGCAAAGGTCAGATCTCAGAAGGTCTTGCGTGTGTCAAGCTTCAGAACTTAGACTTTGCCTTTTAGCTAATGTAGGCAGGAGAGCAATATAAGACTTTATGTACATCACTTAATACCACAGCACTAATGTGGCATATTGGGAGTGAGAGACTAGAAAATGCCAAATAGTATACCCTTGTTAGCCATATTTGTTTGTAAAATACAAAGCCTAGTTTAGATAATGGGGATTTGATATGGGTGGGTACATGTGTAGAAACAGGAACTGTAACAGATACTGGAGACCTTGGTGTTAAGAGTTCACAGACATACCTCGCTAATGAGGAAACTCAACGTTTCTACAGTGCCCCATTCAATAAGGGTCTTGCCTTCAGAGAGTTTACTACCTCTTTGTTTTAACCCTCCGCATCTTGTTTTCTCTGTACTCATAATGTTGGCCTACTCATAACTTCTTAGTAATTGTCCGTCTCATCCTCTTAAGTTTTTTCTGCATTGGTAATCTTACTTCTGCTCCCCCGGCTTACTAGTTAATTCTCTTCATAGTCTTCAGTTTTTTTCACATTGTAGTCTGATAACCTGGATGACCCAGTTTGATCTTGGTTATTCATATTAGACCTATTAATGTGCTTTTTGTTTTTAGGTGGTACACTTCCACAAAGTTATAGTCCAACAGTTTATATATATACATATCACTACATAGAACTGCCCCATTATAAGAACAGTTTCCCTTAGAAAAAGTTATGTGTGTTAGTCACTCCATTGTATCCAACTCTTTGCAACCTCATGGACTATAGCCCACCAGACTCCTCTGTCCATGGAATTCTCGAAATGGATATAATAAATTATATAACTATCACCTCTGGAATATACTGTAATAATGCAAGTAGTAAAATAGTATCAGGAAATGGTACTGAAAATGTAGTCAGGAACTATTTATTGAATAGAAGACAAATTTCTAAGTCTTTACTTGATTTTATGATGAGAGAAAAAGAAGACTCAACATAGGTGCCAATGATTCTGAATGGACTGATTTATGTGACAGTGGGCAAAGAAATCCCAAAAATGTACTCATGAATTTCCCCATGGTGACTCAGAAAATTGAAAGATGGAGACAAAGGAATTTTCTGAGTCACCATGGGGAATTTCATGAGTACATTTTTGAACATATTAAACTTTTCTTGCCTATGGGCCATTCAGTTAGATGTATGAAGTTAAAATTCTTCCATGAGTTAAGTCCTTAAGAAGAGAGATTTGATTGTATAAACAGATCAGATAGACTGTTGTTTAAAATAGGAGTGTGTGTGATATTGTCATTGGAGAAGAAGAAAAGGCATATACTTATAAGGCAATAATATTGAAAAGACAGGCAGAGAGGAAATATGATATGAACCTGGAAAGGAATCATTAGAGATGTTAAAAAACAATAAGAACATAGTTTCAGCAAAACCTAAATAGTCTTCATAAGATTACTCAACACTGTCAAAGAAGCAAAAAGTCAAGTCTGCTAACTGAGAAGTGTCTACGTTATTTGTCAGTTAGTTGCCCTTGCTGTGTTAGCAGAAAGAGTTTTAGAGATGTGTTGGGGCCAGAGTAAGATTCTTGTTGGCTGATGAGTGAAGGAATGAAGTGAAGGTGAATGGTGAAGAAATGAGAACTTAAATCTGAGCTACTGTTTTGAGATTCTTTATGGAAAAGGAAGAGCATGATAATTAGATAGGGATGTGCAATCAAAACATTTTTTACTTTGCATTTTTTTGGGGGGGAAGGGGCTGAGAGAGATTTAGATAAGTTGATAGCTTGACAGGTAAGTTCCAAATTCTCAGTACAATTCAGGTGATCAAACTAAGATATAAAAGGAGAAACTATGAGGCCTGGTAAGGTTTAGGAGGAAGAACAATCAAAGAGCAGAGAAGGAGGGAGAGACAGTATGAGAAGGTATTATCTGTTAGCTTTATAATGAAAAATTCCGTGATTCTGTATAAGACTGCAGGAGGCTACATGAAATGCATCTTAGGATGAATATTTGCCTGTCAGCCTCTAAGGCACAGTTTTGAATGCTTTGCGCAGGCAGATCTGGTTGAAGCCACTGCTGAAAGGAAGAACAGATAAACTCAAGAGCATCTAAAATCATGCATTACAAGTTTAGAAAAAAAGGAAGACGGGGAATTTTAGATGTTAACTTTTTAAAATGACAATTGTCATGCATCCTCAAACCGTTCTAATCTCTAAGATCAATAATAAGAAACAAAAATAAATTTCTCATTGAAAGCAAAATAAATATTCTCCAGTATTTACTGGACTACCTACTAGTAACCCTGTCCAAAATAGAAATGCTATTAATTTAGTTTGACTTACTCCTCTCAAGGGCTTTGCAGGTGGCTCAGTGGTAAAGTGGAGAATGCAATGGTAACCCACTCCAGTACGCTTGCCTGGAAAATCCCATGGACGGAGGAGCCTGGAAGGCTGCAGTCCATGGGGTCGCTAGGAGTTGGATACAACTGAGCGCCTTCACTTTCACTTTTCACTTTCATGCATTGGAGAAGGAAATAACAACCCACTCCAGTGTTCTTGCCTGGAGAATCCCAGGGACAGGGGAACCTGGTGGGCTGCCGTCTATGGGGTTGCGCAGAGTCGGACACGACTGAAGCGACTTAGCAGCAGCAGCAGCAGCAGTGGTAAAGAATCTTCCTGCCAGCAGGAGATATGGATTTGCTCCTTAGATAAGGAAGATCCTCTGAAGAGGAAAATGGCAATCTAGTCCCATATTCTTGCCAGGGAAATCCCATGGACAGAGGAGCTGGCAGACTATAGTTCAAAGGATCTCAAAGAGTTGGACATAACTAAGTGACTAAATGACAAGTCTTATCCATGTCCCTGATCCTTAGTGACCTCTTTACATTGTTAATATATGCAAATCATTTGATTAGTAATTACATTGCATTGATTTCCACTGACACATGGTTAAGTATAGCTGTCCATAGTTTTCAGAATCCTCTATCCCCTTTCTTTTGAAGAACTGAACAACTGCTTTTCTATATTGTTTTTAATATTTTTCTCATTATGATTCCAAGATTCTTCACAGTAGTTCTGGTAACTCTTGCTAATTCCAAGTCTCTTGGAAATTTTCTGTATCTGGAAAATAAACGAGATGAAAATCATTAGGTACTTTCTTCTACTCTTCCTTTGTATCCTGCGTCCAATGTCCCCCTAAGCATTTGTGAACTACGTATTAGGAAATAAATGACAGAAGCTGAATTAAGCGTATCATGTCTTCTTAATTTAGATTCTAATTTTTTTAATCTAAATTTTCTTAATTTAGATTCTAAAATTTTTACCTATGTAGTTCTGATGAAAATATGTATTAGTTTTCTTGGACTAAAATATATGCTTTCAAACTAAAGTTACACCCTTGAAGACTACTGTAATTAATCCATATTGGTCACGTATGTTAGTACAAGTTAGTGAAAAATATGGATAAGGAATAATGTTAAAGCAGTTCAATTTAGTTTTATCATGAACATTGTCTTGTTCTGACCAGTTGTCTTGAGACTCCTCCAAGAGCTATACTTTTAATGACTATTTTGCAATGGCGACTATAATATCCTAAGCCAGCTAAGTTGTCTTTGTGAAATCTGTTCTCTACTCAGATAATAAATAAGCACATATTTCCTTTCAAGATCAGCTATATTTAAAGAGAGTAGATTCACTCGGGCACACTGTAGAAGATGCCAAGCAATGTAATTTAAATGAAGGGAGGGAGAAGAGGGGCTGTGATAAAATATTTTGTATTATCATCCAACTGACATTGTCTGACCAAATCCAAGATGGATGTTGAAGTACATCCATCTATCTGTTCTTTGAGAGGAGACTATGACCACTTTAGGACCAATGGATTGCTGAGAAATGAGCTTTAAAAAGTGCATTTTGATGCACAGAGGACTGCAAATTAGAATAAGTTTGTAAATGATGTCTCAAGTTTGAATTCCTATTCCAGAGCAGACTCCACAGTCAGCATGTTTTATAATACAAACGTTTAGGTACTAGCCAGTTTAGATTTATTACTCATCCCTTTGTCTGCTGCAAAGACTGAGAGGATTGATGAAGCTATTTTATTAGCAGTGCTACATATTGAGTGCTCTTCCGAAGCCTCCTCTTATCACACTTTAAAAATCATTCTCTAATTTAACAGCGATATTAAGAGAGCTCTTTTATTCAGTCCAATTACGTGGAAGCACACTCATTTTTCTAAGGGGTTAATCTTTAGGGATGAAACAGATTATCAGCTTTTGAACCAATTTAAGTAGAATCTCCAGAAACAAAGCCAGGACAAATAATTATTGGCAGTTCACAGAAGGCATTCTGTGCCCACTGCTCTGCTGGATTCCCTTAAAGTCAGCTTGCTTGTCTTAATGGGAAACACCTGTGGTCTGGAACATAAGACAAATCAAACTAACTGTGCTTTGAGACACTCAAACTAAATTATGGAAATAAAAATCTCCTCGTCTCAGCATCATCAATGTCCCTCTTTCCCTTGAAACAGATATTAAAGAGAGACTATTTGAAAGTATTCATTTCCCCAAGGCATCCCAGAACTCTAAACATTGTCAATGAACGTTATCAGTCAGAAAACAGGTCCCCCAGACTCCAAGACCATTATTTCATTGACCCATTAAATAATTAAAAAAAAAAAAAAGAAAGCTTGTAGATGTAAATGCAAATTCATTTCATCTCAAACTTGGAAAATTATCAGTATATCAAAGAGGTATAGAAGACATTTTCTTTCACTTATCCCAGGTAAGATGCTTTACATAATGTGATTTCTTTTACCAAAGGACAAGTTTATTATTTATTTTTGAGACGGCTAGAGAAACACTCAAGTCAAGATAGTCATTTGATGGAAAAGGTGATGATGGCTTTAAGATACTTTACAATAAATGTGATCAAAATCAAAAGTTTCTGCATTAAATAGGTGCTCACAGGGAAACTCCAAGGATAAAAAGGAGATCTTTGAAAAACTACATGCAGAACCATAAGGAAAAGAAGAGGCTTACTTGTTAGGGTAGAAGAGATGTTATTATTAGCCAGAAGGTAAAGTTGCTACTTTACTTTCATCTTTTCCCAGAAGAAGAATAGTCTTCAAATTGGACGTTGTACAACACAATTTATTTTTTCTTCAGAGCAGGGAATTTTCCTGAAAGCTGTAACATTTGCAAGATATTAGAAAGGAATAATGAACATCATAATTTGATTACCTTTCTGGGTAGGAATGAGAAAAAGGAAAGAGAAGTGACTCTCATAAATAAAGGAAGGTTTATGAACTCAAATGCCCTTGGAGGAAAGTGGTGAGGTGACTGTTACATAAAGTAAATTAAACCAATCAAGTGTTTGAAAATCCCTTTCTCTGTTTTTTTCTCTTAATCATAATGGCATACTGCTATTATCCCCTCCCCTTTGATGGGTATATTGGAACCATGGCACCCCACCCCAGTACTCTTGCCTGGAAAATCCAATGGACGGAGTAGCCTGGTGGGCTGCAGTCCATGGGGTCGCTAAGAGTCGGACAGACTGAGCGAATTCACGTTCACTTTTCTCTTTCATGCATTGGAGAAGGAAATGGCAACCCACTCCAGTATTCTTGCCTGGAGAATCCCAGGGATGGGGGAGCCTGGTGGGCTGCTGTCTATGGGGTCACACAGAGTCGGCCACGACTGAAGTGACTTAGCAGCAACTCTGTAATATGTAAAGCAAAAGATGTGGTGATTTAGTTGCTAATCAAGTCCTCTTCTTGTGACTGCATGGACTGAAGCTCATCAGGCTCCCCTGTCTGTGGGATTTCCCAGGCAAGAATACTGGAGTGGGTAGCCATTTCCTTCTCCAGGGGATCTTCCTAACCCAAAACTTGAACCATGATCTCCTGCATTGCAGGCAGATTCTTTACCAACTGAGCAGATGGTAAATGGCAATAATGAACATACAACCTCAGTATTTTTTTTAAAAAAAAGGATATTTGGGGATCACAACAAACTGAAGAATACATATTTTGTCTAAAAGAGGCAATTCAGGTAATTATTACCAATTAGGCCAAATCCTGGGCTGTGTGTCTATATTCCAGCATTGCAGTGAAGTGAAGCGAAGTGAAGTCGCTCAGTTGTGTCCGACTCTTTGCGACTCCATGGACTGTAGCCCACCAGGCTCCTCTGTCCATGGGATTTTCCAGGCAACAGTCCTGGAGTGGATTGCCATTTCCTTCTCCAGGGGATCTTCCCAACCCAGGGATCGAACCCAGGTCTCCCACATTGTAGACAGACGCTTTACCGTCTGAGCCACCCGGGGAGTCCACTGGAAATCTAGATTTAATGAGGACTTTATTTTTTGGGCTCCAAAATCACTCCAGATGGTGACTGCAGCCATGAAATTAAAAGATGGTTACTCCTTGGAAGAAAAGTTATGACCAACCTAGATAGCATATTGAAAAGCAGAGACCTCACTTTGCCAACAAAGGTCCATCTAGTCAAGGCTATGGTTTTTCCAGTGGTCATGTATGGATGTGAGAATTGGACTGTGAAGAAAGCTGAGCACTGAAGAATTGATGCTTTTGAACTGTGGTGTTGGAGAAGACTCTTGAGAGTCCCTTAGACTGCAAGGAGATCCAACCAGTCCATTCTGAAGGAGATCAGCCCTGGGATTTCTTTGGAAGGAATGATGCTAACGCTGAAACTCCAGTACTTTGGCCACCTCATGTGAAGCGTTGACTCATTGGAAAAGACTCTGATGCTGGAAGGAATTGGTGGCAGGAGGAGAAGGGGACAACAGAGGATGAGATGGCTGGATGGCATCACTGACTCGATGGACATGAGTCTGCGTGAACTCCAGGAGTTGGTGATGGACAGGGAGGCCTGACATGCTGTGATTCATGGAGTCACAAAGAGTAAGATACGACTCAGCAACTGAACTGAACTGAGGAATCTTATACTTAAAAAAAATACTATTAATTTAACTTTTTAAAATGCATATTTAGATGAAGATTACTCTTTAATTGTATTTGTCTCTTTGTATGTTTCTTTTTTTTTTTTTTTTTTTTTTTTAAATTTTATTTTTTTTGTNGAACTGTAAGTGTGGTTTCAGTGAAACCAGATGTGTATAAGAGACAGATTCATTTCTTACATGATAGTATACATATTTCAATGCTATTCTCCCAAATCATCCCTCCCTCTCCCTCTCTCTCTCCTTCTCCCTCAGAGTCCATAAGTCCGCTCTACACATCTGTATCTCTTTTGCTGTCTTGCATACACAGAATAGGTCAACACTGATCAAACCAACAGATAATATCTGCTGGCCTGTGCTTTGTCACCAGTGTATTTGTGAAACTAAGTAGGGCTGGGGGAGATTCTGAAATAAAGGCTGCCAATTGCTTGGATCCATCTATGGCTGCATAGAATATAATCAATCTGATTTCGGTGGTGTCCATGTGTAGAGTCTTCTCTTGTGTTGCTGGAAGAGGGTGTTTGCTAGGACCAGTGCATTTTCTTGGCAAAACCCTATTAGTCTTTGCCCTGTTTCTTTCTGCATTCCAAGGCCAAATTTACCTGTTACTCCAGGTGTTTCTTGACTTCCTACTTTAGCATTCCAGTCCCCTATAATGAAAAGGACATCTTTTTTGGGTGTTAGTTCTACAAGGTCTTGTAGGTCTTCATAAAACCGTTCAACTTCAGCTTCTTCAGCATTACTGGTTGGGGCATAGACTTGGATAACTGTGATATTGAATGGTTTGCCTTGGAAACGAACAGAGATCATTCTGTCGTTTTTGAGATTGCATCCAAGTACTGCATTTCGGACTCTTTTGTTGACCATGATGGCTACTCCATTTCTTCTGAGGGATTCCTGCCCGCAGTAGTAGATATAATGGTCATCTGAGTTAAATTCACCCATTCCAGTCCATTTTAGTTCGCTGATTCCTAGAATGTCGACGTTCACCCTTGCCATCTCTTGTTTGACCACTTCCAATTTGCCTTGAATCATGGACCTTACATTCCAGGTTCCTATGCAATATTGTTCTTTATAGCATTGGATCTTGCTCCTATCACCAGTCACATGCACAACTGGGTATTGTTTTTGCTTTGGCTCCATCCCTTCATTCTTTCTGGAGTTATTTCTCCACTGATCTCCAGTAGCATATTGGGCACCTAACGACCTGGGGAGTTCCTCTTTTGGTATCCTATCATTTTGCCTTTTCATACTGTTCATGGGGTTCTCAAGGCAAGAACACTGAAGTGGCTTGCCATTCCCAACCAGTCCATTCTGAAGGAGATCAACCCTGGGATTTCTTTGGAAGGAATGATGCTAAAGCTGAAACTCCAGTACTTTGGCCACCTCATGCGAAGAACTGACTCATTGGAAAAGACTCTGATGCTGGGAGGGATTGGGGGCAGGAGGAGAAGGGAACGACCGAGGATGAGATGGCTGGATGGCATCATGGACTTGATGGACGTGGGTCTGAGTGAACTCTGAGAGATGGTGATGAACAGGGAGGCCTGGCATGCTGTGATTCGTGGGGTCGCAAAGAGTTGGACATGACTGAACAACTGAACTGAACTGAACTGAACTGATTGCTTGGCTCCAAAGATCTGACAACTATCCTCTTGGGAAATTTCTAGAATGCCTGGATAGTAAAGACTTATTCCTTAATACTTAAGTAGTACAAAGTGATATAATACTTGGATTAAGAAAAAGCTTAATTCTGCCCCCCGCCCAGGGTTTCCTGAATTTGTTTAGCTTTTACATAATCACTTAAATCTATTCAATAGAAAATGACTTATATGTTATTGGCTATCTAATGTGTTTCCACTTTGGAAAAAGGCAACTGAGAGAATGTAGAATATGGTATAACCTCTGTCCTTGGTCATGAAAGAGCATTGGCAGCAACCACGTTGTATACTTCTAAGCTCTAAGAAGTATAATTTGCATGATGGCTCAGCAGAAGACACTTCACTTTCCAGAATATATTTGGGGATAAAGAAAATACCCCAGGTAGAATTTCTTACCAGAACCCTTTCAGATCGTACTGTTCATACTATGGGATGATTGTATGCATCTCTTTTGGTCCTCTCAAAGTTTAAAGGCCACCCATAGCATAGTTTAATGTGGCTTAAAAATTGTTTCCAATGATGTTACAAGGAAATGACTTATCCATTTATCCTAGAAAATGTATTTTAGTTTTACTGATAGATCAGGATGCAGTGGGATCATTCCTGTAAAGATGTTATACATAAAATTGTATAATGGGTAATACAAAATGGCATCAAAAGAGAGTGATACTCCATTGAAGGTGACCATGCTCGATATCCATTTAAAAATGTTTTCCAATTTATCCATTAAAATGGCATTTTATTTTTACAAATTTACAGTGAGAGTGAACATTTTTCCCATAATTTTTATAAGATTTAAGAAAATATAATTACCACTTGGAACTAATGAATCTTTACTGAACTTCTGTGATAAGATTACTAACTTGCAAAATCAAAAAATAATAATGTTTCCCAACATTTGACAATTACTTGTAATATCTGTGTTCAGTCTGATGATAATGCTGGGTCATTTGAGTGAGAATATATTTCAAAGAAAAGGCAGTTGCTAATGAAAAACATTTTAACTTATATGCAGAGTACATCATGAGAAACCTGGACTGGAAGAAACACAAGCTGGAATCAAGACTGCCGGGAGAAATATCAATAACCTCAGATATACAGATGACACCACCCTTATGGCAGAAAGTGAGGAGGAACTAAAAAGCCTCTTGATGAAAGCGAAAGAGGAGAGTGAAAAGTTGGCTTAAAGTTCAAATTCAGAAAACGAATATCATGGCATCCGGTCCCATCACTTCTTGGGAAATAGATGGGGAAAGAGTGGAAACGGTGTCAAACTTTATTTTGGGGGGCTCCAAAATCACTGCAGATGGTGACTGCAGCCATGAAATCAAAAGATGTTTGCTCCTTGGAAGAAGATTTATGATCAACCTAGATAGCATATTAAAAAGCAGAGACCTCACTTTGCCGACTAAGGTCCGTCTAATCAAGGCTATGGTTTTTCCAGTAGTCATGTATGGATGTGAGAGTTGGATTGTGAAGAACATTCTCCAACACCACAGTTCAAAAGCACCAAAGAATTGATGCTTTTGAACTGTGGTGTTGGAGAAGACTCTTGAAAGTCCCTTGGACTGCAAGGAGATCTAACCAGTCCATTCTGAAGTAGATCAGCCCTGGGATTTCTTTGGAAGGAATGATGCTGACACTGAAACTCCAGTACTTTGGCCACGTCACGTGGAGTTGACTCATTGGAATAGACTCTGATGCTGGGAGGGATTTGGGGCAGGACGAGAAGGGGACAACAGAGGATGAGATGGCTGGATGGCATCANCCAGTCCATTCTGAAGTAGATCAGCCCTGGGATTTCTTTGGAAGGAATGATGCTGACACTGAAACTCCAGTACTTTGGCCACGTCACGTGGAGTTGACTCATTGGAAAAGACTCTGATGCTGGGAGGGATTGGGGGCAGGAGGAGAAGGGGACAACAGAGGATGAGATGGCTGGATCACTGACTGAGATAGCATTACTGACTAGATGGACAGGAGTCTGAGTGAACTCTGTGAGTTGGTGATGGACAGGGAGGCCTGACGTGCTGCGATTCATGGGGTTGCAAAGAGTCTGACACAACTGAGCAACTGAACTGAATGAAAAACAAAAACACCCTATATCCTGATTATTAGAGCTAAGCAAAGTAGCAGACTAATAGTTTAGCATTTATCTTACACTATAAAAAAGTGTTCAGTTTATTTTAAAAACATTCAATATACTTTCAATGTAATAAGCTTTAAAATAAAAATGTAAAACAAATATTAAATGATGTATTCTTTAAAACAATTTTAGCATTTATATAAACAGAAACTATAGGACTAATGGGGCTTACCTGGTGACTCAATGATAAAGAGTAGTATTAATATTACTAAAAGAAACCAAATACTTTATAAACAGAAAATTTAACCATGAAAAATTAGAAGTTAAATAATATTTAACTTTATTGCAAAAGTATTTTTCATTTCACTAAATGCACCTATAGCATTATTGTTCAGGCCCAAGTATCAGTTCAGTTCAGTACAGTTCAATCGCTCAGCGGTGTCCGACTCTTTGCGACCCCATGAATTGCAGCACGCCAGGCCTCCCTGTCCATCACCAACTCCCGGAGTTCACCCAAACTCAATGTCCATCAAGTTGTGATGCCATCCAGCCATCTCATCCTCTGTCTTCCCCTTCTCCTTCTGCCCCCAATCCCTTCCAACATCTGAGTCTTTTCCAATGAGTCAACTCTTCACATGAGGTGGCCAAAGTATGGGACTTTCAGCTTTAGCATAAGTCCTTCCAAAGAACACCCAGGACTGATCTCCTTTAGAATGGATGGGTTGGATGTCCTTGCAGTCCAAGGGACTCTCAAGAGTCTTCTCCAACACCACAGTTCAAAAGCATCAATTCTTCAGCGCTCAGCTTTCTTCACAGTCCAACTCTCACATCCATACATGACATTGGAAAAACCATAGCCTTGACTAGACGGACCTTTGTTGGCAAAGTAATGTCTCTACTTTTGAATATGCTCTCTAGGTTGGTCGTGACTTTCCTTGCAAGGAGTAAGCGTCTTTTAATTTCATGGCTGCACTCACCATCTGCAGTGATTTTGGAGCCCCAAAAAATAAAGTCTGACACTGTTTCCACTGTTTCCTCATCTATTTGCCATGAAGTGATGGGACCAGATGCCATAATCTTAGTTTTCTGACTGTTGAGCTTTAAGCCAACTTTTTCACTCTCCTCTTTCACTTTCATCAAGAGGCTTTTTAGTTCCTCTTCACTTTCTGCCATAAGGGTGGTGTCATCTGCATATCTGAGGTTATTGATATTTCTCCCGGCAATCTTGATTCCAGCTTGTGCTTCTTCCAGCCCAGCGTTTCTCATGATGTACTCTGCATAGAAGTTAAATAAGCAGGGTGACAATATACAGCCTTGACGTACTCCTTTTCCTATTTGGAACCAGTCTGTTGTTCCATGTCCAGTTCTAACTGTTGCTTCCTGACCTGCATACAGATTTCTCAAGAGGCAGGTCAGGTGGTCTGGTATTCCCATCTCTTTCAGAATTTTCCACAGTTTATTGTGATCCACACAGTCAAAGGCTTTGGCATAGTCAATAAAGCAGAAATAGATGTTTTTCTGGAACTCTCTTGCTTTTTCCATGATCCAGCGGATGTTGGCAATTTGATCTCTGGTTCCTCTGCCTTTTCTAAAACCAGCTTGAACATCAGGGAGTTCACGGTTCACATATTGCTGAAGCCTGGCTTGGAGAATTTTGAGCATTACTTTACTAGCGTGTGAGATGAGTGCAATTGTGCGGTAGTTTGAGCATTCTTTGGCATTGCCTTTCTTTGGAATTGGAATGAAAACTGACCTTTTCCAGTCCTGTGGCCACTGCTGAGTTTTCCAAATTTGCTGGCATATTGAGTGCAGCACTTTCACAGCATCATCTTTCAGGATTTGAAACAGCTCAACTGGAATTCCATCACCTCCACTAGCTTTGTTCTTAGTGATGCTTTCTAAGGCCCACTTGACTTCACATTCCAAGATGTCTGGCTCTAGATTAGTGATCACATCCTCATGATTATCTGGGTCGTGAAGATCTTTTCTGTACAGTTCTTCTGTGTATTCTTGCCACCTCTTCTTAATATCTTCTGCTTCTGTTAGGTCTATACAATTTCTGTCCTTTATTGAGCCCATATTGCATGAAATTTTCCCTTGGTTTCTCTAATTTTCTTGAAGAGATCTCTAGTCTTTCTCATTCTGTTGTTTTCCTCTATTTCTTGGCTTTGTTCAGTGATGAAAGCTTTCTTATCTCTCCTTGCTATTCTTTGGAACTCTGCATTCAGATGCTTATATCTTTCCTTTTCTCCTTTGCATTTTGCTTCTCTTCTTTCCACAGCTATTTGTAAGCCCTCCTCAGACAGCCATTTTGCTTTTTTGCATTTCTTTTCCATGGGGATGGTCTTGATCCCTGTCTCCTGTACAATGTCAGAAACCTCCATCCATAGTTCATCAGGCACTATATCTATCAGATCTAGTCCCTTAAATCTGTTTCTCACTTCCACTGTATAATCATAAGAGATTTTATTTAGGTCATACGTGAATGGTCTAGTGGTTTTCCCTACTTTCTTCAATTTAAGTCTGAATTTGGCACATGATCTGAGCCACAGTCAGCTCCTGGTCTTGTTTTTGCTGACTGTATAGAGCTTCTCCATCTTTGACTGCAAAGAATATAATCAATCTGATTTTGGTGTTGACCATCTGTTGATGTCCATGTGTAGAGTCATCTATTGTGTTGTTGGAAGAGGGTGTTTGCTATAACCAGTGCGTTCTTTTGGTAGAACTCTATTAGCCTTTGCCCTGCTTCATTCAGTATTCCAAGGCCAAATTTGCCTGTTACCCCAGGTGTTTCTTGACTTCCTACTTTTGCATTCCAGTCCCCTATAATGAAAAGGACATCTTTTTTGGAGGTTATTTCTAAAAGGCCTTGGAAGTCTTCATAGAACCGTTCAGCTTCTTCAGTGTTACTAGTTGGGACATAGAATTGGATAACTGTGATACTGAATGGTTTGCCTTGGAAAAAAACAGAGATCATTCTGTTGTTTTTGAGATTGCATCCAAGTACTGCATTTCGGACTCTTTTTTTGACCATGATGGCTATTCCATTTCTTTTGAGGGATTCCTGCCCACAGTAGTTCATTTCACCCATTCCAGTCCATTTTAGTTCGCTATTCCTAGAATGTCGATGTTCACTCTTGCCATCTATTTGACTACTTCCAATTTACCTTGATTCATGGACCTGACATTCCAGGTTCCTATGTAATATTGCACTTTACAGCATCAGACCTTGCTTCTATCACCAGTCACATCCACAACTGGGTATTGTTTTTGCTTTGGCTCCATCCCTCTGGAGTTATTTCTCCACTGATCTCCAGTAGCTCTCTGGGCACCTATTGACCTGGGGAGTTCGTCTTTCAGTATCCTATCATTTTGCCTTTTCATACTCTTCATGGGGTTCTCAAGGCAAGAATACTAAAGTGGTTTGCCATTTCCTTCTCCAGTGGACCACATTCTGTCAGACCTCTCCACCATGACCTGCCTGTCTTGGGTGGCCCCACAGGGCATGGCTTAGTTTCATTGAGTGTCATCTGTGGGATTAGGTTAACTAGTTTTTGTGATTGTGCTTTGTGTGTCTGCCTTCTGATGCCTCTTGCAACACCTACTGTCTTACTTGTTTGATGCTGCAGATAAATTGTTTCTAAGTCTATTCTTGCCTGGAGAATGTTGAAGGGATATTTATGAGCTAACTCCAAATAGTTTCTGCTGACTTCTTTTTCATCAAATAATCCCTTCTCTTATTTTGATATGTTGAAAAATCTTTGTGAAAAAGCTTTCTGCTTCTTTTGATGGGGATGGATGTGAACTGTAAGTGTGGTTTCAGTGAAACCGTTTCTTAGTTTGTCCCAGTCTTCTTTAGTGTCAGGCTGTATATGCAAAAATTCTGATTCAGAGCTACCTGTATCATTTTCAAGATTGTCATGTTCATATTTGAGTTGTTTAGATAGCCTTTGAAACATAGTAAGAACTACACTTGGCATATAAACTCTGCTTTTTTTCTTCTTCTTCTTGAGGATTTTGAGGTATGAAATAGCTCCTCTACTCAATAAAAGAAAAAAAAAAACTTAATGCAGTGTATAGATCTCTAAGAATGTCTCAGGACATAAATGATTCAATCATATGGTTTTTAAAAAATCAATTTTTTACACTTACTCATATCTACAAATATATTCAGTGCTTTTGAGTAGCTGGATTCTTTATTGGTAGATGGCTATAACACTGAACAGTAGCCTTAATTGTGGTAATGAAGGAGGAAACAGACAGAACAGGCTCCATCTTGAAAGCAGGGCTCCATCTTGAAAGCAGGTCTCCATCTTGGGCCGGACTGTGGGCTTTGAGCTATATTTCCAGAATCTATAGAAACGATATACAAACTGGAAACCAGACCCCACCCCCCACTTGCCCTGATGGAAGAGCCCTAGGGCTCATACCTGGCCTCTCCGTTGCCTAAAAGAATACCCTAATTATCTGTGTAACTGAATAGAATCATAAATTCTATTATGCTTATTGGGGTAGGACCACAGGCCTATTGATAATTGTCCACTGTTAACTACCTAGGCTTAAGGCATATGAATCACAGGTTAACTTTGATTGTATCTTTCTTTTCCTTTGTTCAGACTAAGTTCAGGGAATTTGGGTAGGTGGGTTTGAGCACATACACTTAGGATATATAAGGTTTTCACAAAAACTGGTCAGGGTCCTTGGCTAAGAGGAGACTCTGCCTTGGGCCTGCCGGTGTAATAAACCGAGCTCCACTATCTGCATTGTTCTTCTGAGTGAGTTTGTTTCCCAGAACATGTGGCTACAACTATAGAGAGTGCTTTGTCCTATCCTGCTGCTGCTAAGTCGCTTCCATTGTGTCCGACTCTGTGTGACCCCAGAGACGGCAGCCCACCAGGCTCTGCCATCCCTGGGATTCTCCAGGCAAGAACACTGGAGTGGGCTGCCATTTCCTTCTCCAATGCATGAAAGTGAAAAGTGAAAGTGAAGTCACTGAGTCGTGTCCAACTCTCAGCGATCCCATGGACTGCAGCCTACCAGGTTCCTCCGTCCATGGGATTTTCCAGGCAAGAGTACTGGAGTGGGGTGCCATGTCCTATCCTAGTGAACGTTAAATAACATCAGGCTTTTATATAAGAACATTGAATTCTGCCCATTAAAGTTGTGATGACCCAAACCTCGGAAAGAGACAAATAACATTTACTGTTTCTGAATTGAGATTAAATGCAGTCTGTCCAAGTTAGACTTCATATCCCAAGACAAAGGGAAACAGTATAAGCTTATATGTAAATAATCACTTGAGTGATAAAAATTAATTTCATGAATATATAGTGTCAGTAATTTACATTAAAAATATATAGAGAAATACAAAGGGATGAAACTGGCATATCATGGCCAATTGTAAGGGCTCTGTTTGTATTTTTCACTGATCAGATTATATCACTTAGTTTTATATTGTCATTGCTGACCCAAGATACACTAGACTGTCAACTTCCTGACCAGCCAGTCTGTGAAAGGTGTTAAAAATCCATTCTTTGGAAATAGCCAGAAATATGGTTCTAGTTAACTCTGGTTTGTATCAGAAACTGCTAACATAACTGTCAAGAGGAAATGATCCAGTTGCGAGAGCATGTAAGAAATCTCTTATTTGAATTTGAACATGTGGCAGGGAAAAAAAAATGTTATTTATAATCTCCCATTGGTTTGTAAGACTGAGTTGTAGTAGCTATGGAGTCTTCTGTTAGCTGAGCATTCACCCACAAGATCATCATTTTCATCCTAATGGTCTCTGGCACTGTTAAAAACAGTAGTGGGCCTCGGCATAGGGCATTGGAGATTAAAGCAAGACAGAAGTAAATTAACAACAACAACCAAAAAAATAAAAAAAAATTGAGAGGGATTTGGGAGGTAGGAAATATGAATGAAAAATCAGAAGTAGAGATAGAGAGAGGGAATAGCTAAGAAAGTTAAGAAAAGAAGGAGAGAGAGACAAAAACTGATGTCAGCAAGGCCAAGAGATTTGTCTAAGGGAAACTGCAAGGGAAATACTGTGATATGTTCAGCTTATGTTCTCTTTCATTTCAACAAATCTTTGAATAAACACCATTCTTTAGTGAGTGGAGGCTGCTTTGTGGACAGCTCAAAGAAAAGGACAAGGGAACAACTAACATATATTATTAATAGGTATCAAGAAAAATGATATATAACTTAATTGGAATGTTTCTCCCTCACTAAATAAATATTAACCGATACTTTTAAAGCATCAGAGAGATGACAAACAGTGTGCCAGAAGCAACTGGTTCTGATGGTGACATGGCAAGAGGCAGAATATTGATAAGCTAGAACATTCTTAAAGGAAGGCTACCACAGTAGTAGTGGGTCTTAAAATAATTTAAAATCATGATAGGCAAGAGAATGAAGCAAAGCACTTCCTGGTCTGAGGTTTAAAAAAAATGGAGGCTTACATTTAGGGAAAGCACAGGATCGATGCTGACTTTGTGTTACCTTGTGTATCTGTAGAAGGCAGAACTGGGACCAATAGAAGTTAGTGGTGAGAAAGTGAGACTGATTTTAATATAAGAAAGAATGTTTCTAACTGGATGCTGCTGCTGCTGCTGCTGCTGCTGCTGCTGCTGCTGCTGCTGCTGCTGCTGCTGCTGCTGCTGCTGCTAAGTCGCTTCCGTCATGTCCGACTCTGTGTGACCCCATAGACGGCAGCCCACCAGGCTCCCCCATCCCTGGGATTCTCTAGGCAAGAACACTGGAGTGGGTTGCCATTTCCTTCTCCAATGCATGAAACTGAAAAGTGAGAGTGAAGTTGCTCAGTCATGTCTGACTCTTAGCTACCCCATGGACTGCAGCCCACCAGGCTCCTCCATCCATGGGATTTTCCAGGCAAGAGTACTGGAGTGGGGTGCCATTGCCTTCTCCGTCTAACTGGATAGAACCAACAATAAAGCTACTTTGGGAGATCACTGAAATCATTCAGATAAATACTGGTTGTTCATTTCTTGGTTGTTATATTAGAGCTATCTGGCCCACAGAGCCTCATACCACAGTTACAATTCTATGACAACCTTTAGTTTCTTTTTATCAAGTAGTGAATTTGATCAATTCCTTCAAACTATGGTTCAATTAAGAGAAAATAAATCATACATTTTTGGTTTCTATAAAGGAAAAAAAAATCATATATCAACCAGTTATCTTAGCACTATTTTGATAATGATACATTTCCAATACTTAGCTGCTTACACAATTTAAACACATAATTCATAATAAAATAGAAATGAAATATGATATAATTAACCATTCACCAGCAAACCTAACTAGAAAGAAACCAAAAATTTTGTTTTGAAATATAACTTCAAAGTTTTGAATATCAAGTTTATTCTTAGAAATGCATGTGAAAGAAAAAAAAGCATGAGATAGTAGTATGGAATGAAGAAAACTGTGGAAAGAGAAGAAGGGGGAAGGGGAGAGAAGAGGTAAGGAGAGAAAGGAAGAGGATAGGGCAGGATGAAATGTGAATATGTGTGTGTTCAACTTCTCACTCTAGTGCCTTTCAGCAGGAGGACTGGAAGAACAGTGAGGAAAGAAAGATTTATTTCTTAAACATGTACAATTATGGAGAAAAGGCCATGACATGACAAAAGGTTGAAAAAAGCAGCCCCAAATCGCTGGTTAGGAGGATTGTGAAACTCCAAAAATACACCAGACTGTGAGAACTACCACCTACATTTGCAATATTTTACAAGGTAAAAATGTCACAGTGCATAAAAATAGTTCTTTTCACCCCTGCGGACTGGTGGTTGGTGGTTTAACTTGAGAAGCAGATTGCTGTGGTAGTTTGAATAGCTTGAATATTCATTCACAGCATGGAAATAAACTGAAGAATGGCTTTCATCAGACTTTCCTTGTGTCCAGGAACCATATTTAGTCTCCTGTTTCCCTCAGTCTTTTTTAAAGAGAAAAAAAAAAAAAAAAGAGAGAGAGAGAGAAAATATCTGTTTTCGGAAAGGCTTGTAATCTATCCTTGCAAATCCAAAATGATTGTGTCAGGTTTTGTCATGATTACATAAAGGTCTTTTCATGTTTTCTTTTTCTTTCTTTCTTTTTTTTAAAACTAAGCTGGCTAGGAAAAAGTAAAATATGAAANGGACTGGAAGAACAGTGAGGAAAGAAAGATTTATTTCTTAAACATGTACAATTATGGAGAAAAGGCCATGACATGACAAAAGGTTGAAAAAAGCAGCCCCAAATCGCTGGTTAGGAGGATTGTGAAACTCCAAAAATACACCAGACTGTGAGAACTACCACCTACATTTGCAATATTTTACAAGGTAAAAATGTCACAGTGCATAAAAATAGTTCTTTTCACCCCTGCGGACTGGTGGTTGGTGGTTTAACTTGAGAAGCAGACTGCTGTGGTAGTTTGAATAGCTTGAATATTCATTCACAGCATGGAAATAAACTGAAGAATGGCTTTCATCAGACTTTCCTTGTGTCCAGGAACCATATTTAGTCTCCTGTTTCCCTCAGTCTTTTTTAAAGAGAAAAAAAAAAAAAAAGAGAGAGAGAGAGAAAATATCTGTTTTCGGAAAGGCTTGTAATCTATCCTTGCAAATCCAAAATGATTGTGTCAGGTTTTGTCATGATTACATAAAGGTCTTTTCATGTTTTCTTTTTCTTTCTTTCTTTTTTTTAAAACTAAGCTGGCTAGGAAAAAGTAAAATATGAAACAATACCATACAATTTCTTAAGAATAGACTGATTCCTGAAAATATACTATGAAACCTGAATGGGCTTCCTTTAAAGGGTTTAGTTTTTCTGTGTTCAGCACAGTAGCACACTGTTGAAAAGCCTCCAGCTTTGATCACTTATCCACAAACAAAAGGGGCTCTCTTCCAATCTCCTTGCATTCTCTCTTCAGAGGGCTTGCACTTCCCCTTGTGGATCTTCTGCTTCACAGTCCTGGGGCATTAGTAAACACCAAAGGTGTCCCAAACATATGGCTATCCACAAGGTTTCCGTGTGGGGTCTGGCTTTGAATGTATCTGATGACTACACATTTCAAATAGAAACCCAGCTGGTGATTCCCTGGGCCTAGCAGGTCTCCATTTGGCTCCAAATGATCTGGGAGTGGATTTTCCTGTTTGAGGATTACCCATTGCTATAATGGCCCAGCTTCTGTTCCTTTGACCCTTTGGTCACCTTTGCATCCTGGGGATCAAACTGCAGTGATAGTTCCTCCTATTGTTCGGGAGCTGCAGCAGCCCAGCTGAGGCCAGGTGGGCATGCAGGAACAGGTGAAAATGACCCATTACTAGAAACAGAAATATATTTTTAAATAGGCTCATATGTTCAGTGCACCACTGAAGGTTTTTATTTCCTTCTTGAACTTTTTTTTTAACTTGTGGTTTTCCTTTTAACCCTGGCGTTGGTTCACATAATCACAAAATTATTGATAATGGAGGATTGAAGGACTTATTTTTTATGCTGCATTTTATCAGAGGGAAAATCTAAGAAACTCTTTGAAGTTTTTTAAAACATCTGGGGTCACATAAATGTTTCCACACAGTGTAACTTGGTAAAATGCTATCTTTCTTTATCCCTGTTTTTGTTTTTTCTCACATTGTCTTTGAAGATAATTTTTTTTTCCATCAGAAACATTCTTCCACTTCTTCATTTGCTTAATTCCTTGGGAAAAGCTATGAAGACAAATGACCTATAGTTGATTGTGTCCCTTTTATTTGCTCTCAGAGACCTTTCTAATTTTAATATGTAGATCTGATTATAATTATAATTAATTATTGTTTTCAATAATGAAGCAGAGATTATCTGTTTAATAATTGTCTTCTCCATTGAGCAACACTCTAAGTGGACTGGGATTGCATCAGTTGTGTTTTATGTGAATTAGTTATTAACAGAATCCTGTTCATATTGAAGGCACTCAGTAAATATTTGTCGAATGAACAAAAATGGTTGAATTTATGAATATATGAAAACACTCAGTAACCTTTTCCTCAACTTTCTAGTTTATGACAACATATTTTTAAGAGACTTTCTAGGTCAGTTCAATAAATCTTCCTTGTTGTTCAGTTGATCAGTTGTGTCCAGCTCTTTGTGACCCCATGGAATGCAGCATGCCAGACTTCCCTGTCCTTCACAATCTCCTGGAGTTCTCTCAAACTCATTGGCTCAATGAGCTATTGAGTTCATTGAGAACTATTGAGAATGAATATTCAGGCTATTCAAACTACCATGTTCCATCCAACCATCTCATCTTCTGTTGTCCCCTTCTCTTCCAGCCCTCAATCTTTCCCAGTGTTGGGGTCTCTTCCAGTGAGTCAGCTCTTCACATCAGGTGGCCAAAGTATTAGAGCTTCAGCTTCAACATCAGTCCTTCAGTTAATATTCATGGTTGACTCTCTTTAGGATTGACTAGTTTGATCTCCTTGCTACCCAAGGGACTCAAGAGTGTTCTCCAGCACCACAGTTTGAAGGCATCAGCTCTTTGGCACTCAGCCTTGCTACTGGAAAACCATAGCTTTGGGTATATGAACCTTTGTTAGTGAAGTGCTGTCTCTGCTTTTCAGTACTCTGTCTAGGTTTGTCACAGCTTTCCTTCCAAGGAGCAAGCATCTTTTAGTTTCATGGCTGCAGTTGCCATCCTCAGTGATTTTGGAGCCCAAGAATTTAAACTCTGTCACTCTTTACATTTTCCCCCCAATCTATTTGCCATGAAATGATGGCACCGGATGCCATGATCTAAGTGTTCTGAATGTTGAATTTAAAGCCAGCTTTTTTGCTTCCTCTTTCACCTTCATCAAGAGGCTCTTTAGTTTCTCATTTTTCACCATTAGGGTGGTATCATCTGCATATGTGAGATTATCGATATTTCTCCCAGCAAAATTCCAGTTTGTGATTCATCCAGCCCAGCATTTCACATGAAGTACTCTGCATAAAAGTTAAATAAGCAAGTTGACAATCTACAGCCTTAATATATTCCTTTCTCAATGTGGAAGCAGTCCGTCATTCCATGTCCAGTTCTAACTGTTGCTTCTTGACCTGCATACAGGTTTCTCAGGAGGCAGAAAAGGTGGTCTGGTATTCCCATCTCTTGAAGAATTTTCCAATTTGTTGTGATTCACACAGTCAAGGGCTTTAGTGTAGTCAATGAAGCAGAAGTAGATGTTTTTCTGGACTTCTCAAATCTTCCTTACTTAACTAGGTTGGGTTGTCCACATTGAGAGACCAAGAGACATCAGATCTTGCTCCTCTCTGAGTTCCATCTTTTAACTTTGGTTGCACAGAGTAAGCAGAAAAAAAAAAAAAAAAAAAGGAAACTGAAAGGAAATAGCAGTGGCAATTAATGAGAAGAGCCTCAAGGCTAGAAGAGAGAGGATAGTGAATAGAGGTGGTTTTCAAGTTTGAAAATCCTGGTTTGACTTTGGAGAAGTTGGAACTGGTGGAGGGATACCTTTAAATCTCCTAATTTTCAACAGGTAGCTCTTCTCTGTGGCCCTTTTCCTTTCTACAAAGCTCTACATCTATACCTTCAGCTTCAAGAATTTTCTGAATATCTTCCTATAAAAGCAACCCATTCTCTAGATTATTGTTCCCACCTTCAAAACATCTCTCCTCTGTGTCTGAACACCAAAAGGCTCTGCTCTTTCTAGAAGGCACAGAAAAAAGAACTTAGACTCTAGATTCTGAATATCTGGATTTGAATCTCTGTTAATTTGGTAAACTACTTCACTTTTCACTTTTCCCTTTCACATCTGAATGTCTAGCCAACTCACTTTTTTTTTTTTTTTTGGATGGGGATAAAATAAGGTGTTGAAACACAGTTCATAAATCTCTATACAAATCTTTTTTTTCCCTTCTCTCCTAATAAGTTATTTGATGAATAAATATACCCTAAGTTTTACTGAATGTAAAAAAACGTTTTAGTCCATCCACAATATTCTACAGGCTTAAAAGCTTTGCCAGTTCGTTTTTAGCAGCAACAACAAAACAGCAAAAGCTGCTGTTTACTAAGTGCCTGCTATAGCTAAGTGACTGAAATAGGATTAATTAAATGTGAATAATTTTCTATTTCATAGATTTGGAAACTGAGACTCATGTGGCTGCATTTCCAATCTAGACCTGAATA
The DNA here is from genome assembly GCA_006410675.1 of Oreotragus oreotragus. Lineage (NCBI taxonomy): Eukaryota > Metazoa > Chordata > Mammalia > Artiodactyla > Bovidae > Oreotragus > Oreotragus oreotragus. The sequence continues at coordinate 55,400 of SJYX01005837.1, read as the reverse complement.
TAAACATTATTTTTTATATCCCTATCCAAAATGAAATTTCACTACTTTTAAAGAACTTCATTAATTTAAGAATTTTGGACATTTTAGCAGTCTTGAGGGACAGCAGATAGTAAAATATGTGAGTCTTGTGGACTTCCAAATGTTTTGAACTTTAGAATCACATTTAAAAAACTACACATATGAACAAAATTTGCATATAATTTCATGGGTTTTATGAACTGCCTCAAGCCAATCCTTGAGTCTTTGGCTTAATAACTCCTGTATTAATGTATTATGGGCCTCATTCCTTTATACTACACAGCTGACTTGGGGGTCTGAGGTCAGATGGAAAACAGGTCAATGTGGCTCATGTAGAACTAACCAGGATTTTTCATTCAGTAACTGCTGACATTTTGAGGCTGTATGATTTTTTATTGAGTCTGTTTATTGCATTGTAGGTTACCAGCACACATGTCCCCTCCATTCATTAGATGCCAGTAATTACAGACCTTTTCTTGTGAGAATTTTTTCCAGAGTTGCCTAATATATCCTAGGGGAAAAAAATCTCTCCCAGTTGCGTCACTGAACTTAAATCTGGGTATTAAGGCAATATGATTAAGCAGGAATCCCCACCATTGGTGTTTGGAGTTTCCAGATTTATGAATGTTTCTGTTTACTGAGACTTTAAGTCTTGACTTATTAGAGGTGTGAGTCCTTGGCAACTGCCAAACTGATTAGTTGTATTTTTCTTTCCAGTGGCAGACTTGGTAAGGATGAGTGAAGGCTAGGGTGCAACCATGCTCATAACTACTTGCAGCTCACATTTCACCATTTAGAGGTCCATTTTGGTTAACAAAGTCATTTTTTAGAATGTAATACCCTCCTTAAGAGAAGATGAAACCATATTTCACTTAATTGTGATTTCCTTAACTAGACCCTGGGGGGAAAAAAAAAAAAAAAA
>SJYX01005837.1:22329-54279 GCA_006410675.1 Oreotragus oreotragus | reverse complement strand
CCCATGAATCGCAGCACGCCAGGCCTCCCTGTCCATCACCATCTCCCGGAGTTCACGCAGACTCATGTCCATCAAGTCCGTGATGCCATCCAGCCATCTCATCCCCGGTTGTCCTCTTCTCCTCCTGCCCCCAATCCCTCCCAGCATCAAAGTCTTTTCCAATGAGTCAACTCTTCGCATGAGGTGGCCAAAGTACTGGAGTTTCAGCTTTAGCATGATTCCTTCCAAAGAAATCCCAGGGCTGATCTCCTTCAGAATGGACTGGCTGGATCTCCTTGCAGTCCAAGGGACTCTCAAGAGTCTTCTCCAACACCACAGTTCAAAAGCATCAATTCTTCGGCGCTCAGCCTTCCTCACAGTCCAACTCTCACATCCATACATGACCACAGGAAAAACCATAGCCTTGACTAGACGGATCTTTGTTGGCAAAGTAACGTCTCTGCTTTTGAATATGTTGTCTAGGTTGTTCATAACTTTCCTTCCAAGGAGTAAGCGTCTTCTAATTTCATGGCTGTAGTCACCATCTGCAGTGATTTAACCTTATGGGTGAGGTAAATAGAACCTCAACTATTTTAAGTGAAGTTTTGTTGCTGTTGCTGTTCAGTCTCACAGTCGTGTCCACCTCTTTGCCGCACCATGGACTGTAACACGCCAGGACTTCCTGTCCTTCACCATCCCTCAGAGCTTGCTCAAGCTCTTGTCCATTGAGTTGGTGATACCATCCAATCATGTCGTGCTCTGTCATCCCCTTCTCCTCCTGACTTCTATCTTTCCCAGCATCAGGGTCTTTTCCAGTGAGTCAGCTCTTTGCATCAGGTGACCAAGTGTCAGAGCTTCAGCATGAGTCCTTCCAATGAATATTTAGGACTGATTTCCCTTAGGAATGAGTGGTTGGATCTCCTTGCTATCCAAGGGACTCTCAAGAGTCTTCTTTAACAACACAGTTCAAAAGCATCAATTCTTCAGCGCTCAGCTTTCTTTACAGTACAACTCTCACATTCATACATGACTATTGGGAAAAACCACAGCTTTAACTAGATGGATCTTCGTCAGCAAAGGAATGCCTGTGCTTTTTAATATGCTGTCTAGGTTGGTCAGTGCTTTTATTCCAAGGAGCATCTTTTAATCTCATGGCGGCAGTCACCATCTGAAGTAATTTTAGAGTCCAAAGAAATAAAGTCTGTCACTGTTTCCATTGTTTCCCCATCTATTTGCCATGAAGTGATTGGACTAGATGCCGTGATCTTCCTTTTTTGAATGTTGTGTTTTAAAGCAGCAAACTCTCCTTTTTCACTTTCTGCCATATGGGTGTTGTCATCTGCTTATCTGAGTTATTGATAGTTCTCTCAGCAATCTTGATTCCAGCTTGAGATTCACCCAGTCTGCATTTTGCACCGTGTACTCTTCAGATATGCAGATAACACCACTCTTATGGCAGAAAATGAGAAAGGAGAGTGAAAGGGGACATCAGAGATGAGATGGTTGGATGGCATCACTGATTCAATGGATATGAGTTTGAGCAAGCTCCAGTTGGTGATGGACAGGGAAGCCTGGAGAGCTGCATACCATGGGGTTGCAAGGGACACAACTGAGTGACTTAACTGAACTCTGCATATAAGTTAAATGAATAGGGAAACAATGTAAAGCCTTAACGCATTCGTTTCCCAATTTTGAATCAGTCTGTTGTTCCATGTTTGGCTCTATCTGTTGCTTCTTGACCTGCAAATGAAATTTTCTCAGCCCTAAATTTCCCATCTTCAAGCATGTACCAGAAGATGACACACAGTATAATATTATTAAAAAAAAAAAATCTTTCACAAGTAAGAAAATAGTATTACATTCCAAAGAGTCATCCAGGCTTAACATGTAGGTTAACTCCACTGAAATATAGTTGTCTTTGTATATGCTGTATTTATTTTTACATTGGATAATTTTGTCACTCCTATTTTTTTCTACTATGAAAAATGCTGCCATGAATATTTGTGTGTGGGTTTCTTGATTCAAGAAATCTGCATCTGGTTAGATCTTTTAGTGAACTTGAGTAGTATTTCTGGGTTAGAGAGTATGAGAACATACAATGCTACAAGATACTGCGAAGCTGTTTTCCATGAGAATTTTTCCAATTTATCCTCCCACCAAGAATATCTAAGGGGCTGTATTGATGTGTATCATCTCCTACACATAATGTTTCAGACACTCTGCCAACCTAGTTGGTGTGTAGTGGGATATCATCATGCTTTTAACCTGGATTTTTCTGAATACAAATTAAGTTGGACTTTTTTTTTTTTTTTCATACACTCACTTGCCGTTTGAGATGGCTTTCCTGTGAAAATACTGCCAAATGTTTTAACCATTTCTACTTTTATTCTTTTTCATTGATTTGTAGGAGTCTAAATATTTTGGATTATAATACTTTATCTGGTCCATGTTTTGTGACTATCCCAGTGTGTATCTTGTCTTCAGTTTTCAGTAGTGGTCATGATTTCTGCTTTTCACACTTTATCTCACCTTCTCAGTAAGAGTAACACTTCTGTTCAGATTCATCATGTATAATCATTTTTCTCTATCCTTAACAATTTTAGAGCACTGATTAGTGTATTTGAAGATATTTTTTTTAAACCTTCACTGGTATTCAGTTATAATCTATAGTAAGTATAGAAGTTTATTCACTTTATCAAGGAGTGGAAATAAAAATATGTTGAAAATATGCTCATTTCAGGGAAAGCAAAACAACAGGTGAGGGCCAGAGTCCCTGGTTTATAGAGTCAGTTGGTAACAACCGGAAAATTAATTTTTAGAGGCAAGACCAGATATATTAGGTAGAAATGGTGTTTTTTTTGAATGAGATATGCAGTACCTAAGTTTGTGTGCTTCTGATTCTGTAACTCCATCTTTCAGAGACCAAGTCAACCGGATTTATCTGCTTCAAATCTTTGTTTATCTCCCCTACAGTGCTGGAATTCTAATAATTCAAAATTGATTAGAGTTAGTAAACAAAATCCCCAGGTGACCAGTTTTTGTAGCCTTTGCTTGCTTACTTCCAAATGCCAAGTCTGAGGAAACAAGTCTGTTTAAATTAATTTATACCTTAGGAATAGGAGTTTATTTGAAGCATTGAGAAGTCCCCTTAAATGTAATTTCACTGAAATATGTGAGTAGCTTCTGGGAAGGAAAGAAAAAGCAAAATTCTGTAATCCTAACCAAAGAGAAAACTTGGGCTATCAAAGAAGTGGAGGCACATGGATCTTCTTTAATTTGAAAAACTGGTCAACTTTTCTTATTAGGCTAGGAATACTTTAATTGACTGGGTGAAATAAAAGTGATTATAGCTATTTATATGCCTGTTTAAACTTATCTAATAATTAGCAGAAAATGATTTCAGTTATTTTAAAATATGCGTTGAATTATCTTGTTGTCTGTATTATTTGGTTATGATATTAATGTGTGAGTGGTATGTTTGGGTTTTAGTTGAGCTCAGTGGTATGGATAAATGCCAGAGAAGTGCAGCAAGGTAAAGCAAAATATTAGATTGGGGAAAAAATGTTAAACTGCAAAGTCAGAATGAACTGGGTTGTGAACCAGTTTTTAACAATCTCCAGCTTGTGAGTAAGGATACTTATTCTTTTGAGAGTCTATTTCATAGTGTTTAAAATGGGTCTAGCATCTAACTTCCAATGTGCTGGGAAGCTAAGGAGAAATTTGTTTGTAAAGTATGACATCAAGTAGATGCTCAAAAGGTAATTATAATTTGTTTATTACAGATTCCCTTATTTTTAATCAAAATATTTAGGTTTTGTTAAAGTTTTTTTCTTTTTTAACGTCATTAAATAAAGCTGTAACTATTTAAATCTCTTGCCCTGATTATGAGAATGAGTCAATTTTCAGGTGAACTTGTAGACCCCTTTAAAACCAGGATAGGATTATAGCTCTTTAAAATGTAAAGTAACATTTTTTTTCTTTCACCAATCTTTGTGGGAAATATTACCAAGAATGAGTGCTGAGGAAAAAGAAAGCATTTTTAATAGATCCCTTTAAGGTTTACAGAAATGACTGATGATTATTTAATTGCCAAATTTTAAAGAATTAGCTAGAATATAATGCAATCAATCATTTAACCAACATTTATTGAAATACCATAGAAAGAGCACAGGCTTTAGAAGCAGATAGGATTACGTTTCAATCCTGGTTCTGTTATTTTCTATTTGTTCAAATTTGAACATATTATTTTACTCCTTGAGTCCCATTTTCCTTGTCTATGACAAGGAACCTATTGGGAATTTTTAAATTAATGTAATTGAAAGTTATAGTATAAAACTTGAAAAAATATAGGCTCTTGATTATATGGTAAATATCATGAGAATAGTAATGATGATAATTGGTTTAAAGTGGGAGTCTCATATTAGCACAAAGATACATAAAATATGACAGTTTTCCTTAACTTAAAATATTATTCTAGTAAAGAAATAAAAGTATAATTGAACATGTTCTAGAATAAGCCTGTGTTAGTATCTGTGTACAGAATGTGGTAAATTCTTGGGGGAGAGAGTTGTAAATTAATGAGCTGGATATAAAAGAATGGTGTAAAAGTTGGGTAGGAAATAAGAAAGAATATTATTGTCAGTGGAACTGCATTTTTAAAGGCAGTAAGAAACAGCAACTGTAGGGAGCAGCAAGCCACATAATATGATTGCATACTCTTTACATTTTACCTCTCAAATTTTAATATATTTCAAGATGACCTGGAAAAATTCTTAAGAATGCAATTATTCATTCATCCATCCATTTAGAGTCTTCTAAGTCAATGTTTGCCTCATTCAGCCTAGTATGGAAAAAATGATTGGTATTTCAGTAACCAAGTATAAACTAAGAAAGGACTGGAATAAGTTTGTATTAAAAGTAATATTAATTTCTTTCTTCACAGAGGAGCCATTATCATTTTGAATGATTTTATCTTCAAATACATACAAGTATATTGAGAGTAACTACAAGTTGAAATCCCCCTTGTTAGCCATTCTCTCCTATTTATTTGTTTTCAGTATGAAACTGTTCATTTGTGTATCTTCTTTACTTCTCCTTCTCTATTCCTTTTAAGGATACCTTACATTTACTACACTGATGCTTCTACACAGAAAAATGTTTTCACTTGCATTTCATTTCTGTGGGTCATTCCCTTTTGAAATGCAAATGTAACTGCAAATGGTGATACATTAAAGAGTCATTACCAATTCATACCTAGGTTGGATTTTATAAAATCTTTTTCTGTAGGCTATCTAGATAAAGCAGTTCCCTACATGTGGTGTGTTAAAGACCAATTGGAAAAAAAAAAAAAAATGGGAAAAGAGGGTCTAGAGTTGCTCTTTGTCAAGAAATGGATGACAATTCTGCTAGTCCCCTCTGTAGGATTCTAGTATGACTACCCCTGGAAACCACGATGGCCATTAAAAATATCAACCTTCCTAGTTAGGGAAAAGCTGTGAAATAAAAGCATGTCATTTTAGAAAAATAAAGCAAAACCACATCAGATCAGCACATGTTGGCAATATTCATACAGTTTCATAGAGAAGCATAAAACATTCTTGCTCTAATAGAGTTGATGGGAATGTAGTTTGGAGGGAGAAAAATTTTTCCTTCACACTTTTAGGTTCATTTGGTTGGACTATTAATTAAATTGACATAAAACAGTAATAGGAGAAAACCAAATTTAATTACTAATTGGGTATGTAAGGGAGTCTCATAAGAAAATGATGCCCAAGGGTAAGTGGGACAATTGAAGCTTATATGCCGTTCTGAGTTAAGGAATGGAATGGGGCCTCAGGCTTCAACGGGGAAGAGGGTAATTCACAGGACAATGAGACGATCAGATGTTTAGCAACTTGATGTTTGCCCTGTTATACAGACAGGTCATTCAGATTAAAATTCTCTCTGGTGATAGGTCTCTTTCTCTGAGTCAGTCCCTCTCTCTAAATTCTTTAAGGTAGTAAAAGGGAAAGATAAATGGTTTTGAGTCTGTTCTTTCTTAAGTGCCTTCAGCTCAAAATAATCTACATGCCAAAGTGGCATATTTGGGGAAGTCATGATTCTGCTCCCCTTCAGCAGAATGCTGCAAGCATTTTGGAAAGTAATTCACTGCTGCTGCTGCTGCTAAGTCGCTTCAGTCGTGTCCGACTCTATGCAGTCCCATAGACGGCAGCCTGTCAGGCTCCCCCATCCCTGGGATTCTCCAGGCAAGAACACTGGAGTGGGTTGCCATTTCCTTCTCCAGTGCATGAAAGTGAAAAGTGAAAATGAAGTCACTCAGTCGTGTCCGACTCTTAGCGACCCCATGGACTGCAGCCCACCAGGCTCCTCCATCCATGGGATTTTCGGGGCAAGAGTACTGGAGTGGGGTGCCATTGCCTTCTCTGAAGTAATTCACTAGCATTTATTAAAATTTAAGTATGAACACATTGATGAAATAGCATTTCTACTTTTAGGAACTGTTCATAAAAATATAAATCATCAATATAGAAGACCGTATATGTAAAGATATTTAATACATTATTATTTCTAGTGACTCTCAATCTGGAAGCATGTTGTGTGTCTATTGATAGTAGAGTGATCAAATGTTACAGTACATGTCCATGAAGAAATATGAATTGCCTATTAAAAGGATGAGTTGACTCATGAAAGAATATTTGTGATATATTATAACTAAAAAGAGCAAGATGTGGAGTTCAGGATATGGAATATTGTGCTCTTCAGATAAACAAGTAGCTACTAAGCTCTCATAATTTGGTTACTTCAGAGTAGTGGAGTTGAGAGTATGTTTGAGTACTATTAGTATTTTTATGCAATTGTGTATCACTAAAGTTGATATGGAAAACTGTAACATGGTGTAACACAGAGGAGGAGTTTTGTAAGGAAGGTGAAACCTGCTGATGATAGAGCTCAAGATAGCATGTACAGATAACACACACATAAAGGGTTAAAGACTCAAGAGTAGTCAAAAATTGGCAGTTTTATTTTGCAAGATCAGTATATATTGGTGCCCAGAGCTAGAAACACATTTTTGACTAATTTCTTACAATATTTTTCTTTAAAATTAAAGCCTTCTTACAAAAACTAGGGGTTATTACCAAGAAATTTGAAATTTTGAACAGAAATTCCAGGAAGCTAGAAGTTTCTGGGTAATGTATGAGTCACGGGGAAGGAATCTATCACTATCTGGACAAAGCTTTTCTCTAAAAACATAAGCAGGGCAATAGGTCACGGGCAGTCGATTACTTTATTTGTAATGACATAAGTAAATATTAAAAGGACTGCTCTCTTCAGAATAATTGATGACTAGTTAAAAAGAAATAATTATATATTTATTATTCAGAGTTTTAATGGGTCGAGTTTAGTCTCTACTTTTATTGTTTTGCCACTTCTTTCTCAGAGATAGATCTTATAGAAAAGGTTTTCTGGAAAATCAAGAAAGTGAGAAGTTTCCTAATGAGGACTTGCTCTTTGTATTAGGGAAGAAAAAAATACTATGCACTGAGAAATTCTCATGTTTATNTTAATGGGTCGAGTTTAGTCTCTACTTTTATTGTTTTGCCACTTTTTTCTCAGAGATAGATCTTATAGAAAAGGTTTTCTGGAAAATCAAGAAAGTGAGAAGTTTCCTAATGAGGACTTGCTCTTTGTATTAGGGAAGAAAAAAATACTATGCACTGAGAAATTCTCATGTTTATTGTTTTAAACACTTAGAATCATTTCACTCAAAATCTCAAAATGTTAATTTAATCACATTAATTTTTCTTGTTCATGTCACACTTTTTTTCATGTCCTTGCGTGTTCTATTGTGTATTCTATTCTGTTCAGTATGTGTATACTTGTGGATAACCATATTTAGGGAAAAGTTTTGGGAGTAGAATAATGGACAATAAGTCCCTGTCCTCATAGAATTTTCCTTTTCTAAAATGGTTATCCAGCTGATCTATCTGTATATCTATCTCATCTACATCCAGCCTTAGGGATATTACCTCAGAATGTCTGCCCTTTATTAATTCACTGTATTGCTTCTGTCTAGCTGATATTTTAGATTTTGTATCATATTAAACACAATTTTTAACCTGGAATTTTCATGTGCTTAATATTATGCCTTATTTGATTTTTTTTTTCCTGTGTATTTGCTTTTTAAGTTCTTGTTTGCTAAGAAGAAACTGAGGAGTTGATGAGTTAAGTGTCATTTAGTATTTGTATTATAAGTGCTTACTAAGGCACTAGACTGGGCATTGGGATGATAATTCAAAGTAAAAGTTATATTCCATTGGGGAGGACAGAAAAGGAAACTAGGAGATACATGCTAGCTATGATAGAGACAGGGCCAGCTTCATACATATGCAACCTGTACAGTCCCACAAGGCCAGATGCTCAGAAGATCCTGTGCTTGGTTTAATGCCCTGTTTTCACTGTCTAGAAAGTTTTTGTTTTATTTTCAAACTTATATTTTGTATCTGAAGTGTAATAGAACACTGGAGAATCCATGTGAGTATAGGAGATGTACATAGTAGGCATGTTTGCTGTTATTTCTTACCTCTTCATTGTCATGTAGCATTTATGATACCTCTGAACACAAAATCCTGTGGTGAGCCCACTATGCATGAGAGTTCAAGGCTCAGGGAACAGAAGATAACTGTGTTATATCATGACTAAGCAAGCAAGGACACCTTTGGTCTTGCAAAGTCATGGGAACTTGCTTCAAACACAGAAAGAAGGCAGTGATGTTCTAAGAAACATGAACGATCAAGGGACCTTATTGTATTATTTTTCTCTGGTTACTTCCCTGAATTAGCCAACACTGTCTTGAAAGTGATGACACAGAGTGAAGAAAAAGTTGGTAAGCTCATACTTTCTTTCCTTGTCAGTCCTTTTTTACTCATCAGTAAGATGAAGGTGAGTGAAAGTCGCTCAGTCATGTCTGAATCTTTGCAACCCTGTAAATATACAGTCCATGGAATTCTCTAGGCCAGAATACTGGAGTGCGTAGCCTTTCCCTTCTTCAGGGGATCTTCCTGACCCAGGGATTGAACCCAGGTCCCCTGCATTGCAGGTAGATTCTTTACTAGCTGAGCCACAAGGGTTTCCCCTTGTGGAAAGATAAAGGTAGAGATTATTAGTAGAATTTGTGTGTATCAAAAAGTATAATAAAACCGAGATTTGTGTGGTGTTTCCATTGTAAAGAACAAAATACAAAAGCATATATAAACTATGAAATAAAAAATGCAACTTTAGTAATTCTGTTTAGGAATTAAATGCTCCTATATATTCATTTAAAACTGGCATTTCATAGCATAAAGAATGGTAAAATTTAGGCTAATAATTTAAATATTTAGTTTAAATGAGAATGACATTAAGTAGCAAATTTTAAAAAAGTGACAAGTCTGGAGATAAATGGCATGAAATAAAAGGAAAAAGTTTTGTGTTTTTATATCTTCAGTGGAAATTTTTTCCTGTTTTAAACAGGGGGTCCCACAAATTCTATAACTGGCCTTAGACAGAGGAAGTACAAGGTTCAGATTTTCCAGATAGTGCTTAACCAGAAGGGCAAAGGTAGTATTCAGGTCTGCTGCTGCTGCTGCTGCTAAGTCGCTTCAGTCGTGTCTGACTCTATGTGACCCCATAGACGGCAGCCCACCAGGCTACCCTGTCTCTGGGATTCTCCAGGCAAGAACACTGGAGTGGGTTGCCATTTCCTTCTCCCAATTTAAGTGTAATACAGTGTATATATGCTGTCTCTTATACACATCTNATTCAGGTCTGCTGCTGCTGCTGCTGCTAAGTCGCTTCAGTCGTGTCTGACTCTATGTGACCCCATAGACGGCAGCCCACCAGGCTACCCTGTCTCTGGGATTCTCCAGGCAAGAACACTGGAGTGGGTTGCCATTTCCTTCTCCAGTGCATGAAAGTGAAAAATGAAAATGAAGTTGCTCAGTCACGCAACCCCATGGACTGCAGCCTACCAGGCTGCTCCATCCATGGGATTTTCCAGGCAAGAGTACTGGAGTGGGGTGCCATTGCCTTCTCTGAGTATTCAAGTTTAGACTTACCTAATTTTAATGCATTTAGCCATTCTAAGATAGTGCATAGAAGCTGAGTCACGCTCTTACAATGGTGTTGGGGATGGATCAGAATGAGGCAGAGAAGAAAGTAGGTCAGATTATGAATGAGGATGCCCATTTTTCTCCCACAGCAACACTGGTACAAAACTAACATTAGACAAATGGTATTAGAATCTTCACTTTGACCAAGTTATATGTGAATGCAGTAACTGGCCCAGTGGCAAGAAAGATTATATGAGTACACTTGTTTCTCAGACTATGTCTTATAGGCCATCTTCTCATTTTGTTTGCAGAGAAATCAGATTTGGAAAGATAATTATGATTTATACTCTGGATTGGTCATCTGTTAATAATCCTCTTATAGAATATTCTATAAATATATTTATAGAAAACAAATTTACAAAAATATTAATAAAGGAATCTTCCTGTCACTGAAGGAGTCTAATATTGTTTTGTACTTACTACTATTTTGCCATAGCATTAAGAGAGAAGATGGTGTAACTTACACAAAATTAAACGTACAGAAAGTAGTGGTTTAAACATAAAATATGGAATCTGGAATTGACATGAAAAGTCAGAGAAGAAAAAAAAGATTGCCATTCCAAATGTAACTAGAAGGAAAGTTAAAGTGGTACATAGTTTCAGTTCAGTTCAGTTCAGTCGCTCAGCCGTGTCCGACTCTTTGCCACCCCATGAATCGCAGCACGCCAGGCCTCCCTGTCTATCACCAACCCCTGGAGTTCACTCAAACTCATGTCCTTTGAGTTAGTGATGCCATCCAGCCAACTCATCCTAGGTCGTCCCTTTCTCCTCCTGCTCCCAATCCCTCCCAGCATCAGAGTTTTTTCCAATGAGTCAACTCTTTGCATGAGGTGGCTAAAGTATTAGAGTTTCAGCTTTAGCATATAGTTTACTGAAGTGAAATTAAATCAGAATAGAGGGCATGTTTTCTGTGTCTTGTATTTGTTTTTGTTTTAAGAGCAACAATGTGTTTCTTTAATCTCCCCAAATAGCACATTAAAAAGGACAACAGCCCCTATACTAACCTAGATACTATCTCAACATAATCCCCTGGGTACACAATTTCCACATATTAAAGTTGTGCAACTTTTGAAAAGTCTAACTGCATTTTATTTTAATAAGCTAATGTACATGATATACTGTTTGAAATATTCAATATATACCTGGGTCATTTTCATATTAATTTTCAATAGAATTGACCACTCAGATAAAGAATAAAGAGAACACTATATAATTAGGAAAGAATAGTAAAAATATATGTATGATAATATTTTACCTCTTGAATGACTAAAAGATTTTAAAATGATTTGTCCATTGAATTATGAAGCAAAAATCCAATCCCCAAACTTTGCTTTTCAAAGGCATTTATTTTTAATAGGTATGTCAGATTGGTAGATTAGAAGGAAGCTAGAGATTTAACAATATAGCACATATTGTTTCCTAAATATGACAGAGAAGTATGAGCTTGTTAATAAAACAGTTGATTAAGTAGCTTCTTATATCGTACTCCCAAGAGATTGATGAATAAATAGATGTCAACAGTTAAGACATTAGTGGTGTGCCTAGACTTTTGTCTGCAGACACTACCGCTATGCTACTGAGGAGTTTTAACATATGACAGAACAGTTAAGGCTGAAAGAGATCTCAATAAGCTGAAAGAATGAATTGAAATTAATGAGAGAAAATCCTATGGGAATAATTATAAAGTCTGGTGACTTGGTTCAAAATCTTTGTTGTGTAAGTGTAGGATAGGAAAGAAATGTTCCACATTGTCATACTTCTGGCTTCATTGAGTGTGTGCTTAATATTTATCAACAGTGAGTTATTTTGCCAGAAAAGCAACCCAGTTGTTGTTCAGTCATTAAGTAATGTCTGACTCTTTGTGCCCCATGGACTAGCCCTCCAGGCTCCTCTGTCCACAGGATAATACTGGAGCAAGAATACTGGAGTGGCTTATAATTTTCTTCTCCAGGGGATCAAACCTGCATCTCCTGCATTGGCCTGCAAATTCTTTACCATTGAGCCACCAGGGAAGCTCAGCCTGATCATAGGCTACATTAGTAGTAAGGAGACTGAAAAATGGAATTATCCCAGACCAGAGAACAGTGGGACTGAGTACACTAGTCACACAAGGGACATTGTACTAAAAGTGTGTCAGTTAAGCATTTGAAGAAAATGGGAACATTTTGTCTGTAGAAGTATAGATATTAGGGGTGCATAATACCTGCCTTAGCTATTTAAAGGGATCATATATGAAATATGGATAAAATTTATTCTTTGTGACTCAAGTAGGTATGACTTCGAAAGGAAGTCAGGGAGAGGCCACTTTTGATTCAATAAAAGGAACATATTAATTGAAACTCTTAAGCAGACTGGACACTTTTCTAGGCAGTGAATCTACTTGAACTGAAAATATATAAGAAAATACTGGAAATACAAGTTACCTTTGTAAAAGAGTCTTTCACTGAGTGACAGATAGAACTAGATAACCTCTCAGCTTCCTTCCAGGCTACAATGTTATCTCAAGCATCAAATTAAGACCAGGAATTAGGCATCATGGATGTGAATACACAGCTAATATGGCAATAGACTTTCCACAATATAAGTTTTACTACTGAAATATGCCATTCAAATATTCCTTTTTTTTTTTTTTTTTNTCTCAGCTTCCTTCCAGGCTACAATGTTATCTCAAGCATCAAATTAAGACCAGGAATTAGGCATCATGGATGTGAATACACAGCTAATATGGCAATAGACTTTCCACAATATAAGTTTTACTACTGAAATATGCCATTCAAATATTTCTTTTTTTTTTTTTTTTTGGTCTACTGTAGTACCTACAAGCTATTATTCATTGTCTACCATGTATTTTAGCTATGGAATGCTTATTTGAGAAATATTTTACTAAATTGAATTTACAATAAAAATCTTGTTTATAGAATAATTAAAACATATATACAGATGTTGTGATGTTTAAATTTTTTCCTTTCTAGATATTAGTTTCTGCCATTTCTCTTTTTCTTTGTCATTGTGACATTATTTTATACCATAAAAATATAATTTGAGGTTAATATTTTAAAATTCTAAGATATAATTTTATATGTTTAATCAGGAAAATAATAATAAGGTAAAATACCTTTTTGTACTTTTTTTCTCTTCAGTTTGCTAGTATGCTATGATATTAGACTCTAGGATAAATGCTAAAGCTGACTGGATTTAATCAAAGCCCTTGTGTCATTTTCATCTTTTAAAAAACTCACCAAACAGATATGGTCAAAGATTAGGCAAATCGAGTTTGTCTGTTATGTTCCAGCATCTTTTGTATAGAAAGCTGTATGCTTTAAAAGTCAAATAGATAGAGTAGAAAATAAGAATATGATTTATCTTAGTATAAATTTAATTTTGATTTGTAGTGTCCAATATGGGGAACTGAAAACTCACAGATGTATTCAGTCAAATTGGACTAAATTATAAGGTAAACTTTAATTTTAAATGGAGATGCTAAATCCATCCTCTCTCTCGAGCTCATGCACCAGCTCTCGGCAGATATTTGAATGCTGGCACTAATCCAGGAGCAAAAAGCCAAGGAAAACAAACCAAAAATCAAAAAGTTTATAAAATGGAGTCTACACTATACTCGCTACTTTATAATTGTAAACCTTAAGTAGTACATGTGCCTATGTGTGATTACTAAGTTTTATGTTTCTCACATGACGAATTACAAGAAATATCTATGCAAGGCCATTAACTCTTTCCAACAGAGGCAGGATATCCAGGCAGCTAGTGGAACAAAAGCATTTGGCCTGAGGCCTAGTGCTATTGGTAAACCACAATTTCTTGCACTGCCACTATAATTTAAATTAAGTAGAAGCCAGGCTTATAAACTCACATTATGACCCAAAGTTTATGGGCCTTTTATATCTCTTGGGTTCTGATCACAATGAAACTTTCTCCATCTGAAGCAATTTAATACAAACATTCCTTTGGCAGACTATAAAATGTGATTTTTCAGTCAACCTTTTATAGGTATGTTGGGTGCATATTGTGTGCCCAGTTGGAAAAGGAAAAAAAAAAAAAAGAAGAAAAAGAGAAAAAAAGAAACAATGACAATATAAGCATTGAAACATATGTGTTGTGCTCCTGTGAAACAGATTTGTACTAAGAAATCTTCCTAGCTCAATTTTTGTTTTTATCTGCAGAAGGTGGATGAACAAAGTTTCAGCTGAACATCTTTTGTCTGTTAAGGAGCAGCATTAAAAGCTCAACAATTAGAGATGTCCTAGTACTCAGTCATTTTATATACTGTCTTCCTCTCAGCCCCAACAAACTGTTTCTCTTTGTAAGTGGAAAATTTCTCTTTTGCCTATGAGCATAAATCTAAGTAATAACCCATGAACATTCGACTTGAATAAAAACAAGAAAATAGCAAAGAGTTCACCTCGCAATTTTATTATAATAAGTAAACTAAAAATAATGCCAGATGTCTTAAGAGACTTCTGCCTTTAAAATTTTACAGGGAAAATTTAACTTTTGAAAATAAGCTATTAAAATATGGTGAAGGCAGGTGTAGATTTTGAACAGGAAGAATTTGGTTAAAAAGAAATATATGGGTTCTACATTTATTGTGTGAAAACCTAGAAATATGCATTCATGTTGAAACCCTTGGAAATCCAAGGCATTCAGTGTAACGCTAGCTGATTTTAGAGTGGTCATATGATAATGCCACTATCAGTTACAGCTTTTCAAATTATATATTTCAAATGATTTGTAACTGCTATAGAGGACATTGAGGCTGCCTGGGGGCACAGTGATGATAAAGAATCCACTTGCCAATGCAGGCGGCGTAGGTTTGTTCCCTGGATCAAGAAAATCCCCTGGGGTAGGAAATGGCAACCCACAGTATTCTTGCCTGGAAAATTCCATGGACAAAGGAGCCTGAGCTAGAGTCCGTGGGGTTGCAAAGAGTCAGACATGACTGAGTGAGCGCGCACACACACATATGCAAACACACACACATAGCGGGAATGTAATTGTCAGTCAATTCAACTTTCTCCCACCAATTCTTTCCTTACTCTTCTCAAAGATCAGAATGTATGGAGACAGATTGTATTTCTACTAGTGATAAAGATAATGGATCACCCTGAAACTAAAATTCAGATGCAAACACAGCAATTATAGTGACTGCAGTACTCAGCTGAATCTCAGTGCTTGGAATATTTTTAAAGTGAAGAGTCAGTTACTAAAGAAAAAAAGTTCAAAATGAGGTATTTAATATTGAATGAAAGGAAACCAACTAAACTGGCTTAAAAACAACAACAATAACAACAACAAAAACTTTGGCTGGTAAACAAATGAGTTCCATTTTAAATTTGGCCTGCTAAATGCATTCATAATCTGTTTGTTCCATTTGTTCTCCAATATAGCTGCACTGTCACTAATAACTTTTCTATAGTTTCTGTTGAATGGAGTGTGTTCCTTGCTTCACTAAGTGTTGCTAGACCCAAACCCAAGAATATCGATGGAGAGCCCCTTGCAGAATGGCCTTGAGTCCAGTGTCCCACTGTGAAACCATTCAGGGCTGAGATTGTGGTGCCTAAGCATTGCTAATATGCCAGCATGGTTCTGGTATTTGTAATTTCAGCTCTATTTAAATACTGATCTTTTCCATTTCTGTTAAGTAAAGATAAAGCAAAATACCTCATGCCTTTTTGTTTTCTTAACTTTCTAGAAGAGAAAAATGAGTAAGAAAGAGCAATAAGTATAGCTATGAAAAGCTCCATGAATAAGGTTTAATGAGCATTTATTTGCCCATAGTGTTTAATATCTATAGTACTATCACTTTAAAAATCCAAGTGATTATACTCAAACAATGTTAGTCTATGTTGTACTTGAGTCTTTTTCCTTAGTTCACCAAATCTTCCTATTTAAGTATCTAGTTTACATCCTGTCAATTAAAATTTATGGGCTGGCAGCTAAATATTGAAAATGAATCCTAATTTTACAACTATATTGCATGTGTATTCTGGTTTCCTTTTTAAGAAGAAACACTTCAGTTTTCACAGTTTCTCTTACTGAGAAATTATCCAAATGCTTTGAAGTCCAAAGTAATTAGCCTTTACTTTTACCAGAAAAAAACAACTGTGATGAAAAATTATAATTTTTCTTATAATGGTTTTCCTAAAAGTACTTTTCTACAGTACTCCCAACTGATGCTTAATGTTGTGTTTCATGATAAAATACATGAATTGTTGCAATTTCATGAAATAATTAGGAAGAAAAATATCCACAGCATTCAAAGTTGATTTACAAGAAAATGTCTACTCTTTCTATCTTCAACTTACACTAGAAATAAATATCTTAACACTGAAATCCAATTTGGAAACAAATAGAAAAGCAAAATAAAATTGAAAAATAGCAGTCAATAAACTTTTCTCTTCTCCCAATATGTGTATTTCCCAAAAGTACCACTTGGCAAAATGTAAAATACAAAAGTGTTTTCCAGAGGATTAGACAGGTTTTTTTTTTTTTTTTTTTTTTTTCTTTTTTTGCCTTCCAGGTTGATGCAACTACTATTCATTTTATGGATTACTGAAAAGTGGCAGACACTCAAGTTAACAAATGAATATGCACTTCTAGTGTGGACATTACCTCTAATTTGCACTAAATAAATGCCTTGAGTCAGATAATTTGTTGTATTGGAATGACAGATGTTAATAGAATAATATCCACAGTAGCAGGCAGAGCACATAGACTGGGGGAAAATTGGTCATCATAGGGGTAACAACTATAGATCTGGCATGGTTTTAGATCTAATTTGCACTAAATAAATGCCTTGAGTCAGATAATTTGTTGTATTGGAATGACAGATGTTAATAGAATAATATCCACAGTAGTAGGCAGAGCACATAGACTGGGGGAAAATTGGTCATCATAGGGGTAACAACTATAGATCTGGCATGGTTTTAGGATCATGGTGTTGCAGGAAGGGAACCCCTTCCAGGGCCTGAAACTGGGCTCTTGTCTAACACTCAGAAATGAATTGTCCAAGGAGACACATGTGCTAGCAAAGCAAGAGATTTCATTGGGAAAGGGCACCTGGGTGGAGAGCAGTAGGGGAAGGGAATCCAGGAGAACTGCTCTACCATGTGGCTCACAGTCTCGGTTTTATGAAGATGGGATTAGTTTCCGGGTGGTCTTTGGCCAATCATTCTAATTCAGAGTCTTTCCTGGTGGCACACATCACTCAGCCAAGATGGATGCTGGCAAGAGGGATTCTGGGAAGTGGGCAGACACGCAGTGTCTCCTTTCAACCTTTCCTGAACTCTTCCAGTTGGTGGTGGCTTATTAGTTCCGTATTCCTTATCAGGATCTCCTGTCATAAAACAACTCATGCAAATGGTTACCATGGTGCCTGGCCAGGGTGGGCGGTTTCAATCAGTGTGCTTCCCCTAACAATGGGACATGTGAAAATAGGCCCCAAATTTAGCCTTTCTCAGCCACATTGATGGCCATTGGCTAGTGGTTAATTCAACATTTTAAAGTGATCAATAACATGGTGTAGGTGCCGTTTTAATTATACTGTTGGGGCTATTTCTCCTTCTGTGATATATTTTCTTTCAAACGGTGCCTAAAAGGAAGGAGATACAATAGGGATTCCAAGAGCAAGATGATTTCAGTACGAGACAGTGTAGGTTATAGAATAATTGCTTCCTGGATATGTTTTGTTGGTCATACTCATAGCATTTTGCCAGTTGAGTGCTCTTTAATAATTTTTTCATAATGGAGAAAATAATATTTAATGTTCTAGAACAAAAGAAACTCTAGAAAATTTCTTCATGAAAGTATAGACTTGCAAATCAATGACAATTTAAAAATATTATTTGAGGTTTATAATAATCTGGGTTTAGTTCAACTTATGTGAGGCATTTTGCTGAACAGCTTAAAAGGTATATCAGTTTTTTCCTAGGAATATTGTTAGGCTCATATTGCTTTTATTCCCAAGAGATACACCTGTTTTTCTCAGTGCATGTCAATTTATACACATATATAATCACACTCAAATTTTATTTTATTGCAGTTGGCATTCTTTTTATATTGTTTTGCAACTTTTCAAAACAAATTATTTTTAAACATTTCCCATGTTATTACCTATTCTTACAGCATAACTTCTTGGGTTTGTCATTCTCCTGAATGCCATATTTTTAAAAACTAATCCCTGTTATTTGATACTTTTTCCCTTTGACTAATAAAATCATACTGGTGCTGCTAAGTCACTTCAGTCGTGTCTGACTCTGTGTGACCCGATAGACGGCAGCCCACCAGGCTCCCCCGTCCCTGGAATTCTCCAGGCAAGAACACTGAAATGGGTTGCCATTTCCTTCTCCAATGCATGAAAGTGAAAAGTGAAAGGGAAGTCGTTCGGTCGTGTCCAACCCTCAATGACCCCATGGACTGCAGCCTACCAGGCTCTTCTGCCCATGGGATTTTCCAGGAAAGGGTACTAAATTATATAATTATCTAGATTCATAGCATTTATATACAATACATACATTTCAGTATTAAACTGAAATGTACCAGGAGAGCTTGAATAGGAACACTTTACATGGTATATTATTTTGAAATATTGGTCAAAAAATTTGCATAGTATATTTGATTCTAATTCTTCCTACCAGAATTTTTTATGATTTTCACATTATTTGTACTATTGGACATATTTTTAAAATGAATCAATTTTGAAAAATATTTTTTCAGACTACATAATTTTAAAATTTATTACCTTCAATTATTTAGGTATAAAATATAATTGATTACTTAAATCGATTAATTAAAAAATAATTGATTAAATTAAACATTTTTAAAATGTGTTCTGTGTACCACATATTGAGGTTTTTGTCCGAGGACTGAAGTGAAGAAAATGTAATCTTCCCTTTCAAGAAGTTTACAGTCCAATGCAGAGGGCACGCATAGGTATTTACAATGTAGTGTAAGTGTTACAATTGGAATACATTACAAAGTGCTGTGGAAGCATGAAAATTATTCCACTTTTTAGAGAAGTCACAGGAGTACATAGAAGTAGCAAAGCTTAATTTATGTGAGGAAAGATTCATCAGTTACAAGCTTGCATGTGGCACTTAAGGAAGAGGCAAAGTTACAGAGACTTCAAAAATCTAGTTAGTCATGTAGACTGTACCATGAGATATAACAGAATTCATACTTGGAATGACATACAAGGGGCCAGATTCCAACATTTGGGTTTTATCACATGGGTAAAGGCAAGATAGAAGAGACTTAGTCATTACCAGAAGCTTCAAATGCTTATCTAGAATCATGAGTCTGTCTGCCTTGTTCTTTGTCATATTCTAGTAGAAAATTAATGTTTGGTACATATGAGTGCCGAAGAATTGATGCTTTTGAACTGTGGTGTTGGAGAAGACTCTTGAGAGTCCCTTGGACTGCAAGGAGATCCAACCAGTCCATTCTGAAGAAGATCAACCCTGGGATTTCTTTGGAAGGAATGATGCTAAAGCTGAAACTCCAGTACTTTGGCCACTTCATGTGAAGGGTTGACTCATTGGAAAAGACTGTGATGCTGGGAGGGATTGGGGACAGGAGGAGAAGGGGACGACAGAGGATGAGATGGCTGGATGGCATCACTGACTCGATGGACGTGAGTCTGAGTGAACTCCGAGAGATGGTGATGGACAGGGAGGCCTGGCGTACCGCGATTCATGGGGTTGCAAGGAGTTGGACATTACTGAGCGACTGGACTGAACTGAACTGGGCATGTAATACATAAATGTTGACTGAATTTAGTTCAGTTAAGGACCATTATCTAAAGACAGAATAATCACAATGTATTTAGAGCAGTTTGTAATAACTGATGATATGTTTCAATACTAAAATAGATGCACTGGGAGAAACCAACATCTTTTGGTTTTAGAATAATTCCCATAAATTTAATTATATTCACAGTCCAATTCATATTATAATAAATTATTCTTTTCTCAAGTGAAATCAATAAAAGGCTTTGAAGAATTCATTGCACTGCACATTACAATGGCCTTATAAAGTGTTTTTAAAGTATTGACTAATGCTTCAATATTTCCATGAATTAGTAAGCTACAAGCAATGCTCCCACTACGTAGATAAATGGGAATATGGTAATGATGATCTTAGAAATCAAAGTTAGCAACAAATACATTTTTATATGTGGTTGCTAATTGTTTCTGTTTCTGTTGTTTTGGTTCTGAAATCCCAAATAATTAGAAAAGCAATGTGACCATCTTTGTCTTGCATATCTGCTTCTTAGCTTATATGAGGAAAAAAAAATATTGTGATCCACACAGTCAAAGGCTTTGGCATAGTCAATAAAGCAGAAATAGATGTTTTCCTGGAGCTGTCTTGCTTTTTCCATGATCTAGCGAATGTTGGAAATTTGATCTCTGGTTCCTTTGCCTTTTCTAAAACCAGCTTGAATATCTAGAAATTCACGGTTCACATGTTGCTAAGCCTGGCTTGGAGAATTTTGAGTATTACTTTACTAGCATGTGAGATGAATGCAATTGTGTGATAGTTTGAGCATTCTTTGGCATTGCCTTTCTTTGGGATTGGAANGAAATTTGATCTCTGGTTCCTTTGCCTTTTCTAAAACCAGCTTGAATATCTAGAAATTCACGGTTCACATGTTGCTAAGCCTGGCTTGGAGAATTTTGAGTATTACTTTACTAGCATGTGAGATGAATGCAATTGTGTGATAGTTTGAGCATTCTTTGGCATTGCCTTTCTTTGGGATTGGAAATGAAAACTAACCTTTTCCAGTCCTGTATGGATAAATCATCTTAATTGGTGATACAGTGAAATAATAGAGTACTTCAGGATGAGTTTTATAATGGGACTGAAAAGTCTAAAATTTCAGCTGAATTGTAATAGGGGCAGGGTATAGTTTGGGATTTGTGCCTGTGTGTGTGTGTGTGTGTGTGTGTGTATTTGGTAACTAAATTCTTTGAAAAATAATGCTTAGTAAATGTTGAATATGATCCTTTTTATTTAGATATTACGGTATGGAGAGATCATTCCTTGATCCATCTTTGCTAGTGAAAATGTATACTGTCTCAGCATATTTATAGATGTTTTTTATGAAACACAAAGAGAGGGGAAAGGAATAGGGGTGGTGTGAAAGAAACAGAGCATTTACAATGGAGACCAGTTTGTTTATTTTAATTAGGTAATGTGGAGAATTATTTTATTTAAACTTTAATAAGGAGTTAGGAGGTTATTTTGAAATGTATCCTTATCCCCATCCCCAGATCATTAGTCTTCACTATCCTTTAAAAACCACACAGATTTATAGCTCATAAATTACGTTTTCTCTCAGACTTATTGTAAAGTGCTTTTTTAGGCCTAAAGAGAAAAGTAAGATGATATATGTTTTAAATAAAATAAAAATTTGTCTTTAGGCTAACTTGCAGGTTAGTAATTTAAGAGACTATAAAAAAAATACATAGCTCTGGTTTATATGAGCAAACCAATCTGTTTCCTGAGTAGATACAAGACTGTTCAAATTGAAGCTCAGTGTATTAAATCATGTTTGAAAAGTCCCCCCAGTTATTTGCTAACCATACTTAGATTCAGACTTAATATTTTGAGACCAAGAGAAGGGGATCACCATAAACTGATCTCATCTGTCAGACAAGACAGAAGAGGATTCTGGTAGTATAAGAGTGAGGATTTGGAAACTGGCTGCCAAAGGTGATAAAAATTAAAGCAAATTTTGAGAAATTTAAATATGACTTAATTTGACATTTAAAGTCATTAGCGAAGTGCAAGCATTACTGATATGCTGTTAAAACAACAACAGCAAAAAAACAGAGGTTCTAAAAAAAAAAACAAAGAAAACAGAGGTACTGAATACTTGGTGTACTTTGCTGTATGTCATTTCTGAGAGAATCTCATACTACATTGTTGCATGTATACAAATTTGTAGAGAACCATACCAATACAAATAAGATTTGGATAGTGTTTTGCCTTTTAAAAGTCCCATTTGAGAAAACTAATTAAATAGAAGTGTAATATCTCAAAGGCTTCCCAAGTGGCACATTGGTAAAAATTCCCCTGCGCACATTCTGGTCTTGGGTCGGGAAGATCCCCTGAAGTAGGAAATGGCAACCCTTTCCAGAATTCTTGCCTAGAAACCTCCATGGGCAGAGGAGCTTGATGGAGCTACAGTCCATGGGATTGCAAAGAGTTGGATGTAACTGAGTAACTGAAAATATGCACACACATGTCATATCTCAAGCACATCAGCAGTAACTTGAGTCATTGACACATGTGAATATATATTGAAACTAAAAGTAATATTAAACTTGAGGTGAGAAATTTGAACAAAAGTCCAACAAAAGCTGATTATATAATCATATGCAAGTGTAAGGTGTAATGTCATTATATATACATATGTGTGTATGTGTGTTGTGTGTATCCTGAGTCATGTCTGACTTTTTTGCTACCCCGTATACTGTAGCCCACAAGGCTCCTTTGTCCATAGGATTTCCCATGCAAGAATACTGGAGTGTCTTGCCATTTCCTCCTTCAGGGGATCTGCCTAACCCATGGATCGAACCTGCATCTTCTGTGTCTTTCTGCATTGCAAGTGGATTCTTTACTGCTGAGCCACCGGGAAGTCCCATAAATACATACTACTTTTACACAGGCCCATTGACAAAGACATCAAAAGGGTGTGTTCATTCTGAATTACTTAAATCATAGAATTTGGGAGCTAGGAACTACCACCAGGGATCAGATAATCTAGTATTCTGGCTGTCTTAAGGGACAGGCAGTTGCCAATTCTTACAGTTCTCCTGGGATGATGACTCAAGCAATCATTCCATTCATTGTTTTATCATTCTTATGGCTTCTAATGTACTCATTACTTCCAAATCACACTTATCCTAAATTTGTTATCCTGTTTAAGTGAAAAGGTACACTTTCAATTATGAAGGTCTATATGGGAGTATTTCAAAGACAAGATGAATAAATATCACTCAAATGATACAAACAAGAGCAAAAAGAAAACGTTCCTTTACTCTGAAACTTTAGAATCAAATAGATCTCTTAATTTGTACAGATTAGGTTTAGATATGTTAATAAAAATTTCATGTATGACAAAAGTAAATAGAAAAATATTGTAGTCTAGCAACAATAGCTGATATTTATTTAAAAAATATATATTCTAGGCACTGTTTTAACCACCTTAGATAAACTACCTAGTTTCACCCTTAGAAAGCCCTAGTTCAGTTCAGTTCAGTCGCTCAGTTGTGTCCGACTCTGCGACCCCATAAATCGCAGCACGCTAGGCCTGCCTGTCCATCACCAACTCCCAGAATTCACTCAGACTCATGTCCATCGAGTCCGTGATGCCATCCAGCCATCTCATCCTCTGTCATCCCCTTCTCCTCCTGCTCCCAATCGCTCCCAGCATCTGAGTCTTTTCCAATGAGTCAACTCTGCATGAGGTGGCCAAAGTACTGGAGTTTCAGCTTTAGCATCATTCCTTCCAAAGAGCACGCAGCGCTGATCTCCTTTAGAATGGACTGGTTGGATCTCCTTGCAGTCCAAGGGACTCTCAAGTGTCTTCTCCAACACCACAGTTCAAAAGCATCAATTCTTCAGTGCTCAGCTTTCTTCACAGTCCAACTCTCACATCCATACATGACCACTGGAAAAACCATAGCCTTAACTAGAAGACATTTGTTGGCAAAGTAATGGCTCTGCTTTTGAATATGCTGTCTAGATCGGTCATAACTTTCCTTCCAAGGAGTAAGTGTCTTTTAATTTCATGGCTGCAGTCACCATCTGCAGTGATTTTGGAACCCCCCAAAATAAAGTCTGACACTGTTTCCACATTATTATTAAACTTTATACTGGTGAAGATATTGTGACAGGTTTAAATTGTTCTAATCACCACATGTGGTGATAGCAAGAACTGTAGCCAAATTTCTAATCTAGCTTCTCTGAGTGCAGAGCTCTTACTTTGACCACCCTAATCTACTGGCTCTAGCATAGCATCTTCATGGGATTGGGGAGGAATCAGTTAGGATATCCCTATAAAATTACACATTGAAAGCCCTTTTGTATAATATTTATTCCTCAGATATTATAAGGTTATGATAATGATGTGATGATTAGAGTCTGTGTGATCCCTTACGAATTCCATTTTTTGATAGTGTGGCTTAAAAACTAGAGCTCTCAAGAGTACATATTTGGTTGCATTTGGCAATAAGTGTTAATTTTTTCTTCCATCACTTTGTAAAATTCTCTCCCATTTGCTAATGAGTCAACAACATTTATGAAGCATCTGTATTATAGGTAATGTATACTTACAGAAAGGTCTTACCTGATTGCTCAGACAGTAGAGAATCCATCTGCAATGCCGGAAGCCTGGCTTCAAACCCTGGGACTGGAAGATCCCCAGGAGAAGGTAATGGCAACTGTCTCCAGTATTTTTGCTTGGAGAATTCCACAGATAGAAGAGGCTAGCAGGCTATAGTCAATGGGTCACAAAGAGTTGGACAAGACTGAAGGACTAACACATGCTTATAGAAAATGCTTTGTCTTGGAGAAACTGTATTTGACTTTCTAAAGTAGAATATTCTACTTGCATGAAAGATTGAGTTCCTTAAAATCAACATAAAATAACTGCAAATTAATTTAGTGCTAATTTCACATAAATGTAATAATAATTCACATTTATATTGCTTGTTATCAGCACATATATATAGAACTCACACTTGCATGATGCTTTTAAGTTTCCAAAGTACTCTTACTCATAATCTCATTTAATCCCCAACCATTTTTAGCTACTTTAATCAGTTTGACTGTAGACACATATTTTAAAATGCTTCTAGACATCTACTTGTACATTCTGCATTCTACTTATTCTCAAGATTTCCAAAATGAAACAGTTTGCTTTCCTGCTGAAACTCAGCATTTTTCCTCTACTTTTAGTCTCTAGAAAATGATGAGTTGATGGCACTTTTCTATTGCCTTATAATGTTTATGCATCTTTCCTAGGTAAGAATACAGGAGTAGGTTGCCATTTCCTCCTCCAAGGGAATCTTCCCAACATAGGGATTGAACCCATGTCTCCTGTGTATCCTGCTTTACAGGTGGATTCTTTTCCACTGAGCCACCAAGGATTCCCATATTGCCTTATAATATTTACATATTTATCACATTTTGGGGAAGATAAGTAATGTTTAGTTTACTTCGGTATTCTCACACCTAGTACAGAGCCGAGCTCACACCAATTTTATAAAAGAAGAAACAGGCAAAAGGAAATTGACTAATGTGTTGAAACAGAGCAATTTAAAAATGTAGACAGAGAAAGGAAAGAGGAGAATATCAGTTTTGTCATGAAAATGTATCTGAAACACACATCAACATCATTACTGCCTCATTTCCTTCTTTCAGTCATGTCCGACTCTTTGCAACCCCGTGGACTATAGCCCGCCAGGCTCCTCCATCCATGGGATTCTCCAGACAAGAATACTGGAGTGGGTTGCCATTTCCTTCTCCAGGGGATCTTCCCAACCCAGGGATCAAACCCAGGTCTCCTGCATTGCAGGCAGATGCTTTAACCTCTGAGCCACCAGGGAAGCCCTTTCTTAGATTCCTTACAATCATCACCTACCATGACGAGGTTTTCCAGACTTTAGAGAAATGAAAATAATGCTTAAATACTTCAAGATTTCTGTTCTAAATGGAAACAGAAATAGTCTGTCTTCAAATATTTACACCCATATCTACTTAAAAACACCAAGTTGGATTATAGATTACAGGCACTACAGAAGATACACCTCAGTGAATTTGAGGAAAACAATGAGATTTACTTTTGCGTTGACCCTGCAAAACTTTATAGAGAAATGTCAAATTCCTGTTTTGCTAAAGGCTGAGCAGGGGAATTTTTCCTGAAAGTGTTTGCTGAGCTTTACTCCCAAATGGGAATGTAAATTACAGTTAAGGGTTTTTGTAACTGGGTTAACTCCCTTACTAGAGGTTGTTTTTGGAAGTATTTTTTTAAACTTCACTTCAAGAGGAGGGTCTATTGATCCTTCCCCTAATGGGACCGATTTTATTCTGCCCTGGGATATATACAAAACAGAAGCTCTGCCATAATACTTTCCTTACCTTTGTTCACACTTTGATAGGAAAAAAAAATAAATGATTTTCTAGGTAATAGTTTTCATAACCTAAGGGATATCTAATGACTTATTTCAATGTCCCAACCTTCTGGATGTTTTGGAAGATCCGACTGACTCAGAAAATTTCACAAAATCTCTAAATAACTTTTGGTTTTAGGCCCATAGCCTACAATTTGGCTGTCTGAGCTGTTTTATGAGCTGATGTACACTGACTTTTGGGATTCAAAAACATTAGCTTGAATTCCATCCCATGTGCACGAGAACCTTGTGCCCTTCCTAATATCTCTGAGAAGTCTCATGGAAAGGGTTGTCTCATCTTCTTCCAGATCTCTTCTGGTCTGACTTCTTCTACTTGCTCAAATATTAAAAGTTATAGATCAACCAGTCATAGAGAACATTCTATGCCATTTTTTTCATTTTTTGGCCTAAACAATGAATATAGTTACTTAGTTTATTCCACAAACATTATTCACACAAGAAATGTGTGTGTCTCACATACAATTACTTGAGGTGATAGAATTTACAGCATAGCACTATATAGCATTAAAGTCAATACTGAAGATTAGACATTTCCTTTCATAAAGCTCTTTAGTCTTGTTCCCAGTGAACCTCTGGACCTCATTGCCTTTCTGTTTCTCAGATTCTGTAATGGTTAATTTTACATGTCAACTTGCTTAGGCACTGGGGTTCAGTTGTTTGGTCAAACACTAGTCCCCATGTCGCTGTGAAGGTACTTTGTAAATGTGATTAATACTTAGAATTAGTTGTTTTAAAGTACAGGTCACTGGTCTTGAAAAGTTGGGTGGGTCACATTCAGTCAGATAAAAACTTTAAAGAGCAAAAACTGAGGCTTTCTGGAGAAGAAGGAATTTTGCTTCAGGACTAACATTGATAGTTTGCCTGAATTTCTAGTCTGCTGGTCTGCCCTGCAGTTGTTAGCCTCAAACCTGCAACTTCAAGTCTTACCTGATTTTTCCAAACCTATAAAATTTGTACTTTCCAACTCTACAATCAGAGGATCTAATTCCTTAAAGGAGCATTTCTCTTTATGTATATACATATGTTCCATTTTTTCTCATTCTCTACTGAACTATAAATGATACACCCTCCCTTCTACAAGTTATTCCCTTTAACACATGTTCTTTCAGTTCAGTCACTCAGCCATGTCCAGCTCTTTGAGATACTATGGACTGTAACATGCCAGGATTCCCTGTCAGTCATGAACTTCCAGAGCTTGCTCAAATTCATGTCCATCAAGTTGGTAATGCCATCCAACCATCTCATCCTCTGTTGTCCCCTTTTCCCCCTGCCTTCAATCTTTCCCAACATAAGGGTCTTTTCTAAGGAGTCAGTTCTTCACTACAGATGACCAAAGTATTGGAGCTTCAGCATCGGTCCTTCTAATGAATATTCAGGACTGATTTCCTTTAGGATGGACTGGTGTGATCTCCTTATAGTCCAAGGGACTCTCAAGAGTCTTCTCCAACACCACAGTTCAAAAGCATCATTTCTTGGGTGCTCAGCTTTCTTTATGGTCCAACTCTAACATCCAAACATGACTACTGGAAAAACCATTGCTTGACTATATAAACCTTTGTCGACAAAGTAACATCTTCCTTTTCAACAAAATGGTGTTCTAATTCCTACTCTGCTCTTTGTCTACATTTACATATCAAAAAACTCATTATTGTTTTCTGTTTGCCAGTGAAACAGGATTTTAGTGACCTAGAGTAACTGGCAGAGATTCATTTTTGTCTTTGTGCCTCACCAGTCTCTGAGCTCTCTATCTGGAATTTGTTCACCTATGACTTGAATTATGCCACCTCCCTCAAAAAGTGAATGTATCAACAATAAAATTTGAATTGAAATAAAATTTACCTCTATTGCAGTAGTTTCCTATAAAACTTTCTATAAAATAACTAGGTCCAGTATCTTCTGCCTTGATCCTGATTACTGATTTCTTACTTCTTCAAAAACAAGATTTATCACTACTTAGAACAGTTGATTGATATGTAGTGAAAAAGAGCATAGGTTTTAGAACCAGGTAGATATGGCTCAAATTCTAAGGATCTCATTCAAAATCTTTGTAATGGTACACAACTCCTATATTTTTTCTGCGTATACCTAATGAAGGCTTCCTTGGTGGCTCAGATAGTAAAGAATCTGCCTGCAATGCAGGAGACCTGGGTGTGATCCCTGGGTTGGGAAGATCCCTGGAGGAGGTCATGGCAACCCACTCCAGTATTCTTGCCTGGCGAACCTCATGGACAGAAGAGCCTGGTGGGCTATAGTCCATGCAGTCACAAAAGATTGGACACAACTGAGAGATGAAAATAATGCATAGCATACCAAATAGGGATACTAATGATGGATTTGTAGAATTTTTAAAAGCATTAAATAAAATAATATGTGGAATCACGTTATCATGTTATCGTTTTCTAACACTAAGTAGATATTTAACAGACTTGTTTTTTGTCTTTTCTTTTTCTTTTTAAGAAAAGGTTGTAATATGGGGAAAGAGTTGTAGAAAAAGATTTTTCTTTACTGGATAACATTTTTTAGTTATTGTGAAAATTTCACAGATATACAGAGTAAACAGAAAAGTATATTTGCCTGCCAGGCCCCCTCTGTCCATGAGATTCTCCAGGCAAGAATCATTTCCTACTCCAATCACCAATTACTAATAATCTCCCATTCTTATTTATCTCTACCTCCCTCCATGATGATGGTAGTGATGATGATTTAGGTAAAATTCATATCCATTGAAAAGCACACATATTTGGTTTAATTAGGTTTACAATTTTGACAAATGGATAAACCCATATGATCCACATCCTGCTTTGATGAAGAATATTTCCCAGAGTTCCCTCCTATTTTTTTATCAATTAATCTCCAGTCTTTACCCCACCACACACCCTGTGTAGAAATCACTGCTTTCTCTTTCTCTTTTTTAAACCTTAGATTACTCTTGCCTGTTCTAGAAGTTCATATATGAATATTCATGTACAAGTTAATTTTAGACATGTATTATCATTTTTCTTAGCTAAATATCTAAACGTAGAATTTCTGGGTCAAATGATAAGTTTTTTAAACACTGTGAAAAATTAATAATACATTTTGCAAAGTGACTGTAGCAGTTTACATTCTTAGTAGCAACACATAAAGACATGGTTGCTCCATAATCTCACCAAAATTTTGTATTTAAAACTATTATGTTTTACACATTTTTGTTTTGTGGTATCTTATTTGATATTAAGATGAAATTTCCCAGTGACTTACAGAGTTGAAGACATTTTTAAAGTGCTTATTGGACATTCATGTCTTCATTATGGAGTGTATTTTTTTGCGTGTGTTAAAGAAAATATGCTATTAGTTTTTTTATAATTAAGTTACAAGATTTCTTTCTATATTCTCAATTTAAATCCTTTGATAGATATATTCATTGTGGGTATTTTCTTTTTGTCACCTAGTTATATCTGTAATGATTTCTCTGAGTAGACAATTTAAATTTTGATGAAATCTAAATTTTTATTATCATGCTAAGAACATTTAACATGAGATCTACCCTATTAAAAAGTTCTTAACTATACAGTATAATATTATTAAGTATAGAAACAATGTTTTATAGTAGATCTCTAGAATTTATTCATCCTGATAAACAAAAGTTTATACCAATGAATAGCAACTCTCCATATCCTTTTTTCCCCTAGCCCCTGTCAAACACCATGCAATTCTCTGATTCTTTGGGTTTAACTATTTAAGATACCTCATTTAAGTGCAGTCAGTATCTTCCCTTTTGTGACTGATTTACTCCACTTGGCATAATATCCTCAGTGTTTATCCATGTTGTCCTATATTACAGGATTTCCTTTTATTTAAGGCCAAGTGATATTCCATTATGTGTATATTATCACATTTCCTTTAACCATTCATCCTACTATGGTCATTTAGGTGGTTTCCATAATTTGGCTATTGTGAGTAGTGCTTCAATAAACACATCTATGAGATTCTGATTTTAATCTTTGGATAAATATCCGGAATATCCAGTAATCACTGGATCATATGGTAGTATGGGCTTCCATGGTGTCCTGAATCGTAAAGAATCTGCCTGCAATGTGGGAGACCTGGGTTCATTCCCCGGGGTTGGGAAGATCCTCTGGAGGAGGGTATGGCAACTCACTTCAGAATTCTTGCCTGGAGACTCCCCATGGACAGAGGACCCTGGTGGTCTACAGTCCATGGGGTTGCAAAGAGTCTGACACAACTGAGTGACTAAGCACAGCACAGCACATGGTAGCTGTATTTTAAATATTTAGAGAACTTATATACTATTATTTATAGTGACTGCACCATTTTTCATTCCTCTACCAAGTGTACAAAGGTTCCAGTTTCTCTACATCCTCACCAAAGCTTGTCTTTTGTTTTTTTGGTAGTAGCCATTCTGACAGTTGTGAGGTGATATATCATTGTGGTTTTGTTTTTTATTTGCCTGATAAGTGAGTTAAAACATTTCTTCATACACTCACTGGATGTTTCTTGTCTTCTTTGAAGACATATCTATTGAAGTCCTTTGTTCAATTTTTAATTATTATTTTTTCTATTTAATTATAGGAGTTTTTATGTATTGTGAAAATTAACCCCTTATTACATATATGGTTTATAGATATTTTCCTCCTTTCTGTAGGTTTCCTTTTTACCTTGTTGAATATTTATAGAAAGCAGAAGTGTTTTAGTCAGTGCAGTTCCACTTGTTCATATTTGCTTTTATTCTCTGTGCTTCTGGTGTCATGTCCATGAAGTCATTTCCAAAACCAATGTTACAAAGATTTTCCGGTATGTTCCCTCTAGGAATTTTACAGTTTCATGCCTTATGTTTAAGTTTTTAATCAATTTTAAATTGATTTTTGTACGGTCTGAGATATGTTCTTGTGACAGTTTTTGACATAAAGTCCATTTTGTCTGATACACATAAGTTCACAACTGCTCTTTTTTGGTCACTATTTGCATCGAACATCTTTTTCTGTTACTTTTAACTATGTGTCTTTTTTATCTAAAGTGAGGCTGTTGTAGTTGGCTGAATCTTGATTTTTTGTTTTAGTTTTGTTTTTGTATACATACAGCCAGCTACTCTGTGCCTTAATCAGTTGACAGTTAATTACTGATACAGAAATATTTGTTATTTCCATTTTGTTTTCTATCCTTTAATTCTTTTTCTATTTTATTTTGTGCTTCATTGTTTTATTTTTAACATGCTGTGATTCTTTCCTATTTTCCTTTCATGTAACTTTCATAGTTGTAATATTTATGGTTTCCACGAGGCTTACATAAAATACAGTAGTCTATTTTAAGATTATAGCGGCTTTAGTTCAATCATATGCAAAAAAGTATACACTTTTATTTCCCTTCTGATATACTTGTGTTTGATGTTACAATTTATGTCTGTTTATATTATATATCTATTAACATGATGAAGTGGTAAAAAATATGCATGTTAATGCAAAAGATGCAAGAGACTTGGGTTCTATCCCTGGGTCTGGAAGATCCCTTGGAGGGGGAAAATGGCAACTTACTCCAGTATTCTCACCTGGAGAATTCCATAGGCAGAGGAGTTAGTTGGCTGAGGTCCATAAGGTCTCAAGAGTCAGGCA